>JARHVA010004666.1:877500-1280000 GCA_037957365.1 Torreya grandis | reverse complement strand
AGAATTGGCACAAGGAATTACAATTAACATTGCACTATGTGTAGGTTGTGACCACAAGACTACATGATTTTGAAACATGAGTGACTAATATTATCCATTTGATATTAAGGCTACTAGGTTCACCAAAATACAAATCATAATGATCTTTATGAAAATAAATTAATAAAATTCATCATTTTCCATTACTTCATGAAAAAGGTGGTTTTTGAAGATTTTAATTACACGCAAATTTAATAAGGTCAAGATTGTTTGCAAGTGAACGTTGAAAATGACCTCTATTGTTAAACATGTTTTCATAGAGATGATAATATTTCAAAATACAAAGAATACTAACTCACAATTATGGGTTTACAAAATGCCTCTCACTTTCAAGTGGATTCTTTTGTTGTTTGTGATTTCATTATTTTTAATGTTGTCTTCATATTTGTATAAGTCTAGACATTTTATAGTTATTCATTATTTTATACCTTAATTATGTCCACTAAGAGTGAAACATGTGGAAGTCTTTGATTTATTCATAATCACAAGATCTTATAGGTCTCCAAGGCTCCAAATGACTTTATGTTGAAACTATTAATACATTGAATTCACAATTTGTTGTATATTTCATCGTGACCCAATATTTTCCTACACATAAAACATAATTTCATGATAATCACATATTTTAAAGTTAAATAATGCACATTAAGTTTTGTTAAAATATGTAATATTAAAAGCAAATATGTTATAGTTATTAAGTCATAGGATATTGTTAAAGTGTTATATGAATATTAGTTTTATTTTAAGATATTAATGCCATAGAAGATGATGACTTGATAGCCAAAAAAAATCATAGTGATCCTATATAATTTCATAATTGCATTCAAGTGAGAAGTGGTTTTTGTCCTAAGAATATTTAATTCACAGCGAATAAAATATTGAAATGACGGAGTAATGGTAGTGTATATTTAATGCATATGCATACAATATAAATATTATGCATTGTTATTGTGTGATTGAATTAAATGAACATAAAACCTATAAAATAATAAAAATGTGATACAAAAAGTCAATAAATTTGGAGTCAAAAACTTTCACTTTTTGATTTAGAAATACTTCTTTAATATTAATATTCAATGCATGTACAACACATAATAAATATATTTTAAAAAATAATATTTAATTATTGTATTGAGATTAATATATATTTAATTGCTTGTTTTTAAATTCATTTAAAATATTTAAAAAATTATACATTTCACTTTTAGAATTTAAGTTAATTTTTAAATTTTTTATCGAGTCAAACCATATTTAATTGCTTATCTTCAAATTAAATTCTTATATAAAAACATGTCACTTTAAATATTTAAGTATTAGACTATGAATAAATTTCATAAGAATGCTAATAGATATGGATTTTTTAATCATGCTAAGTCAAGGGAGCTTGTGAGAGATTAATTAAGGAATGTTTTAAGGTTTCTTACCTCTATGGCACTATTTTTACATTGTCAATATTTAGTAGATCTAGGCAAGATTTTGATGGTTCATTGAACTAATTTGGGTTATCATTATACCCCTTGGGTGGTTTTTGTAAAAAACCCTTACATTAATGGTCACATCCTCTAGTTTGATGCAGGTTATATTGGTGGAGCTTTGAATATTCATGGCACCAAATATGGCATGGAAGCTTTTATTAAAGGTCTTATATGAAGTAATGGTTCTAGCCCAAAAACAACTTTAGTTAATGTTGTGCTTGATTTTCCAGAATTTGACAAAGTATGAAACTACTTTGAATCTTTTACTCTTGTTGGCTATTATTTTTTCCAAGTACCCCTTAAAAATGTGATTAATAAGTGGACTCAAAACCATTGGAAACCGCATGATATCAAGCTTGAGGAGGTACAAAACATGACCAAAGGTTTTTTCTTATTTCATTTTACTAATGTTGACCATTGTAAGACTATTTTCAACCATGGTCCCTAGCTTATTTATAATAATCTTGTGTTTCTTTCTCATTGAACCATGGATTTCCAAGTCTCTGAGAAAGCTAAGCTCAAAATTCTAGTCTAGATTGAGTTTTCATGTCTCCCAAATTCACTTTCTATCACAAACCCACATTATATATGGTTCACTTGAAAAATAAAGTATGATGTGACATTGACCTATCCAAGGATCTAAAGGAAACCATTGACATGTAGATTAATGAAACCTAATTTTCATAGCATGTGATATAATTTAATATTTTTAATACTTATTTTCATTTCCAATCCTCATATGATATGATTCAAGAACACCCTTTAATGACTATTTGATAGATTTCATAGTAAAAATGTGTGCCATAAAACAAGTCAACCAACTCTACTAGTGATGGATGGACCATTATTTCTAATAAGAATAATGCTTCTCTTCTTGTTATGCCTCTAGATCGTAAATTATTATGCAAAGACACATAGGTAGTATCGAATCTAGTTTCTTTACTCATAATGATAAAAATGCTATGTATTCCACCACTAAATCGCCATCATCATTCTCTTGCATGTCACAAGTGGTGACCACAATTTTTCCCTCACAACCTACAACTATCATTGCCTAATCATCACAACCCCATTTTTGGGTGATATTCATAAACATAGAGGAAAAGTGGTGTCATTTGATGGTAAATATGTGCTTAGCTAGTCCCACATTCTATATCATTTATAATATGGACAATATGTTCAATATAAATTATGTCCCTACCAAATGAGTGAATTTATACATGGAAATCAAATGAATCTTTCCTTTGTTAAAAATTTTATAGCCCATCAAAGATATAAAAAAGGGAAATAACATGTACCTTAATGTTTCCCCATGGTAGTTTACTCTTGTAATGTTTTCAACCTCACTCAGTCAACCTATACATACATGGTCATGGACAATTTTCAAAACTTTTGTAATATGAAAGTGTTGTGTTTGTAAGAGGTTAAAATTTTTAATTTATTTCTTTAGACTATTTCTCTCACAAATTTCCTAGGTTCACTCTACTAAGAGAATAATCATGATCATGGCCATAGATGAATCATCACATTTCCAAAGGTTTTAGATAATATTGTTTCTTAGATTTGACCCTACCCATTAGGTGGTGTGAACCTTTTTTTAGTTTGACAGTTGACATCTTGGGCTAGCCAACTTGTATGTTTTAAATGATGTCACTAAAATAGATATACTTTAGAGGTGGTTGGCATATTTTCTTTCCAAATCTCACTAGATTATTTGCAATGTTTTTTATATGGTGGAATATAAATAAGATAAATAACTCACCTCCCTATGTATTGGTGTGTTAGGGAGAAAAACATGGTTTTACATGTATAATAATATTGGTATATATGATCTCAGTCACCACCAAATAAGAGACTCTACTTCATATTGATTTACTTGGTCAAATTTAAGAGAAGGTCAAAACATAGTGGTTAGAAGGTTGGATTAGGCTTTACTCATGGAGAAAGATGGGTTCTTAGTCTATAGTTCAACTGATCACCCAATGTTTATCATTGATGATGTCATTCTTTTAGATTATCAAACTATTCCCTTAAACCAAATCAGCTAATACCTAGTTCTATCTCAATATTTCTCATCTCAAGCATAAAAGAACTCTAGGAAACATCAAATAGATTTGGAATCTAATGTCTAAACCCACAAGAGACATAGTTTGGATTGATTGTTGGATTGATTTCATTACTCAAATTACCACCTTTATTTGACTATATGGAAAGCAATAAATTATATTCAAAAAACACTTAGAAAGCATCATATGATGAATTCCATAGGATATCAAGAACTTGAAATTTTGACATGTAAAGTTAATTTTCAATCTTAAAATACCCAATGTAGATATAAGATCAATTTTGAAAAATCCTAAGAAGCAAAAGGAACCCATCTTGAAGCTATAATGTATTGGTTGATAGTCACTGATAAATTCACCAAATAATTATTTCTTCTTATTCATTATAGGTAAGCTAAACATATAATTAAATCCATTAAAATTCCTAATTATATGTTTTTCAAGCTTCTAAACATCCTAAAATATTTTGTACACTACTACCAAGGAATGTTTGTTAAATAACCCTAGTCCCCAACTCATGAAGCATCTCTCTCGCAATGCTTTCAAGTTGTCCCCTAAAATCTTTCTAAATAAAAAAGAGTTTCCTGTGATAAACCTATTAGTTTGAATGATCTAAAGGAAAAAATCATGTAGATGGCCTCTAATAAACTCCCTTGAATTGGTGGTTTTCTTTATGATTTTTATCAGGTTCTTTGATACATTGTTAAACTAGATATTCACAAAGACTATTATGATTTTTTTTAATCCAACTTTCTAAGAGCCCTCATCAATCAAGTTAATATAAAATTCATCCAAAAGGTTGGTGTAGACACCCTAATTCTACCACCTTAATGTCATCACCAATTAACAAGCACCCACTTCATTATTAAACCTAACCAACCTATTGTCACCTAATCTATCATCAAATAATCCATACTAGCATCACCATAATTATGAAATGTCCCCCCATAAAACATTATCACATTAATGAAATAATCCTATCTAATCCTAACAACATTACCCCATAAATAATTAGTTAAATTAATCATTATTAATTAAGTGGATATTAATTAATCTTATGCACATAAAATTATTAAAATAAATCAATCAACCACCTCACTAAGCCACCCAACCAGCTTCATCAAAAAACTGAGATTATTCATTAACCCACTCAAACTAACTCATTACACCACTTAACCAACTCATTTACCCTTACAAAAACTCATTAAGCCTATCAATCATTTCCATCAACTCCCTCAAATAGTTCATTAATCTTCTAACTTCCTCAACCTCCTCATTGAATAAAATTATAATCTCAACCATCCAAAATATAATTATTAAAATAAATCTAAACCATATATTTTTGCCTCCAAAACTCTATAAAAACTCCTTTCATCCTCCATGTGGGACATGATGAAAATTTTAGAGAAATCTTTGTCATTATGGCTATCAAACAATCAAACAAGCATAGGTATATGCTAATGGAATTCTTGCATATAAGTCTTTAATAAACCATAAATCCATTAATCATAAGAAATAACCTATAATTTATAGAGAGATTTACATGTTTTATAAGTGAAGGTACATTTGGTTATCTCTTTCCTTTGGCTCAATCAAAGGTCATGTTAAATTTAGAGTAAGAACTTAGATTGTTAGTTTCTATTCATAGCTCTAAATTTCAGCATATCACATTTTGGCATGTCAGGTGGGACTCATTCCCTTTCAAATTTATTATACTTTTCATTACTTGAATAAATTATTTTCTCTAATTGCTTTGATATCTAATAGTTTGTATAGATTTATGATTCAGGTTTCATTCTATTTGGGAAGAATTTGAAGTGTATTTTTTGTTTTTTGTTTCATGTTTTAGTTTTTTATGACTAACATTTTTGTTATATGTTTTAGCATTTCTATCCTTAGGAAAAATGTTTTAATACATCTATGTACATGAGTCTTTTGAGTATCATTGAGTGTCAATGTTTTTGTATAAATACCAACATTTTGGGGATAACATTTCCATCCTAATATTTGACATTTTCATCCTAATCTTTGGTATTTTCATCTTGATCTTTAGTGATTTTGTCCTGATAAATAACATTTTTATGTTGGTAACAGATTTTATATCTTTTTGAATTTTTTTCTTATCGTTAATGTTTATGTACTATAGTTTAGCATTTATGCTATTTTTATCATCATTTCCACTCTGGTTTCTATATTTTTTGTTAATCAAAATTTTTATCCTACTAATTGATGTTTATACTTTGATAAACAATGTTTATGTCCTATATTTCAACATTTATGTTTTATGGGTTTTTTAAATTTACATGGAATAATTGGTGAAGACTAAAACTAAAACTACTAACATGTGTTTGCATCTTTACTTGTCAAATGCTTGAAACCAAAAACTTAAATCACTTAACTATTTTTTATTTTATTTTCTTGTGTTCATTGTGTCTTTCAAACTGAGTTCATGTATGCCCTTATCTTACGCTAAAATTTGATCTTGAGAATCATAAATGATTCAATTATTTATTTTCCCCTAAGCCTAATCTGCATATGTTCTTTCCTTGTGTTGAAAGTGATCTTCAAAGTTAAAAATGATTATAATTTTTATTTTATCTTTATTAAGGGTATAATGACTTGGATTTCATCACCATAAATTAGTCGAATTTCATGTTCTTGTGAACTATAAATATTCTAGGGAGTTTATGTAGTAATTGGTTAAGCATAAATTCAAGTTTACTTGATTTTTGTGAAGTGATGTGGATTACCATCAATACCCATGTCTTCAATAGTACCCTTGCATCATAGACTTGGGCCTCACATACTAAAAGGCATAAATAGGACTTCTCTTGTGAATTTATTTAACCTAGAGTAGGAACCTTTTAACCTTAATTGCATAGTGATGCCTAGAAATAATATTTCCCAAGATTACCCATAACTGACCTTCAATGTATTATATATGGGCCACTATTTTATTGTACTCCCACTTGACTAGCATAAGGTGTATTGTTTGTGTGTGTAATATTTATCTATCTTTATGTAAAACCAATATAAAAATGAGTTAGTACCAAACCAAACCCACCTATAACAAACTTAAATATAACCTATGACACCTAAAATAAGGTTTTAAACAAGGTTGAATCAAGAAACTAACATAGAAAACCCCTTTGGTTGAAACCAAATTCACTTTGATGAACCTTATAATTAATAATACCAAGTTCATCAATAACACCTTAATGATGATGATAATGTTAGCCTCATAAATCAAAGTAAGTATAATGACAAATTTAATGATGTGTTTAAATTTGACCAAGTCCATGCCTAAGTTGGCCAATATATATTTGAAAATAAGGACAACATCCTTATAGAGCTCATAGAGATAGGAGCTAGAATTCCTTTAGACTTCAATCCCAAATATCTAAGTCATATCATAAGTAGGAAGGAACAAATCCTTATAAACCAAGACCAAACCACTTCTATTAACCCCATTGGCTGAAACAAAATAAACTTAGAATCAAACAATGAAACCCCAATCCACATGTCTCCCATGTCAATATTGATAGAGGGAAATTATATCTTGATAAAAAAAACATTCATCATGAACAAAAAAAATTTGTGTCCTACCAAATCTAATAGTCAATCCAATAGTTAAAAAAATGTAGCTTCTCATGTTAATCCATATATCTCCAATCCTTCACAACATCAATAACAATCCAACAACCAACCATCCAAAAATTGGAAATCTAATGCCAATCAAACCTCCAAGTCACTAAGATATAATTTTATCATATCACCATCTACGCCACTCAAGGACACATCATTTTACCAATAATGAAAAGCCTTGAAGGATACCCTCAAATTATTATATGATGGGAACAAAAAAAAAGATAAAATATAATTTTGAAGAGTTGTGCCCTTACCCCTTTGATTGAGACATGCTTAAAATACCTTTTCCTTCTTACTTAGAAGCATCAAATTTTTAAAATTAAAAAATAAAGGGTGATCCTAGGGAATATGTTAAGGATTACTTTATGTCATGCCAAGAAGTAACTTACATTGACATCTACTTACTTAGATTATTCCCCTAAATCTTGACAACCAAGCCTTAGAATGGTTCTTACATCTCCCCAAGGGATCTATCATGACATTTTTAGATCTTTAGGAAATATTTGTAAATTAATTTTAATATAATGTAGATCATGAAATCACCATGATAGACCTATTAAATGTAAAGAAACAAAATGGAGAAATTTTCTCCTCTTTCTTACAAAGATGGAGAAGCTTAGCTAGTAGACTCCATACAGTCCATTCTTAGAAATAAAATTGATCAGCATCTCTATAACCAGCCTCAACCAAGATGTGTCTTTTCATTTACAAGTTCAAATGTGCAAATTTTTTTAATGAAAGTATTGAGAGTGGATTTCAGATCTAAAAGGCCCTTATAGCTAAAGGACTAGTGAAAATTTTTAGTAAGGATCACTAAAAGCAAACACATACATAAAATCCTAAGTTAATTTATTATAATAAGAACATTGTTGGTGATGGAGTGATTGATGCAAAACATATCTATGGTACAAAAACTTATAGTATTACTATCACTTAGGGCCAACACAAGTAGTAAATCAGAATAAGGTAGTATATGCCTTTAGGGGAATCATTGGAAGTGGTATTTCATAAGTTGGTTTTTGAAAACATGATTATGTTCCCACAAAACAATCCCTTTAATGAGATAAAATTAGAGATCACATAGTATAAAAAGGATGAATATTTTGTGTTCCACAAAATCATAGGCCATTCCACTAACTGATGCATGAAATTGAAGAATTACATCCAAGATCTAATTAATAATGGAGACTTTGAACTTGAAGGAAGTGCATGTACATACAAAAATCCAAATTTTTTGATATGCTAATATCCCTTTCCAAATCATAAATAAACTCCTCTACACAAAAATCAAGGTCAAAATGTATAAACCAAAAACATCAACTATTGAAAAGCCTCTCATGATTCAATCATCATTCATATTCCACACACTTACAATCATGTAACAACCATAAAAGTTAAATCCTTAGATTATTTTATCATAACTAGGTGAAACAAAATCACTATCCAAAGGCCTCATCTGTTTACCCCTATAATAATATATGATATTATTTAAAAACTTGAAAAAATACATACCCAAATTTATATTATGGACCTTCTCAGAACATCTATTGATCATAAATACAACCTATATAAAACCCTCTAAGAGTCAAGAGTCCCCACTAATATTGATCCATCATAATTCCAAGTAAACATTAGACATTTATCCATGAGTCACCAGCTTACCTTTGACAAAACTAAAATATCTAATCCTAGTCCATGCCATAATCTACCCTTGTACATTGATGCCTACATTACCAAACACAAAGTAGAAATTGTTGGAGAGTTATCAATGATGTCATGGAGGTATCTTATTGAGTGGATAGAGTGCTTTCATAGCCTAAGTGACAATGGAAAAGTGTGAAATGTGGTTGTCCTAGTGTGCTTGAAGTTGCGTTGGTTGATCTTTATAGTTTTCATGGTTAAGGATGTTTAGGGATGAGTATGGTGATTTGAGCATGTGTAATGGGTCCTATCAAAATTCAAGAATTCTTTGAGTTCTTGTGTGCATGAGTGGAATTCACCCTTTTTAACATTATTCTCATATTGAAGCTTTGGGTATAGTGGTAAAAATTTTGAGTAAGCAATTAGATGATGTCACCATTGCCACATGTGAATGAGTCAAGGGGAGTTGGTCATATGGTTGTGATCATAGTTGTCCCTAGTTATTAAGCACAAAATCTCAAGTCATGTGTCAAAGCATGATTAAATATATGAGGGTGAAAAGTTGGCTTCTTAGTCAAAAGTCGTTATTTTCCCATACTTAGCCAAATTTGCAAAAGGGTTCAAGCAGAGCTGAGTAAATATGTTGATGAGGTCATTATTCACATGCATGGAGGTGTCAGGATAAAATTATCATATGGGTTTGTTTATTTTTATGCCTAGTTTATATGTGCTCTATTTCATATTATGTGATGAAGTGCATCAAAATATATGCATATGTAAAGTTGGGCTCCCAGGCAGTTTGACTGTGTTTTTCCATACTTAGCCAATTTCTCAATGTGGCAAGAAGATCTGAATGAGAATTTTGATGGTGTTATATCTTACACATTTGAATGTGTCAAGAGAAACTAATCATATGGGTTTATTTAGTTTTAAGCATAGTTGATTTTCATTAAATGTGAGATCATGCACAAAAGCTCAGCAAAATTTATGTAGGAAAAAATTTGTTCTCCCAAACAAAATCTAGACATAGTTGGCTCTATGACAGAAGATTTTGATAAGGCATATTAATGGTGATATATCTCACACATGTAAATGCTTCAAGAGTAGCATGTCACATGGTTGGATTTTCCTATGTGAGGAGATCATCTAGTCTAAATTTGAGATCATGCATCGAAGCACAGAAGAAGTTATTAAGGTCCAAAGTTGGACTTCCAAGAATATTAAAAGGGTCCTTATACTTAGTCAATTTTGAAAGAGTTAAAGCTTAAGCAAGATCAATAGTGTACATTACTCCAAGGATTTAGGAAGTTGTGATATGAGGATAGGTGCACAATGTTTAATGTCTAAATAAATGTATAGGATAAGGATCCAACAACAAGCAAGTGTTTGTATAGATTGATCAAATGGTGAATGTTGATCATTAAAGACTTGGTTGATCCACAGATATTGAAGTTGTGTGGAGTCAATAATATAAAATTTCATGAGATGAGGTCAACATGACTGAGGTTTAACATCTAAGCATTGGCACTTATATGTGAAATATTAAACTATATTGATGGTGTGTATTCGATCTAAGCTAAGAGGACATGAGATTCAAGCATTGTGTTTGAAGGTTAGCTATGACCATTTAAATTTAAATATTTGAATTTAACATAGATAAAAATTAGAGCTCTGTGTTTTTTCCATATTTTTAAAAAAAATTGTAGGTTCTATAAAAATAAAATATGAAGAGGACTCCATGGTGCATATAATGAACCTAATTTGAATATTTTGAAGTGAGTACAATAAAATATATTGAACCTTGAAGTTGACTGTGTGTTTGTGTTTGTTCTACAAGTGACTTGAGAAGGATATTTGAGCTTGTGTTGATGTTATTTAGATGTCACATGATGACTTAGCTAGTTGGGAGTGTTTTAGACTCCATGAGGATGATCTATATGGATTTTGAAGGTATGATCAATCTATCTTGATATGAACAATGATTAAGAAGCTTACTGTATGTTTGGTAATGGTCTTCTTATGTATAAGGTCTCTATTTGAGTTGATTGAGCATACATAGTGGTGAGATAAGATGAATTTGATCATTTGAGGTTGTTGAAGGGGTTATAAGGAGTGGACCCATATATTTGAAAGTGATCATGTGTTATTGTTTTGCTTGAAGGTGTGCTAAAAGGGTGAATGGGTTCACATGAGACATATAAGAGCTACAAGGGCCTTATAAAAAGGTGTAGTTGCTTAAGGGTGACCCATAGATGTTATGGCTGACCTATGAAGATTTTAGTGAGTCATGCCTTCATGTAAGAGATGCCTTAAGGGCTAAGTCATGCTTAATGTCTGACCAAGGTAGTGATTATCAAGATTGATCTATAAATAGTGAAATCAAATTTGGTGATTTTAAGATTTGTACGTGAGAGACCTGGGAGAGTTTTGAGAGATTATTGTGTGTGAATTATGGAGTGAAGGAGGGGTAGAGTGACCTAAGGATGATTTAAATAGAATATCAGTTTAAAGACTACTTTTATGACCTGTTGGTCATAATTTTGTTGGGAAAATTGTGTTCTTTCTATTCAAGTATGAGTAAAGGTGAAGCATGATAATCAGAGGTCCATCATCAGGTGTTGAATACATCAGTTTAAAGGTGGATTTATTCAAGGTTTCTAGTTGGGTGTTTAGTTTCTTAGGCGTTTGTTCCTCCTTGAAAGGTGAAACTTGCTAAAAGTCTAGTTATTGTGGGTGCTCAACTAGACAGGTGTAAAAGCTCCTTGTGGGATTGCAGTCTCACTAAAAAAAAGAATTATAATTCCTTGATCATTTTTAGATAGAGTAAATTGGATCTTATTATTATAAGACATTAGTCCAATTTCAAGTTCTAGTGGGTTTTACTCCCCAAGAGGGTTTCCTATGTGTTTCATGTGTTATGTGATTGATCTTGCATTGTCTCTCTTGCTAATTGTTATGAATGATGTGTATGCTTCATGAATGTTTTTTATAATTGATTAAGTTTTTGTAAAGATCAAAATTGAAGTTGAATATTTTGGGATCATTGATTCACCCCCCTCTCAGTGATTGTACCTCTAACAGAAATGGTACTTTTAGATGATGGTTTTGGTTTAAATGTTTGTAATTTGAACCTGATCAATCATATAGATTAATATGATATAGCATTAGATCCAAATACCATAAAAATCAAGGCCTATGACAACATAGAAAGAGAGTCAACAAGAACCATACACCTTCCTCTCATGGTTGGCCCTATCACTCAACAAAATTTGTTACATATCATTGATCTTGATCTCCCATATAACATCCTTCTCATCTAACCATGGATTCATACCATCAAAGCCATCCCATCCACTCTCCACTAATGCATAGAATTTACCCATTGAGACATGGAAGTTACTATTCATAGTGATCCATAACCTTTCTAATATTTCAAAATGTTGGATGGGTAATACTATAAAATAAATTATTATCCTATCACTAAAAAATCTTATGAAGAAGATAGGTCTATGGCATGAAATCAATCAAAACCTTTATCATGTATCCATACAAATGATCTCCCATATACATCTAAATCCACACCTTCCAAATCCCATTTCAATATCATTGGAAAAGGCTTGGAATAATATGAAATCCAAGATCCCTTTAATTTAGGTAAAATTCTTATTTTTTCAAAAACTTGTGGCAAGCATAACATGAGTAAGAAGAATGAACAAACATCCTATAAGTTTGGTCCAAATTTTATCCAATAAATATTTTTTGAATATGATAAGATTGACAAATCCAATGACTCATGGTTATATGATGATGGTCTAGCTTATTGTTTCTAAATTAATGAGTATCGCATAGCAAAAGCAATCATGTGACACATCATGAATTATAAAGGAAAGGGTCTAAGACCTTATGAATGGGAATCAAAGAACCTATCCAAGTTTATATAAATAAATAATATCATGACATTGGCTAAAAATATCTATGTGATAAATATGAGGAATTTAATGATACCTTTGGGATTTTTAAGGAAGATTCTTTTGACATCAAAATAGGTTGCTTCTATAGCCTCTAAAAATACCTTAGATCCATTAACCTTTTCAATGAAACTACCATCCTTGATCCAAAACTTAGAAGTTATGGTTGATAAACATTTCAATAGCATAGAAAAATCACAGTAACAATGAATTCTCTGAGAAGAGATGTAGTATTACTCAAGATTGTAATACAAATATATGTTTATGTCTGGGAAGAGGTGTCTGTCTTCACATTTTGGGTTACCTCTTCATTTATACACATTTTGAAAGAATGGGGAGGATTTGGAAGGTCACCAATCTCTAGGGAGATCAAGTGGTTTGACTTCCAAGATTTAAAACAATACAGAATTCGAGGAATTACTATTTTTAGAAACTTATTGTTTTTAGACTGCACTACTAAAATTGAAATTTGGGGCACTTCCATTTGGTTTTCGGGGGTCAAACTTCATTGATAAAATATCAATGCCATCTCATGACATTCTCCTTATTATTATCTTTCCAATGGTTCAAATGGTGAGTCAATTGGAGCTACGATGCAAAAGTTATGGCTCCCAAAAGTTCCGTCATCAATTGGGGTGGGACTGTCACCCGAATTGTCGCCTAAATTGTTGCCTGGATCAATCCTTAACATAAAATTCGACCTCCAATATCATGAAATAATTGATTGGGACCAATAATATCATGTCTATTGATCTCTTATAAAATTATGAGGCCATTATAGAATTTATGGGACTCCAAGAAGACATTCCACTAGGAAATCATAAAAAAAGATTTCAAATAAACTTGGACATTTAGCATATTTCAAGGAGAAGGGAGAGTTTCTTAGTTTAGAGAAACCTCAAAAAGTAAAAAATAAAATAAAATTTACCTAGTGAAAATATCTCTGAGATGCTATTAAAATAAAAAATTAAACTTAATATAATAAAGAGGATTCTATTGGTGAAAACCTTTCTAAGGCACCCATAGATGAGGAACTCAACCTTCCCTCCATGTTATTATATATAAAACATGACTCCAAATAAATTTTTGAATAAAATATTGATGTCAACATTGACATAGAGGATAATCCCAAAATAATTAAAATTACATCAAATCTTAGTCCCAAGGAATAAGAATTTTTGTCACCATCATGATAGATTTATTAGACATCTTTCATGACCTAGAATCTAAAAAGGCATATATTTTTTTTTGGTTCTTATCCCCCTTGGTATCATGATACATACACTTACCTCCATGATAATACCACCCCTCTAAATCTTTCACGTAACCAACAAAAATCCTTATTCCAATATGCATCCAAATTTTCCCTCCTTAGAGGTACCCTATATCCTTAAGACTATGATGATACCCAATTGATATTTTTGGAAGAATCCAATTTATCTATCAAGATATTTCATAAAAACATTTGTGGAGTACACATTACTGACATGGTCCTAACAAATAGGCTAATCAAAATAAGATTTATTTAAAGGTTATAATGTTGACACTATAGATCCCTAAATGGATTTTACATGATAAACTAGTCTTGAACACTTGACAAATATAACTCAAGGATCGACCCCTCAGTTCATGACCTTCTTATTGTTAAAAGGCTCATGTCTGCCATCTCATTATTCATAAATGTTTTTCTTATAGCCTGACCTGATATTATGAGTACCTAAATCACCTGTAACCCATAATATACTTAAAACATGATATATACCCTTCGTTGTCATTTACAAAGATTCAACATTTCTATATTCATTTAGATACTAATGTTCAAACCTAGACACTAACATCGATGCTAGTGTTTGTACCCTATAAACACTCAAATTTGAAAACATTTCAAGATGTATATATCAACCTATTTTTATTAATTAACCCTCCATGAGATTATTTTCAAAAGGTGTTGTATAAATATAAGTTACATACCATTTATTATCATCAAGTACTATTAAAGCACACATATAACACTTTCCAAGGAAAATCACCTCTCAAGTATTCAAAACTTCCCTATTATTACTTATTTATAAATGTGTCATAAGAGTATTATTATTATAAGTTTGAAGAATCTAATTAATAACCCATGAGTGTTATTTATCAAGTTTTAAGTTAGATCACTACATGCACTTACATATAACATATTACACCATTGTTCACACACAATCCCACATAAGGGGAGAAATACATCAATTTGAGGCCCTCTTCATATTATATGGCTATATAGGCAATGCTCACTAATATTTTAATGTTTAAGGTCAACTCGACTTCATTTGAGGCCACTGACCCCAATTCTTACAAGGTGGCATGCCCTAATTAGAGGATCTAGGGTTTTAATCAAAAAACTAATATTGGGAACCTGTATGCACAATCTGAATAAAAAATTTTAAAGGTGATAGTAAACCCTATCATGTATATGTGGAATTTAAAAAATATATTCAATATTTTATACTAAACACTAATGGTAAAATTAGGAAACTAGCATCAATGCTAGTGTCCATAGGGAAACATAAGTGTCTAGATTGGTAGAAAGAAAATATTCAAAATATGATGATGGGATCCAAATATTCAAATAGTCCTATTTTGTACCTACATTATTGAAACATCCCTACACATCAATGAATGCACTATGTATAATTTTTCCTTCATATTTATATTATCATAAATTTTGAATGTTAGACTTTACATATTTACCATATTGTTAGATTCAACATATCTTATAGAATATCAGTAGAATCTCAATACATTTAATTTACCTAATTTTTAGAGTATATTAATACTTATCTAATTAGGATACTCTCTTTCATATTAATCCTTATTTTAAAAAAGTGTTAATCATTTGGTGAACCCAACATCTGAGTCATCTTATTCAAATCTTAGCTTATCATAGGGTTTTCAGCATTCTAAGGATTTTGCTTATTATATTTATTTATATATGTTCTATCACTTATATGTAACCTATGCATAGTGACATAATAGGTGGTGTACCTATTTAACATAATGAACTTTCCCTTGGGACACCTAAGATTTATCAATCTAAGACTCTTTCAAATTCGTCTAATAATGAGAGTGTTAATAATGACAATGATAAAAAATACCAAAAAACTCTCATAGAGGATGAATTTATATCATGAAAAAATGGATCACATGATAATAATGAAAATGATGAAGTAAATAAATAATAATTTAAATCTATTATAATGTTTCAATAGCGTATTCTTGAAAATCTTAAATATCTTCAATAGATCCTTAAAACTATATTAGAAACTAAAAAAGCCAAAACCATTAATGAACAACCATTGTTATCTATTGATAAAACTATTGGGAATATTAGATATAAATATTAGTCATCCCTCCCCTCAATCACAACATTGATTCCTACATATATAAGGTAATTGGATTTTTTTTTTAAACCATTGTTTCCTAAAGATCAAATAATTATTGTTGCATCCTCTATGGGAATAATTAGTTTCTTCAAATCAATTATTGGTTTCAATGCCTACATCGGCACACAAGTGGTGTTTTCTTCCCATTTTTTGACTTACTAAATATCAAATCTAAGTCCAAATTGATGTACTATGTAAACTCTTCTCCAAATTATTTAATAATTGGAAGATAAGGTTACCAATATTGAATAAAAATTCCAAAAGCATCTCATACTATTGATTCACAAGATGTATTATGTAATCATCTTGCACCTAAGATATCTTTATACCCTTTTCTAAATGGTTTTTTAGATCTCAAACTCAAACTTTATGATGGAAAGGGTGATCCTAATCAGCATCTTCAATCTTTCTATGTAGTACCCCTTGATTATGCTTCCAATGATAAAATTTTGACAAAATTATTTCTAAGAAGTTTAAATGATTATTCTTTGAGATGGTTTTTTGATATAATAATAAAATTGATAATACAATTTAATCCTCTTGTGAATAAATTTATAGCCCATTTTTCTTTCAACATTACTAAAATGATTCATATGCATAAATGTTTAAGATCAAACAAGGAACCAATTATCACATCAACGAATATGTTTTGAGGTACAAGAAAATGTTAGACAAAATGACAAATAATGGAAAATAAATATCTCCAAGATATATTTAAGAAAAGTTTGATTTCACCATTACATGTCTCTATGGTATTCAATGCATTTAATTTTGATGACTTGTGCCATATTTTTTGAGATTGAGAATTCACTCTTATTTCATTGAACAAGCTTAAGCATATAGCCAACTCATTGAATACATCCAATACTAAGTTTAATATTAAACAAAGCTACAAGATTAATCCTATTGAATCTAAAAAGGAGGCAAAAAATATAGTTAATATAGTGTCATAACAACCTAATAATCTCATCTTATCCAATGCACCTATGAGACAATTTACATGATTCCCTGATTCTCCAACTTCACTCCTTCAAAAGCTATTAGAGTGTCATCTCATATATCTCCATCCTCCTATGTTGGTTGATATGAGTTGACCTCTACCAAAATGATATGATACAAATCTTATTATGACTATCACCAATGGGTTATTCATTTTATAAATATATGTTACAATTTGTAGCATAATATATGAGATCTTATTGATAGTGAACAACTTACATTTGAGGATTATCCAAATGATTCAAGACCACAACTTAATGATCATCAAAACTATAATATATTCAAAAATCCATTACAAGATAATTATAAGGAAGCATCAAAGTGAAAATGACATATAATACACATCCTTTTCCACCAAATTATGGTCACTCATTATATGGGATTATTGGCACACTTACACATAATATATCTCATTTCATTTAAATTCTTTATATTTCATTTGATGATGATGATATTGTGGTTGATGACTTATATTTTCACTCATTATTTATTAGACCACATATTGATCATCAACCTATACATAATTCTATGTTTGATAATTATTTAATTGAGAATGTTGTAACTGTTGTCAATCAGACTCGCACCCTTATGAAGGTAGTTTTAGGCCTTCACAGTATACTAAAACATGGAAATAATCCTAGGTTGTGGGTGACCTACTCAGTGGATTGAATCTCTAGGTTTTAAGGTCTATCTCCCTTTGATGTACCAATTAGGATCTCTACATCTATGCTACAAATTTCCTAGGAAAAGGGAGAAAGAAAATTGAAAGGGAAATCCTATATAATAATGGTGATACATCTAATTTTACATGATCCACTCAAATTGAGCTTCTAAGAACACTGATTCAGACAAAGAAAAGGCTACACTTCAACTCTAACTGATCAAATATGCATAAGTATTTCATGAAAAGGTTCTATCTTATGATCTAATCTTGAGTGAAATGGAAAGATAGGCTTGATTGAAGGTACTAATAGCCACTAACATCCACTATAGACTCAGATAAAAAATGTTTTAAACATAGAACATGACCTGCATAAGTAAACAAACTAGTAATTAGGTATGAATCCAGACTTGACAAGGAATAAAATTCTATCATTTAGGAAAATCAATGACAAAAGTACACTATACCAGCTACTAAAATTTGAAAATAGTACTCCTTTTATTAATTATAAAAAATGGTATAGCACAATCTTTGGGAGAAGGTTTCTTACCAAAAGAGGGATCCAATTACAAGGTTGGAAAGCCAACTTAAATAGAAAAAATACAAATGGCCAAGAGATTGGTGGTGAAAATAGAAGAAGAAGAAAACTCTTTCATTAGCCCAAGTCTAATTTTTGTTATGCCAAGATCACAAAGCCTTTTAAATTTGTCTTTTCTTGTCTTTTGTCTTGCATGAAAACCCTTTGGTTTTAAAAATGGATGGTGGGCTCAAACTTAGGCTACATGAAATCTATGCCAACTTTGGATGTCTTAACTCAAGAATAAACCAACTTGAAGTTGAGTTGGAATGTGAGAATGAATTTTATTACATGGAGCATGAGTGGATGTGACACTTGTCAATTAGTCAACTAGAGCTCAAGACTAGTCAACCTCCAATGGTCTTTGCTTGAACTACTGGAACATTTTAAAGGCTCAAAACCAACAAGAGTGCTTACATGACATCTTTTGTTAAGCTCTCCATTGTTAAAATCCTTGAATTATTCATGAAAAGTGAGCCTCCATTTTAAAACTAAAGGTGTCATGTTTAAAATGGTTATACATCTTGGACATGTCTAATTCTATTTATGGTTGTTTACGTGCTTATTAACATGTTTATTAACTATTAAAAACTCTTGCATTTTTTGAATATTCATTTCTGTGTAAGTCTTCTATCTATATTTGTATATATATATTTTCCCTTGGTTTACTCAAACAAATTGTCCATGACTTTCTTGTGTCCATTTTCCTTTGGTTATCTTCCCACAGTAATTGTTGGTTTCCTTATGACTTTTCTAGGCCTTTGTCTTTTCTCCCAATTTATTTGCCTCAGAAAAAAGTTCAAAGGAAATATTTCCTTCAGGATTTTTGTTTTATTTTTCCACTTTCCCATGGAAAAAATGTCTACTGGAATTTTTTGACTTTTCCTTTAGATCTAGTCTTTCCTTTTCTGAAGGAATTCCATCAAAAATCTTGTAGATGAATTTTCCTTAAGGGCACATACCCTTCAAGTTTTCTTTAAATGAGATTTCCCTTTGCAAAAAGAATCCCCTCAGAATTATTTTAGGATTTTAAACTTACCTTTCACAAAAAATAAGTGTCCTTTTGGCCCTTTTCTAAATGACCCTCCAGACTTTGTCTTTTGAACTTTCCCAAAGGGTACATACCCTTCAGGATTTTGTAAAAGGTCATCTTTGGAAAATTTGGAAAGTCCTTTGAACTTTTTGAATTTGTCCCTTGAAACTTCTTTGAGATTTCTTGAAGGGTACATACCCTTCAAGATTTTTTTAATGTGCCTTCCCGAAGGGCAAGTACCCTTCAAGATTCTTGAATGGACCATTTTCTTTCCTTTAGACTTTTGAAAATTCCTTTTCCTTTCTGACAAGCCTTTCAAAAAAAATTCTTTGAACTTTCCCAAAGGGTAGGTGCCCTTTAGGACTCTATGAATGTCTCCTTTTTCTTTAAGATGATATTTTTCAAGGGCAAGTTCCCTTCAAATTTTTGTGAAGTGTCATTTCGCATTGAAAGTAGCCCTTTGGGCTTGTGAATAATGGCCTATCTTCTAAAGTGACCTTTTTCTAAAGGGAAAGTTCCCTTTTGCCTTTTGAAAGAGCCCTATTCTAAAGGGAAAGTGCTCTTCAAGATTTTTTAATGGCCCTCTTCCTACTAAAAATGACCCTTCAAATTTTTCTTTGTCAAATTTCCCATGGACAATCTATCTGTGGGAATTTTTTTCCTGATTGGTCAATTCCCCATGGATAAATTATCCATGGGAATTGAGTCCTAGACTTATTAGACCTCTCTACTTATTACTTTGGACTGGTCACTATTTGTAACTTATAAAATTAAATAAGTAGTGTCTCTTATAAATCTTGAAGACTTATTAGAGAGAGAACCTAAATACTTGTGTTCGACAAAACCTAAAGTCTCTTGCTTTGGAGAACCTGAAGTTATCCAAACCTACCATTTTTTCTTGAATTTCCACCCTCTCACACTTGGGAAAAAAATTGGTATGTGGGCCAAAAATGGTCAAAATATATGGTGAATCATAGGAAAACATGCCTGTTATGCTTGAGAACTCAGGCCATAACATGATATTGAACTCATAAAACAATGGTAAACTTGTTGCATGACTAAAAATCCCCTTTGACAATACATGAATTAACCTTTCTCCTTAAAAATAAGAAGGGAAACACATGAAAATAGGAAAACTAACTAATCAAATCCAATTGTACATAAACACTTACTGGAATAAAATAGAAAAAACTAATGTGCTAGAATAGCACTTGGAGGAAAACAAACTAACAAAGAACCTAGCTAACCATGACAAAGCACGATCCACCTAGATCAAAAAGGAAATTCATAAACTCAGTCACTCCATGAGATGGTAATAGTTACAAGGCAAGATGTTTACCAATCATAACCTTGGATAAGGCATTTTTCTTATCCACCAACTGTATTAGCATCTTCTCAAATGAGTCATCAATAGCAAACCAATCACCAATAAAGATAAACTCATCAATTACTCCCTAATCTTTTTCATATTTCCTATCATCTACCACCTTGTCAATTGATATCTTATCTATGCATTAATCTTGAGTGACCACATCCTTCTTATCGACTATTGCAAGTTCATCTATCTCTTCAAGGAGCTGTGAATAAGCAAACCAATCTATATTATGATCTTGGATAAGTGATTCTTGATCAAATTTTTCATAAACATTCTCTTTAATAGGCAACATATCCCTACAAAGATCTTCAATCTCTTACAAAGATGTAAGGTATAGTTTCCAATCATCTCTTTGTTCCTTATTTTGATCTATTTGAGTTGAATCGGCTTGAAAGCTATATGGATCCTTCTTAATAGGAGATACATATAACTCATTTATGACTTCAATTTGCACCAAATCCTCTTGGATTTCCTTCACATCAAGATCAGTCTTCTCATTCTTAAATATAATTGGTTTCTCAACAACAAACTTAAGTGAATTATCAATGTGAAACTCTTCCTCAAACATACCTAAAGCATCCTCTTCACACTCTATAAGAACTTAACCTATAGATGAAACCTCTTTTTCAATCTTCTAGAGAATAGGCTTCTCCTGAAGAAGGGAGATGGTGGGAGGGTGATAAAATTCATTCATTTGAGAGCATGGGAGGTTGATCATGATCATATTTTGGGATTTGGAGAGCAATGGACTCATTTAGGGATTTTTTGAGATAAGTGAAATAGAAACTCTCAAAGACCTCTATCTTATGTTCCTTCCACTTGGCCATCACCTCTTCAAAGTCTGAAATCTCCTTATCCTCATAAAAAACTTATGCTTGAGAGATGAGTGGTGAAGAAAGGGGACTATAATAAGGCTTAGTCTCATGAATAGTCAGTTAAATAGTCTCCTAAATAGGTTCTTGAATAGTCTCTTGAATCCAACTAGGAAGCTTCCTCGACACACACTGGGCATGGTTAAGAACCTCATGAGAATAAGGAGTACAAGAACCCTTTGTGGACAAGTGACTCAACTCTATTTTTTGCCTATCCCAAGCCTCCATCTTCTCTAATACAAAAATACAAAGCTCATTTATCCCTTCTAGATCATTGGACACATTTTGGAATAGACCATTCACTTCTTCATACTAAGAGTTTGAATAAAATTTCCTTGCATATAGTAGTATTTTGAGTTCTATCTCATCCATTCTTTCTTGGAGCCAAGGTTACTCATATGACTGATATGGCTCAACATAGCTTTGATAATGCTCTTCATAAGGATGATTAGGCTCATAAGCATCATGATAAGTTTAGTATGATTCATCATTAGGCTTTAAGGAAACATAACATATGAATTATCTTCATGTACATCCATTGAAACTCATTCATCATAATGTAATACTTACATGGAAACTATAACTAGATTATTATAAGCAACCACCTGAGCTTGGAATCATCAAATACTTCTTGAATAATGTTATTGCAACTATAATTTCATTAAGACCATATCCAAATGAGTCCCATTAGGCATTCCAAAAATTGTTTTCAATCAAATTCGCACCCTTGTGAAGGTAGTTTCAAGCCTTCACAATATACTAAAACATGAAAACAATCCTAAGTTATGGGTAACCTACTCAGTGGAATGAATCTCTAGGTTTTAAGGTCTATCTCCCTTTGATGTATCAATTAGGATCTCTAATTCTATGCTAAAAAATACTTGGTAAAAGGGAGAAATAAACTTGATAGGGAAATTCAAGCTAATAATAGTGATACACTTGATTTTACTTGATCCACTCAAATTGAGCTTCTAAGAACACTGACTCAGATTAGGAAAAGGCTGCACTTCAACTCTAATTGATCAAATATGCATAACTATATCATGAAAAGCGTATATCTTGTGATCTAAGCTTGAGAGAAATGGAAAGATAGGCTTGATTAAAGTCACTAACATCCAATATAGACTTAGCCAAAAGATGTTTTAAATATAGAATATGAACTGCATAATCAAACCAGCTAGTAGCTAGGTATGGATCCAAACTTGACAAGGAAGAAAATTATATCACTTAGCCAAATCAATGACAAAAGTACACTATAACAACTTCTAGAAGTTGAAAATAGTACTCTTCTTATTAATTCTAAAAAAGGTTATAACATAATCTTTGGTATAATTTTTCTTTCCAAAATAAGGATCCAATTACAAAGCTAGAAAGCCAATTTAGATAGAAAAAATATAAATGGCCAAGAGATTGGCATTGAAAATAGAAGAAGAAGACAACTCTTTAATTAGCCCCATTCCAATTTTTTTATGCCAAGATAACAAAGACTTCTAAATTTGTCTTTGCTTGTCTTTTGTCTTGCATGAAAACCCTTTGGCATTGAAAATGGATGGTGGGCTCAAACTTGGGATACATGAAATCTACACCAAATTTGGATGTCTTAACTTAAGCTTAAACTGACTTAAAACTGAGTTGGAATGTGAGAATGACTTCTATTTCATGGAGCATGAGTGGATGTGACACTTGTTAATTAGTCAACTAAAGCTCAAGACTAGTCAACCTCTAATGGTCTTTGCTTGAACTGCTAGAATGTTTGAAAGGCTGGGAACCAACAAGAGTGAATGCATGAATCTTTTGTTAAGCACTCCAATGTTAAACTCTTTGAATTCTTCATGTAAAGTGAGCCTCTATTTTATAACTAAAGGTGTCATGTTGAAAATGGTTATACATATTAGACATGTATAATTCTATTTATGGCTATTTGCATGCTTATTAACCTTTTTATTGACTATTGAAAAAATCTTACATTTTTTTCATGTCCTCTATTTGTATTTGTATATATATATTTTCCCTTGGTTTACTTAGATAAATTATCTATGACTTTCCTGTATCAATTTTCCTTGGGTTATCTTCCCACAAGAATTGGTCATTTCCTTGTGACTTTTATGGGCCTTTGTCTTTTCTCCCAATTTATTTACCTCAAACAAAATTCCAAAGTAAATATTTCCTTCAGGTTTTTTGTTTTGTTTTTCCACTTTCCTATAGACAAAATATCTATGGGAATTGTCTTTGAATTTTATTTTTGAGCTAGTCTTCCCTTTTCTGAAGGAATTCCTTCAAAAATATTGTAAATGAATTTTATCAAAAGGCACATACCCTTTGGGGTTCCTATGAATGAACTTTCCCTTTACAAAAAGAAGCCCCTCAAAATTCTTTTGGAATTTTGAACATGCCTTTCAAAAAAAATAAGTGTCCATTTGGCCCTTTTCTAAATGACCCTCTAAACATTATCTTTTGAAATTTCCCAAAGGGTACATACCCTTTAGGATTTTATAAAAGGTCCTCTTCTAAAAATTTAGAAAGTCCTTCAGAATTTTTTGAATTTGTCCCTTAAAACTTTTGATTTGAGCTTTCTTAAAGGGTACATACCCTTCAAGATTTTTGTAATGTACCTTCCTAAAGGGCAAGTGCCCTTCAAGATTCTTGAATGGACCATTTTCTTTCCTTCATACTTTTTTTAAGTCCTTTTCCTTTCCAATAATCTTTTCATAATTTTTTCTTTGAACTTACCTAAAGGGCAGGTGCCCTTCGGGACTCTTTGAATGTCTCATTTTTCTTTAAGATGATCTTTTTCAAAGGGAAAGTGTCCTTCAGATTTTTTTGAAGTGTCATTTGACCTTGAAAATATCCCTTCAGGCTTGTGAACAATGGCCAATCTTCTGAAGTGGCCTTTGGCCTTTTGAAAAAGCCATATTCTAAAGGGCAAGTGCCCTTCAAGTTTTTGTAATGGCCCTCTTCTTGTCAAAAATGACCCTTTAGATTTTGATTTGTCAAATTTCTTGTTAACAAATTATCTGTGAGAATTGCTTTCCTACTTGGTCAATTTCTTGTGGATAAAGTATCCAAGGGAATTGAGTGTCAGACTTCTCATACCTCTCTGCTTACTACTTCAAACTAGTCACTTCTTGTAACTTATAAAATGAAATAAGTAGTGTCTCTTGTAAATCCTGAAGACTTTTAAGATAAAGAACCTGAAGACTTATGTAGGACAAAACCCAAAGTCTCTTGCTTTGGAGAACCCAAAGTTTTCTGAACCTACCACTTGGGAAAAAATTTGGTATATGGGCCAAAAACGGCCATCATTTATGGTGACTCATAGGGAAGCATGCCTACTATGCTTGAGAACTCAAAGCATAACATGATATTGAACTCATAAAACAATGGTAAACCTGGTGCATGACTACAAATCTCCTTTGACCATAAAAATAAGAAGGGAAACACATGAAAATAGGAAAACTAACTAATCAAAGAAAATGTGCACATAAGCACTTACTAGAAAAAAATAGAACAAACTAATGTGTTGTAACAACACTTTGAGGAAAACAAACTAACAAAGAACCTAGCTAACCATGACAAAGCATGCTCCACCTATATCAAAAAGGAAATTCATAAACTAGTCACTTCATAAGATGGTACTAGTTGTAAGGTAGGATGTTTATCAATCATAACCTTTGATAAGTCATTTCTCTTATCCACCAGCTATATTAGCATCTTCTCAAATGAGTCATCAATAGAAAACTAGTTTCCAACAAAGATGAACTCATCAGGAACTTCTTGATATTTTTCATACTACCTGTCATCTACCACCTTGTCAAGTGATATCTTATCTATGCATTATTCTTAAGTGACGACATCCTTCTTATCAACTGCTACAAGTTCATCCAACTCTTCAAGGAGTTTTGAATAAGCAAACCAATTTTTATTATGATCTTAGATAGGTGATTCTTGATCAAATTTATAATAAACATTCTCTTCAATAGGCAACATATCCCTATAGAGCTCTTCAATATCTTGCAAATATGCAAGTTATAGCTTCCAATCATCTCTTTGTTACTTATTTTGATATATTTGAGTTGAATCATCTTGAAATCTATTTGGATCCTTCTCAATAGGAGATACTTGTAACTCATTTATGATTTCAATT
The DNA here is from genome assembly GCA_037957365.1 of Torreya grandis. Classification (NCBI taxonomy): domain Eukaryota; kingdom Viridiplantae; phylum Streptophyta; class Pinopsida; order Cupressales; family Taxaceae; genus Torreya; species Torreya grandis. Next base: position 1,254,080 of record JARHVA010004666.1, on the reverse strand, counting down.
TTTACCAACTCCTCTTGGAGTTCCTTCACATTAAGATCAGTCTTCTCATTCTTAAATATAATTGGACTCTCAGCAATAAACTTAAGTGAAGTATCAATGTGAAACTATTCCTCAAACATACCTGAAGCATCCTCTTAAAACTTTGTAAGAACTTCACCTATATCTAAAACCTCTTTTTCAATCTTCCAAAGAATAGGCTTCTCCTAAAGAAGGGAGATGGTGGGAGGGTGATAAATTCATTCATTTGAGAGCATAGGAGGTTGATCATGATCATATTTTGGGATTTAGAGAGTAATGGAATCATTTAGGGAGTTTTGGAGATGAGGGAAAGAGAAATTCTTAAAGACCTTTGTATTTTGTTCATTCCACTTGGCCATCACCTCTTCAAAGTTTGAAATTTTCTTATCCTTATGGACAACTTGTGCTTGACAAATGAGTGGTGAAGAAATGGGACTATAATAAGGCTTAGTCTCATGAATAGTCACTTTAATAGGCTCCTAAATAGGATCTTGACTCTAACTAAGAAGCTCCCTCGGCACACATTGGGCATGGTTAAGAACCTCATGAGAATAAGGAGTACAAGAACCCTTTGTAGACAAGTGACTCAACTCAATTTTCTACCTATCCCAAGCCTCCATCTTCTCTAATAAAAATATGCATAGCTCATTTATCTCTTATATATCATTAGACACATTTTGAAATAGACCATTCACTTCTTCATTTTGAGAGTTTGAATAAAATTTCCTTGCATATGCTAGTATTTTGAGATCTATCTCATCCATTCTTTCTTGGAGCCAAAGCTACTCATATGACTGATATGGCTCAACATAGCTTTGATAATACTCCTGATAAGGCTGATTAGGCTCATAAAAAGACTCATAGGCATCATGATAAGGTTGGTATGATCCATCATTGGGTTGATAAGGAAACATATCATAGGAATCATATTCATGTACAACCCTCAAAACTCATTCATCATAATGCAATACTTACATGGAAACTGTGACTAGATTATTAGAAGTAACCACCTCAGCTTGGAATCATCAAATTCTTCTTAATAAATGTTGTTGTGACTATAATTTCATTAAGACCAACTTTGAATGAGTACTAATGGGCATGCCAAAAACTATTTTCAATTAGACTCACACCCTTGTGAAGGTAGTTTGAGGCCTTCATAATCTGCTAAAACATAGAAACAATCCTAATCTGTGGGTGACCTACTCAGTGGATTGAATCTCTAGGTTGTAAGGGCTAACTCCCTTTGATGTATCAATTAGGATCTATACTTATACTATATAAATTGCTTTGGAAAATGGAAAAAGAACTTGAAAGGGAAATCCTAGCTAAAAATGGTGATATTCCAAATTTTACTTGATCCACTCAAATTGAGTTTCTAAAAACACTGATTCAGACAAGGAAAAGGTTGCAATTCAACTTTAATTGATCAAATATATATATATATATATATATATATATATATATATATATATATATGTATGTATGTATGTATGTATGTATGTATGTATGTATGTATGTATGTATGTATGTATGTATGTATGTATGTATGTATGTATGTATGTATGTATGTATGTATTTCATGAAAAGGTTTTATCTTGTGATCTAAGCTTGAGGGAAATAGAAAGATAGGCCTTATTGAAGGCACTAACATCCACTATAGACTTAACCAAAAGATGTTTTAAACATAGAACATGACTTGCATAATTAGACCAGCTACTAACTAGGTACGAATCTAGACTTGACAAGGAAGAAAATTCTATCACTTAGGCAAATCAATGACAAAAGTACACTATACCAACTACTAAAAATTGAAAACAATACTCTTCTTATTAATTTTGAAAAAAGTTACAGCACAATCTTTGGTAGAAGTTTTCTTGCCAAAAGAGGGATCCAATTACAAGGCTATAAAGCCAACTTAAATAGAAAAAATACAAATAGCCAAGAGATTGTCATTGAAAATAGAAGAAGAAGACAACTCTTTCATTAGCCCAAGTCTAATTATTATTATGACAAGATAACAAATCCTTCTAAATTTGTCTTTTCATGTCTTTTATCTTGCATGAAAAGCTTTTGTGTCATGTCCCCTTTTCAGGTGACATCTTTAGACTTGATGATTAGCCTATTATGCGACCTTCGTAGGCTGATAGGATGGATAGAGGGTCATAATGGAGCTTGGCTTGGCTTCGATTTGCAGAATTTCTACAGTTGGTTTTCATTCAGACTCTTTTAGACATGTTTGCCTGAGCTCCTACTATTTAGGGACTTCTGACATGCAGTAGAGCACTCTTATTTTCGCATGATCATGTGTGGAATCACTCCTTGGTTCACCAACTTCAGACGGTTCGAGGATCCGACATGTATTGAGGGAGATATTAATATTTGATTGATTTAATCAAATATTAATTATTTGCTCTAATTTTAATTTAGAAACCCTAATTCTAATTTAAGAAAACCCTAATTAGGGTAAGCATATCTTTTTTAGGGTATAAGGGTTTCTCATGAGAGAGAATTATGATTATAATTTGATTATTGATTTTGATATTGAAGAATTCTTCTATGAAGACTGAGCCAAGGGTTCCAAGATTCCATTTGCATTAGAGAACATCCACTCTTCAGTGTGTGCAATTTAGAGGCTGTGAGATATCAACTGATTTATTGCCAATTTGAGAGATAGCTTCATACAAAAGTTATCATAGTATTTCAGGTATTTTGAGAGATAACTTCACACAGAAGTTATCACAGTAATTCAGATATTTATTTCATAAGTTTTTATTTAATACATTATACGGATAGAAATATTCTATATTAGAGCCATTATCTTGAGATCAAGGGTCCAACAAATAGGGTGTACTTTATTGGCAGTCGTATGAAGTCCATACATATCCGTACAAATTCACATAGAGACTGACATCGGCAGGCAGAGATCCACAGCGATCAACATCGATCGACCTATCACTGACGTCGATAGGTTAATGACACCAGTCGACTGATGATGGTAGTATAACTGATGTTGGCGACTATGTTTTTGACACAACAGGTTGAGACATGCCAGATTCAGGTTTTATTCCCAGTTTGTAGAATACTCAAGTTTTTAAGACCGTATTTGAATATTCTTTGATATGCATGACAGAGGATATCTATTGTAATAGTCTGAGCAAATAAATAAGATATTATATTGTGATTTATTTATTTATTTGGAAATTATTTTGGCAAAAATCGTATCTTTATTCAGAGCTTTTGTATTCTACAGTCCCTATTGGTTGGGGATATTATAGTGGTATCCGAGCTTTTGTTTTGATATCCAAAGGTATATTACAGTGGTATCAGAGCTATTTGACTTTTTTTATATTCCCTATTTGAAGGGGATATTATAGTGGTATCAAAGTTCTTTGTCTTTTTATAGTCCCTATTGGTTGGGGATATTACATTTTGGCATTGAAAATGGATGGTGGGCTCGAAATTGGGCTACATGAAATCTACACCAACTTTGGATGTCTTAACTCAAGCTTAAATTGACTTGAAGCTGAGTTAGAATGCAAGAATGACTTTTATTTCATGGAGCATGAGTGGATGTGACACTTATTACTTAGTCAACTAGAGCTCAAGACCAGTCAATCTCCAATGGTCTTCACTTGAACTACTAGAATGTTTGAAAGGCTTGGAACTAAGAAGAGTGCATGCATGACATCTTTTGTTAAGATTTCCAACATTAAACTCCTTGAGTTATTCATGTAAAGTGAGCCTCAATTTTATAACTCAAGGTGTCATGTTTAAAATGGTTATACATCTTGGACATGTATAATTCTATTTATGGTTGTTTGTGTGCTTATTAACCTAATTATTGACTGTTGAAAAACTCCTATATTTTATAATTATTAGTTTCTATTTTGTCCTCTATCTATATTTGTACATATATTTTTCCTTGGTTTACTTAGACAAATTATCTATGACTTTCCTATGTCCATTTTCCTTTGGTTATCTTCCCACAAGAATTGTTCATTTCCTTGTGATTTTTCTAGGCCTTTGTATTTTTTCCTAATTTATTTGCCTCAGACAAAATTCTAAAGGAAATATTTCCTTCAATATTTTTGTTTTTTTTCCACTTTCCCACAAATAAAATGTCTATGAGACTTGTCTATAACTTTTCATTTTGAGCTGGTCTTTCCTTTTCCAAAGGAATTCCTTTGGAAATCTTGTAGATGAATTTTCTTGAAGAGCACATACCCTTCGGGTTTTCTATGAATGAACTTTCCCTTTGAAAAAAGAAGCCCCTCAAAATTATTTTGGAATTTTGAACTTGCCTTTTAGAAAAGATAAGTGTCCTTTCAGCGCTTTTCTAAATAATCCTCTAGACTTTGTCTTTTGAACTTTCCCAAAGGGTACATACCCTTCATGATTTTGTAAAAGGTCCTCTTTGGAAAATTTTGAAAGTCCTTCAGACTTTTTGAATTTGTCCCTTAAAATTTTTGCTTTGAGCTTTCTTGAAGGGTACATACCCTTCAAGATTTTTATAATGTACCTTCCTGAAGGGCAAGTGCCCTTAAAAATTCTTGAATGGACCATTTTCTTTCCTTCAAACTTTTGTAAAGTCCTTTTCCTTTTTGATAAGCCTTTCAAAAATTTTGCTTTGAACTTTCCTGAAGTGTAGGTGCCCTTCAAGACTCTATGAATGTCTCCTTTTTCTTTAATATGATCTTTTCCTAAGGGCAAGTGCCCCTTAGATTTTTGTGAAGTGTCATTTGGTTTTGAAAATAGCCCTTCAATCTTGTGAACAATGGCCTATCTTCTGAAGTGCCCTTTTTCTGAAGGGCAAGTGCCCTTCAGCCTTTCTAAAGAGCCCTATTCTGAAGGGCAAGTACCCTTCAAGTTTTTGTAATGGCCCTTTTCCTATCGAAAATGACCCTTCATATTTTTCTTTGTAAAATTTCCCATGGATGATTTGTTTGAGAGAATTGCTTTCTTGCTTGGTCAATTTCTTATAGACAAATTATCCTTGGGAATTGAGTCCCAGAATTCTATGCTTACTACTTCAGACTAGTCACTTCTTGTAACTTATAAAATGAAATAAGTAGTGTCTCTTGTAAATCCCAAAGACTTTTGAGAGAGAGAACCCAAAAACTTGTGTAGGACAAAACCCAAAGTCTCTTGTTTTGGAGAACTTGAAGTTGTTTCAACCTACCACTTTTCTTTGATTGTCCACCCTCTCACACTTAGGAAAAAATTTGGTATGTGGGCCAAAAATGGATAATAGTACCATGGCATTACTCACATTTTGGATATACAAATGATGCTTTATACCCTTCGAACAAGATGGTAAAAACAGTCGATGGGAAATTAAAATAGGTTTTTGGTGAGATTGGTTTACTTTCACAAGTTGGTCTAACACACGTGACAACCACTTTTTAAGTTATACCACATATGGTATTTTTTGATATGTTACTGGGATGACCTTGGATTCATAAGCTTTGTTAATTACCTTTCATAGTACATGGATGTCTAATGGATATACATGTCAACATGTTAATAATAGTTTTAGGAATTTAGTATGAATATACAATACAATAAGAAATGTTTATTCTAATAAAACTAATCACATAACCTAATAAAGTAAATCATGCATGAAAGGGTAAGAGAAAGGTAGTCCCTTTTCCTATGTGATCAATCCTTTGGATCTTGTTGGATTATAGATATATAATGGACTCCATAAAGCCCTCATTTACACCTTCATGATGTAGCCATTTGTTGAGAGTAGATCATAATATTTCAGAGAGGGTAAAAAGACCAAAAATTACATTCAAAAAAATCATAGACCACTAAACAATGGGTTCTAAAAACCACTACATCTTCTACTATTATTTCACGACCATAGAACCCTATGAGACATAGTCATACTATTATAGATTCTATAGTTTCATATTTCACAAATATAAATGATCCTTAGAAGCATGACCCGTTTATTATACCATATTCTACTTCTTGAGCACACTATGATCATCCATTAGATGGGATCATCATCTATCCCTTATCTTGCTATCAAAACTGAAAAAAAATCAAATAAATCGAATATTCAATAAAATACAAAAGCATTCAAATAAATCAAAATAAAAAAAATATTTAGAAATTCACATATTTACTAGCATTTTTCAGATTTTGGTTACTTTATGTTAGTAGATATAATATCATTTATATACACACATATGTTTCATAGGTATTTTAGTGTTATACATGCATACACTACATCCATGATACATGCTAATGAAAATGTTGGACCCTTTCTTATTCCCACATGACACACTATGTTAGGGGAATCTTTCTCTATTTAATCACAATTGACATGAGTTATATTATTTTATGATCATTTTAAATTATCATGTTGATATTATATACTAATGCTTACACATGCTTATAGTAATGTTACTTTTTTACATAGTGTACTTGATGTGTTATTTTACAGGATATTTTGCTAACACATATATGCATAGACTAGTATTACATGGCTATTTTAGTTTCTTATTTTTCATCTATTCATCTTATCACATGGATTACATGAGTGTACTTCTTATTTGATTTCCTTATCTTGATTGTGGAACATTTTAACATGTTCTTTATTTTTTAGCCCCTATGCCATGAGTGTTGATTGTTTTTTTGGTGTGTGGACATTTGAACATGTCCCTCACTTGAGTATGATGCATTTGAACATGCCCCTTGTTTGTGGTCTCCTTAGATACCTCTTTGCATGACATTGAGTGCCCTTATGTGTGTGCTTGATTTTTGGTTGAATTTGTTACTTCTAGACATTTCCATTATCCATATCATGCATCTTAAGGATTGATATGTTTGGATGCAATGAGATTCATTGATACATATAATTAGACACGATACTACTAAACGCTTATTTACTACATGATTCATAAAGATATAGCATGGTTATATTATCCTTTTGAGATAAAGTAATTGTCACTTTTCATTCCCCTCACCTTAAAATGGGGGGGAGTGGTGGGAGGCATATCAATGGGCCCATGTCATAGAGACATGATTCAAAATACATACATTGATAGAATTGGTAGAATTTTATATAGTTTATATGATCCATATATATGCTTGGGATATAATCTTATACATTTAGAACTGATTTGCATAGATTTGGGATAGAGTTTGTTAGATTTTTAATACATTTTATATAGCATAAGTTAAAATTTAATAGATACTTCAACTTATGACACATCCAAAGTACATATTCCATGAAAATACACCAAATTATAGTTACACTATTCAATTATAGCAATATTTATACACCATGCTTACCAAGATGCATCAATTGAAGTTTTATCTATTGTAGCAATTAGCTCCCTTGAGTAGTTTGATCAATATTTTATTCCCTTGATGGACTTGGCACTACTTATATTATTTTTTGTTGATATGGTTATACCATTTAACTTGGGATATATTGGCTAAATTGTCTAGATTGGCTATATGCTTACATTTATGTTGCATGATGGAGGTTCAATAATCTTGATGGACTCAACACAAATCACCCTTACACTAGATTAGGTGAATGATCTCCCTCTAATTACCCTCTTCACATTTACAAGGTTCATTTGTGAACATATCTTTGATTATTCATATAGGAAGAATCATTACCATAGAAAATTATCAAGGGAAAACATGGTTGCATCAACACATAAGTGTAATCCTTTCTTTCTATCTTTTATCTCAAGCAATTTCATTTATTCATTTTTAGATTAGATGGACTAATTACACCTATAACATGATCTTGGTTGTAATTCATATACATGAAAAAAATTCAAACATGTCTCAATTCAAATCAAGGTATGTGTACACACCATGGTACACATTTGATTACTTTAACCTAGTAATTTCATCTTTATGCATTACTATATTAAATGGGGAGAAAATTAGATACCTAATTTTTTATTTCACATGATAAAATTATCTCACACACTTGAAAAATATCACTCAATAATATACCCTTCAGTTCATGACATTCCCATTAAAAAAAGGCTCATATTTTCCATCTCGTTATGCCCAAATGCTTATCTTATTATCTAACATTGACATTATGATTGCCTATATCACATGTATCCCAAATTATTCCGATTACATGATATATATAATTTTATATCAGTCATATAAACTCAACATTTTTCTATTCTCTTAGACACTAACATTCTAACCTGGACACTAATATCAATGCTAGTGCTTTAGATCTGATGCTAGTGTATGTACCCTACAAACACTCAAAATTTCAAATCTTTCAATATGTATGGGTTAGCTTATTTATCTTAATTAACCCCCTTGTGATATTATTTTAAAAAAGTGTTTTATAAATAAAATTCAAAGAGTATTCATTATCATTAATTATTATTCAAGCACACATCTAACACTTACCAAGAAAAGTCACCTCTTAAGTATTCAAACTACCTTATTCTTCCTATTTCCAAATCAATCATAGAAAAAATAATATTACAGGTTTGAATCATCAAAATAATATCCCATGGATGATATTTTTTAAGTTACAAGATAGATCACTACATGCACTTGAATATAACATATTACACTATTGTTCACAGACAAACCCACATAAGGGGGAGAACTATACTGATCTGAGGCCATCTTTAGAATATATGTCTATGTAGGTATCACTCACTGATAAAGGGGTATTTGAGGTCATCTTAACTTCACTTGAGACCACTAGCCCTCATTCTTGTAAGGTGGCATGTTGTAATTAAAAGATCGAGGGTTTTAATCAAAATTTTGATATCAAGAACCTATGCATGCAATTCAAACATAGAATATGAAAGGTGACAGTCAACCTTAATAGTTCCATGTGGAATTAATAAAAAATATTAAATATTTTATAGCAGATATTAGTGTCAAAATCAAGACACTAGCATCGATTCTAGTATCCACAAGGTGTTGTAAGTGTCCATATTCTCAAAAAACATATATTTAGAATCTAATGATGGGATCCAGAACTTTGGATAGTCTATTTTTACACCTTCACTACTCAGATATATTTTTACATTGTTGAATAAAATAAGTACAATTTTTCCTTCATATTTTTATTATCATAATATTGAATGGTGTACTATTTATATATAGCATATTTTTGAATTCAATATATCTTATTAGAATATCAGTAGAATTTAAATTCATTTAATTGGAATAATTTTTAGAGAATCTTACTCCTTAATTTTTTTAGGATACTCTCTTTCACATTAATCATTATTTCAAAAAAGGGTTAACAAACATAAAATTTTGAAAAAAAAGAGAGATAAATACAAATAAAATGTCCAAAGGTGAAAACCATTTTTATAGCACCTTGGGAAAGTATCATGATGAAAACTAGTTTATGACATCATGTTTAAATCCATTATATACAAGTACCCTAAACTTGGAGTCAATATCACTCCTTTCCACCCCACTCCATCCTAAACTATTCATGTAGCCATACAATCATGTTCATCATTCTTCACACTTTTAACCTTGATAAGGGCATGGAGGAAATCTTGAGACATGTTTTTTTGGAAAAAATTTGGTACGTATGAATCTCTTTAGAGAACATTGAAAAAAAAAGACAACATGGCATGAAAATACTGGGCACATGATTCTTATGTGACATGCTCCTTGGAGATCCCATCTTAAAATATTTCACCCATTTCATTCACTACCATATCCACTTCCATTGCTAGAACTGATTTTCCCTCTGCTAGTAGCCTCTTAGTCAAAAATCAAGAAAAATAAAAATAAATAGAAAATTTTCAAATCCCATAAAAACCATTTGTCCTTAGTCATTTTCAAAACCTTGTTTAAATTATAAAATAGATAATTTCATCTTTATTAGGATATATAGTTCATAATCTAACCCCCTTGCATATATCATTACTTAGGGAAAAATAAAGCTATCATTATCATCGATCAATACCTACTGGGTTCTTAACATGATAAGAGACAAACACAATATGTTTGTTGTTGATTTTTTGTGTGATTTATTATTTTTAAAATTTGTGTCAGTATTACAACATATTATAATAATTTCATCATGGTTTTTCATATCATCATGCATCTTGTGATATGTTATATAAAATACCATTTTTCTAAACCATTTGGAATTTAGATAAAGATTAAAAATATTCATCAACACATCATCGACATTCATTATAACTAACTATCAATAATTTACATTCATTCTCATGAAATAAATGTATCTCATCCATAACTTTATCAGGATATATCATTCCCAATCTAACCCCCTTGGATACATCATTACTTGGGGAAAATCAAAGATATAAGTACCATCATTGATTTGTAGATGTTTCGATATACATCATTCCTAATCTAACCCCTCACATGCATCATTATTTTGGGTAAATAAAATTTATTAATATCATCATTCATTTGAATCTTTTTTTGGATATATTATTGATAATATAGTAGTTTTGTAAATCCATCCATCACATCATATAGTAACATCCATAACATCCCCAAAAATATCCATAACCCTTATCATCATACTCAATCATCACATGAGACCCCAACCCTACTTATTCTTCCCCCACCCCTCCATTCTATCCCTAATTCATCCATTTCAACTCTCTTCACATTTTGAGAGCCCATATGGTTTTTTCATCCCCAAGCACTCTCTTGTAGAGGCATCATCCTTACTAATAATACCACTAGGGGCATCCTGGTACACCCACCTTATTCTAATTATTATTGTTGGGGGATCAATCCAACAATAGATTATAATTGTGAAAGCAATAAACGTGGAATTAAATCAGATTGACAAGTAATTAGAATGATAATAGCAAGAACAAGAGATACAAGAAAACACCCTGAAAACTTGTATTAACAAACTCTTTACAAAGGAATACAATTGAAGAAAGCTTCTTTCTTCCACACCTCTCCTAGGTGTATATATCTCTCACTAGATCTCTATTCCTCAAGAGCTCTCTCTCTCAAGAACAATCAACTCCAACAAGCCTGGATTGATTCAATTCTGTACTGTTCTTCTCATACAATGAATTACAATAATTCACAATAACTCCAACTACTACAATAATCTACTACAAAGCTAAGAAGATCTAATTCTACATATAGAATTAGAAGACTTGAGCATGTACTTCCAACAAGCAGTTAAGACACTTAAACAAGGGCTCTAAAAATAGTATTGCTAACAATAGAGACGCGAGCTTGAGACTACAACTCAAACTCATCATGCAAACACTCGCTTCTGTCCATGAAAATAGCTTTCTGGACACGCAGGTAACCGACATCGATTCCTCCTGTTTGTCTGTGACCGCCGTCGGCCGACCCTCTGCCGACGTTGATGCCTCTGCAACTGCTCATGACCGATGTCAGTCGCTCCTGACCGATGCCAATGTCTGTGTAGACCCAAAACTGATAAGTGTGCTCCTTGGTGAAGCTTTTAGATCCACACCCTAACAATCTCCCACTTGGAGATAAATAGTTGCACCAGTACCTATACAGCAACATCTTCTAGCTCCTCCATCTTCAACTCAATCATGAAGACCAATAGAAGTTGAATGAAGATTCAACTTCTCCTTTGTAACCGGCTTTGTTAACATATCAACAGGATTCCTATCTGTATGGATCTTCTCCAGCTTCAACTCACCATCTTCCAATACCTGTCGTATGAAGTGATACCTTAGCTGTATGTGCTTTGTTCTTGAATGAAAGGCTGAATTCTTAGCCAAATGGATTGCACTCTGACTGTCACTATACAATCTGCAACTCTCATGCTCCCTACCAAGCTCATCCATGAACCGTGTCATCCATATCATCTCTATGCTAGCTTTTGTGGCTACAATATACTCTGCTTCTGTAGTTGACAAGGCAACAACCTTCTGCAACTTAGATATCCAGCTAACCGCTGTTACACCTACAGTAAAAACATAACCTGTAGTGCTCCTCCTACCATCCAAATCACCTGCCATATCTGAATCTATATAACCATGTAGAGAAGTATCTGAACCTCCATAGCACAAGTGCCTACTGTTGGTTCCTCTCAAATATCTAAGGATCCATTGAACTGCTTTCCAATGTTCCTTACCTGGATTGGCCATATACTTACTTACAACTTCCACTGCTTGGGCAATATCCAGTCTAGTACACACCATTGCATACATCAAACTCCCTACTACGGAAGAATATGGAACCTTGCTCATGTACTCTACCTCATCATATGAATTAGGACATTGTTCTTTACTCAACTTAAAATGTCCAGTCAAAGGTGTGCTTACCAGTTTAGCATCCTGCATATTGAACCGTTTCAACACCTTGTCCACATAATCTTCTTGAGACAATATCAACCTATGATTTTTCCTGTCTCTCTTAATGCTCATGCCAAGGATTTTCTTAGCTACTCCCAAATCCTTCATAGAAAATGTTTGAGCTAATTTCACCTTAAGCTCAGAGATATCCTACATGTGAGATCCTGCAACCAACATATCATCTACATACAACAATAGAATAATATATCTACCATTATCAAATCTCTTGAAATACATGCAATGGTCTGATTGACACCTACTATAGCCATGCTCAGTCATAAACCTATCAAATTTTAAGTACCATTGCCTAAGAGCTTGCTTGAGGCCATACAAGCTTTTCTTCAATCTGCACACAAACTTCTCCTTACCCTTGACCTCGAATCCTTCTGGTTGTTCCATATAAATTTCCTCATCCAAATCTCCATGAAGAAACGTTGTCTTAACATCTAGCTGCTCAAGATGCAAATCTTCAAAAGCAACCAAAGACAATACAACCCTTATTGAAGTCATTTTAACAACAGGAGAAAAAATCTCACCAAAGTCGATACCTAGCTTTTGTGCAAATCCTTTCACTACCAATCTGGCCTTATATCTTATCTATCCATTCTCGCCTTCCTTCAACCTGTAGGTCCATCTATTCTTGAGTGTTCTCTTACCAGCTGGCAATTCAACCAAATCCCATGTTTGGTTCTCTCTTAAGGACTCCAACTCCTCAACCATGCCACGCTCCCACTGACTCTTGGACTCCACCTGTATTGCTTCTTCAAAACTCTCTGGTTCTCCACCATTAGTTAGAAATAAATAAAATAAAGAAGGAGAATATCTAATTGGAGGCTTACTCACCCTTTCTGACCTCCTGATGGGTGTCTGAGACTCATCCACAACACGTTGTCCACCCAAATTCTCTGATAGTGACCGACCTCGGTCACTTGCAGACCTGTTACTGGCCGATGTCGGTTCTGCCTGACTAACCTCGGTACCTGTCCTGTCGATGTCGGTCTCTGTACGGCCGACACCAGTTTCTGTACTGCCGACGCCAGTTCCTAACCTGCCGACGTTGGTCTCTATGTTTTCCTACAAGTGATTATTTCTTCTTTCCATGAGCTCATCTTGGACTTTCACCTCATCCAATTCACCATTGCTCTGCTCAGATTGATTCAGCTTCCTTAGCTGATCACAATACATCACTCTTTCATTGAAAACAATGTCACGACTCTTGATTACCTTGTTAGTTTCTAGATTCCACAATCTGTAACCAAAATCATCTGAGCCATAGCCAATAAACATGCACCTCATAGGCTTAGCATCAAGCTTCTTTCTATTTTCCTTATCTATGTGCACAAAGGCTTCACAACCAAAAACTTTGAGATATGAGAGATCAACCTTTTTACCTGTCCATGACTCTTCTGGAATACCACCATCTAGAGCTGTAGAGGGTCCTCTGTTAATCAGGTATACTACAGTGTCAATAGCTTGTGCCCAAAACTATAAGGGCAAATCGGCATGCAATCTCATACATCTTGCATGCTCCATTATTGTCTTATTCATCCTTTCAGCAATCCCATTCTGCTGAGGTGTCCTTGGAACCATCCTTTGCCTACGGATTCCATGCATGTAACAATTATCTCTGAACTTATGACTGTAGAACTCATCGCCATTGTCTGATCTCAGGCACTTTAATCTTTTACCTGTTTCATTCTCAACCATAGCTTTCCAAACTTTAAAAGTCTCAAATACATCAGATTTTCTTCTAATACAATAGATCCATACCTTCCTTGTAGCATCATCTATGAAAGATACATAGTACTGTGATCCTCCAATGGAAGCAATCTGAGCTGGTCCCCACACATCTGTGTGAACAAGCTCCAACTTGTGCCTCTTCTTAGTAGACCCAGTCTTGAGAAAACTAACCCTTTTCTATTTTCCAAATACACAGTGCTCACAAAACTCTAGATCTATGCCTTTTAAATCTGAAAGCATACCTTTGGACTTAAGAATTGACATCCCCTTCTCACTCATGTGGCCAAGCCTTGAGTGCCACAATTTAGCATCCACATCTGAAGTAGATAATACAGAAGGAGATTTGTTAGTAACACAATTACACAAATAGAGAGTACCTTCTCTCTTACCTCTGGCCATAACAAGTGCACCCTTGGTCACCTTCCAAGATTTTACTGTGAGAGTTACTGTACAACCCTCATCCCCTAACTTTCTTGCAGAAATCAAATTTCTCTTCAAGCTACGAACATGCATCACATCTCTCAACACCCATGTGTTGCTATTCTGCATCTTCAACTGCACTTTACCTTTGCCAATTATTTTACAAGGCTCATCATCCCCTAGATACACTATTCCAAAATCTCCATGGATATAGTCACTGAAATATTCCCTGTTAGGAGTAGCATGAAAAGATGCACCAGAATCTAATACCCAAGATTCTATATTATTATGCAGAGAGAAAATTAAAGCATCTTGTGCAATACCTACAATCTTGGCTTCTTCCTTTCCTTCATGTTGGTTGTCCTCCTTAGGCTTTGACCAATAATCTCTACTTATGTGCCCCATCTTTCCACAATTCCAGCATTGTGGCTTTCTGCCATTTCTAGATTTAGATCTGCCTTTTCCCTTTGATTTGGATCTTGACCTACCTTTCTTGCTCTTCTCTTTCTGCCTTCCCCTGCTCTCAAAACTTAAAGCATTCCCAGATGTCTCTTCTGTGCTTTTCTTGTGTATTTCCTCATTCAAGATAACACTAACAACATCCTCTACTTTCAAAATATTTGATGCAGATGCAGTATTACTTACTGCCATTACTAAGCCATGCCAGCTTTCAGGCAAAGAACATAATATCAAAAGAGCTTTTATTTCATCATCAAACACTATATTCACTAAATTTAACTGATTCATAATTCCATTAAAATCATTCAGATGAGTAGAAACAGATCCACCTTCATTCATATGCAAATTAAATAACTGCTTCATAAGATATACCTTATTAGAAGCAGAGGGTTTTTCATACAAATTTGCTAACATAGTCATCAACTCTACCGTGGACTTTGCCTGTGATAAATTGGATATCACAGTGGATGCTAGACTCAGTCTTATAGACCCCAGAGCCTTTCTGTCAAAAACTTCCCATTCTTCATCCTCCATGTCTTTGGGCTTCTTTGCAACCCCACCTAACGATAAGTAGAGATCTTTCTGATACAGATAATCCTCTATCTGCATTCTCCAGTGTTGGTAATTTTTTCCATTGAACTTTTCCATTCTCAATTTACTTTCATATGCCATTGCTTCTCCCACTCAAACAGAAATCCCTGTAGAAACTCCTGTGAGAACCTGTAATCAATACACACTACCCAGATCTAAACCACCTGTTAGTGAATCTGAACTTTGATACCAATAGTTGGATATCAAGCTCTGAACCTACAACCAAGGCTCTGATACCACTTGTTGGGGGGTCAATCCAACAATAGATTACAATTGTGAAAGCAATAAACGCGGAATTAAATCAGATTGACAAGTAATTAGAATGATAATAGCAAGAACAAGAGATACAAGAAAACACCCTGAAAACTTGTATTAACAAACTCTTTACAAAGGAATACAATTGAAGAAAGCTTCTTTCTTCCACACCTCTCCTAGGTGTATAGATCTCTCACTAGATCTCTATTCCTCAAGAGCTCTCTCTCTCTCAAGAACAATCAACTCCAACAAGCCTGGATTGATTCAATTGTGTACAGTTCTTCTCATACAATGAATTACAATAATTCACAATAACTCCAACTACTACAATAATCTACTACAAAGCTAAGAAGATCTAATTCTACATATAGAATTAGAAGACTTGAGCATGTACTTCCAACAAGCAGTTAAGCCACTTGAACAAGGGCTCAAAAAATAGTATTGCTAACAATAGAGACGCGAGCTTGAGACTACAACTCAGACTCATCATGCAAACACTCACTTCTGTCCATGGAAATAGCTTTCTGGACACGCAGGTAACCGACGTCAGTTCCTGCTGTTTGTCTGTGACCACCGTCGGCCGACCCTCTGCCAACGTCGACGCCTCTGCAACTGCTCATGACCGACGTCGGTCGCTCCTGACCGATGCCGGTGTCTGTGTAGACCCGAAACTGATAAGTGTGCTCCTTGGTGAAGCTTTTAGCTCCACACCCTAACAATTATTCCTTATTTGAAAAGACATTACTTATTTTAGTCATAATTCCCTTTCAAATAGGGGAAAATGTAAACACCCTAAGATCTCTAAATGTCACATATTACACAAAAAACCTAGGAGTAGGTGAGAAAAATGTAAATAAAAAAGGTGAGATTCATTAATTGATTAGACAAAAATTACAAAGGATTTACATTATATAGTGAGATATTAGATCACCATAAAGGAAAAAATCAACTCACAATTAGAAACCACATTAAGTGTATTCCCCTAATGATCTTAACATCCCTAAGAAATCTGATCAACAAATGTGTAGGTAAAACTAAAATCATGAAAACTCCTACACTAACACTTCCCTTAAAGCATATCTGAGGTGGATAAGATAAGTGGGTCCCAGCAATAAGGCTTGATGAGGTGTCCAATAATAATAAAAACCCCCATAAAATGGAGAAAAGGAGAAACATGTAGGATAAAATTCCTCTCCACAAAGAGAGCAAAGAGGAGAAGAGGGCCAAAAAGGCCCAGTAAAGTCTACAACTCCATGTAACCATAATATATCCTACAATGTAATTATCATAAGTGACTTTGAACTACAAGTAGATACAATGAAGAGTTGATCACCCTATAATAGTTGATGTGTTTGTTAAGCCCCTGATGGATCTTCAACCAAGGTGTGATTCCTATACAAGTAGTTGTTATCCTCATGCAAGGTAGGAGGGCCATCTTCTCTATTAAAATAATGTACAATAGGAGAAGAGGCCAAGAAGGAATATGGAATGCCCTATAACTATGGATTAGACTTGTCAATATTTAATGTCCTAGATTAGTATACCTACACCTTGTAATATCTAAAGTGGACCATAGGTAGGTTGATTAGGAAATAATTTCTCAACATCTAGAAGGTTAAAAGGAGGTGGTGGAGGTGTATACCCATAACAACTATAGTCATATGTGTTATAATAGGATTCATCAATATCATAGTTTTTCTCATGCTTAGAAATGTCATTAAGTTTAGGTGAGTCCAAAGAAGAAGAATATAAAAGAGAGTTAGGATAAAAGTGTGAGAAGTTATATAGTTAATTTTGATGATCGACATTCCCACTACCAATATAATGTCACTAGATAGCTCTATAACATATACTAAATCTAGAGTGAACTTAACTCACATGCCCTAACCAATGGGAGTGATCTGGTAAACTGATAAGAGATTATTTAAAAGACAAGGAACACTTATAAAAGTATCAAACATTCCACCACTCACTTCAATAAACCCTCTCCTGAGAACCTTTTTAGAAGTGTCATCACTCAATTGTATAAATTACATGTCGCATGGTTCCAAGTAACTGAAATCTATATGTGAAGAGACTATGTGATGTGAAGCACTAGAGTAAATAACCCATGTAGGAGTTAGAGGTATAAATTTAACTATGGCCTTTCCCTTTGCTTTACCTTTAATTTTTTATTTTTCCTTTTCTTTATCATTATCATTTTCCTTAGAGGATTCATGGGTTGATGAATTTTGATTGGTAGAATCAAGGACATTTATATTGTGTTTCTTAATCATCTTAGTTAGTTGGTCAATTTATTGATTCAAACATTTACCTCCATCATGTTTTCCCCTAAATAAATTAATAACCCTAATAAAGTTGACTAATAACCATTTACATAAAACTAAAATTAGGAAAACTCATACACTAATAGTTCCCTTGAAGCATAGCTTAGGTGGGTAAGATAATTGGGTAATAATAATAAGGCCTAATGAGGTACCCAAGCATAATACAACCCCATAAAATATATAAAAGGATAAAACTCAGAGGATAAAAATCCTCTCCAAAAATAGAGTAAAGAAGAGAAGAGGGATAAAATCCATACTAGAGTCTATAACTACATGTATCCATCATGTATCCTATAATGTAGTTCTCAGAAGTGATTTTGGATTACAATTAAAAATGATGAAGAGTGGATCACCTAGAATAGTGAATTTTTCTACCAAGTGCCTAATGGATTTTCAACCAAGGTGTGATTCCTATATAAAGAATTATTATCCTCATGTAAGGTAGGAGGTCTAACTTGTATATGCAAATAATTTATAGTAGGAGGAGAGGCTAAAAAAGACTATCTAATTCCCTATAATTATGGAATAGACTACTTGATATTTAATGTGTCATGCATTAGTATACCTACACCTTATAATGTCTAAAGTAGAACACATGTAGGTTGATCAATAAATAACTCGTCAACATATGGAAGGTGAGATGTGTTAGAAGAAGAGTCATCAATATCATATGTGTGCTTAGGCTTAGAAATGACATTAAGTTTAGGTGAGTCTGAATAAGAATAATCTAAAAGAGAGTCAAGAGAAAAGTGTGAGAATTTATATAGTCAAGTATGATTATCGACCATTCCTACTACCAATATAATATCACTATACAACTCTATAACATACATTAAATCTATCGTGAACTCAATTCACATACCCAGACCAAGGGGATCTGGTAAACTGACAAGAGATTAGCTGAACAAACCCTCTCCTAAGATCACTTCAACAAACCCTCTCCTAAGATCACTTCAACAAATTGTCTCCTAATAACATTTTTAGAAGTATCATCACCCAATTTTATAAATGACATGCCACATGGTTCCAAGGAATTTAACTCTATATGTGAAGATGTCATGTGATGTGAAACACCAAAGTCAATAACCCATGTAGAAGTTATTGGCCAAAATTGGTGACCATGAGTAAGTACAACTCAACACTTTATTTCCAAACTCCTTTATCTTTGTTGGTGACCTTTTTATAAAAAAAATTCTTAGCTTATGGGTCAAACCTTGTCATAAAAGGATGTCTTGGCAAATGTTGTATAATATTAAGGTCTATTACATGGTCTATAAGAGTGAGTCATACCCCTGGCATTTTAATTATTTCTTTCATGAAGGTTTTTTTTTTTGTTTTGGAAAGATTAATATATCTTAACAAAGTTTAAGGTTACTTTACAAAGATATATGTATTTTTATCCACAGTGATAAAATTGTTGTTTTGACCCTTCTAATGAGTTATGATGTCTTTTTATCCATGGTGATAAAATTGTTGTTTTGACCCTTCCAATGAGTTATGATGTCTTATGGTTAATGAGAACTTCTAGATTCAAGGTATGTCAAGATGAAAACATTATTATTTCATGTTTAGCATAAGTTAAGGTAAATTTGGAGAAATTAAGGTAATGTTGCCTTTGCTAATATGAAGAATCAAGTGCATTTTGAGGCCTCTAATGTGTTTTTAAGATATGCCAAGTTTATTTATCCCCCATACATGTTCACCTAGGTCATTTCAATGTGAGAAGTGATGGGACCCTCCAAAGATTAAGAAGATGAGATATAACGTAGATATAGTCTTCCCAAGAGCTCATTAAGCTACTTTTCAACATAGATATGGCTATTTCATGTAAAAAATAGATGTTGTTAGGTTTCTCAAAGGTTTTTATGGTCAAATAAAGCTTTTGGAAGCATTGACAAGTCCAAATAATGCAAAAAACATTTCATTTCCTCCATCGACCTCATTACAAGCTAGTGAAAGACATTTTAAAGTGTTCATTTCATGAAGAGGAAAGAGACTTATAACCATTGCTCTTGGGTATAGATATTATCCCCTATGCCTATAATATTACATGAATTAGTTTCCAATTATAGGGGCTTAACTTTATGAAAAATTGTTAATAAGTTAAGCAACCCAAAAACCCTCTTAAAACCCCACAAGGAATGTTTTTCTTGTTCCACCAAGTTTTTAGGATAATGGATGAACATGGTTTATTTTTTGGATCTCCTCAGGGGTCTAAATATACATCTCACATCATCTTCCACTATCATTGGCATGTGTAAGGAGGAAAAGGTATGGAAAATGGCCTAGAAATGGTAGTTTTGGGTTTATTTACAAGTTTTTATCTATATTAAAGTACCATAAATAGTTTTTTTGAGCATGGGGAAAGGTCTGGTAGCCTTTATAAAATCTCTCTATGACCCCTCAATTTATATACTAATTGTTAATGCCCTTAAGATAGGCCAAAATCAAGACTGCCTATGTGATTTGTATAAGAAACACAGTTGCGGACTTTTTTAAGGTTATATAAAGCTTTATAATATATAAAATACCTTTTATAACATTATAACCATCTCCACCAAGATACCTTAGTTATCCTTATGTCCCTACCAGTCTAGGTGAAGGTTTTAAATGTGAGTTTAGGGTCATTTGTAATTAGATTGTACATGTTACATGCATAAAAAGTGAAAATATCTCATTATTTCTATTTTTGATAAGGTTTTATAGGTTATGAAAGTGTGATGAAAACCCTAAACTAGTCCTTAAATTCACTCAATCCTATGTTAAGATCTAATAATCATCTACATCCCCTTCAATCACCTACAAATGAATAATACATAACATGAAAATGATAGTTCAAGTTATCAACAAGTCATATCACCATTAAAGGCATGTGAAAGAGGATATGACATATTTAAAATTATATATTCCATTTAAATTAGATATACTATGCATATGGTTTTGCATACATAGTCCAAAAGAGCATTTACAACCCTCAAAGACAAGAAAGGTCTTATGAACAAATGTCATGGATGTCTTAAGAAGTATTAAAGGTGATATTTGTATTAATATGATTCAAGGTTGATATTATAAAATCTTAATTATCATATAATAATGTATCAAACTCTCAAAATCATCCTTGAGATGCACTTTTAGGGTACAGACCTATGAGTATCAACCTAGTGTTTGCAAACAAGACTAGGTGTTTGAAGATAATTTAAGGTACGTCAATGAGTCATTTGATCTTGAAAATTATTATAAAGGTTAAAATATAGTACTACATACCTTAATATATAAATAAATATATTTTAAATGTCTTAAACAAAGAGCAATGTAGACCTACAAGTCTACATAGCTGTAGGTCCACATTCCCAACAAAAGAAGCATACCCTGCATGGCATATGATGTTTGAAGATTAAAATGAGGATGTGAGATCCATGTTAATATGTTACGAATGTATATGTGAACTTTATTAATAAATATAATTTATAAAAAACCCCTTATTTAACTTCAACAAGAATCAAAACCAATGTGGATCTACAAGCCCGCTAAAAGTCCCTTTTTTATGCCTATTTTTAGGTTTAAAATAAAGTATGGAATGTTTTCATTATATTGGATGATTATATGTGAAATTAGGTTTATTTAGTCCATTATAGGCCTTATAATATTATAAATATGTTTTTAAGATGATCAAAAACCACAAGAGCACCTACAGCCATGTTGTATAGTCTCAAATGCATGCAAAATTGGGAGAAATTGACATGTTAAAGGTTTTTGATGAGTGTTCATGTAAAATTTAGTATTTTAGGGGTTGAAGTATGTTTTTAAGACATAAAAAAATTATTTTATTTTATTTAAATTCTCTAAATCTCTTCCAATCTAATTTTCTCTCCTCTCGGCCTCCTTAGGCTTGTGCTTTCGCCAACTAGGGCTAGAAAACTTACAACTCACCTAGATTGAATTCTAACCCATAAAATTACCTAAAAATTTAACACCAGACCTAATTATTTAACCTAAAATATTTTTTAGGTTTTTTATCATAATTTATGGTCTTTTATATTCTCCAGTACTATATGCTTGTATTAGGCCTAATTGGGAAAGATGGGTATTGAGAAAGTGGGTCTACCTTGGGAGTTGGGCTATGAAACTTTGAGTGAAGATGAAAGGGAATAAAAGGTAATAAAATATTCCATTATTTTCCATATAATCCTCTTATATATTTTAAACTAAGGATATTTGTACCAAAATAGGGCTATAAGGAATAAGTCTCCAAAAGAGTGAATGTGAGATTAATGAAGTAAATTGTAGAATAGATGTATAAAGATGGTTGGTTTTGGTTCTTAAAAAAGTTTCCAAGGTATTTAAAACCCAAGATAATGATATTTCACTTCATAATCACTCCAAGGTGCATTTTCAAAGACTCAAGGGTGAGTCATTAAGATAAACATAACTCATATGCCACCTTGGAAGGATTGTCATCAAATGGAGTGCACACGTGTTGAATATATACTTCATAACTATAACTTGAAAGTTAATTATTTTTTTTAACTTGTCCATGATTTTTTACAACCCGTCATTTCCTCTTGACACCTCTCTTCTCCTTCTCTCTCTCTCTCTCTTCTTCCTTCTATTATATGTATACCATATTTTAGCATAGTATGGAATCATTTTGCTAGATATGGTGTAACCCTGTCCAAATAAATACTTTAAATTTACCTCTAAAATTAATGAAACTAGTTTATAGCCTTATCTTATGCTTGTGACTAGTGTATGCTTCATGTTATTTAATGAATGTTAGTGATGGTGTATACAACCTCCTCTTACTTGTCTTATCTTCTTAACTATTTATAGGGGTTAGTCATTTTAGATGTTACATACAGTGATTCCAATAGACCTATATGGATCAAAAGTGTAATCATTTATTAGTGTCTTCTATGCCTCTTGATCATCCCCTTAGTATATGCATCATGCTATAGCCTCTACGTGAAACACTCATGTTTGGAGACTCCATTTGGGTTGTGCAATCAGATTTAGTCATACTTCACATTCTTAGTGCATAATAGGTAGGTGGAGGATATAAATTTGGTGCATCACCTCCCTAGTTTAGTTTGATTCTAGTTCTTTCTCCCTTTTCTCTTGCAATAAATAGGTTTAATGATAGTTATTAAGTGATGAATCAAGGGAACTAAGTTTCTATGCTATCACTTAAGTGAGGAGGCTTGAAAAACTTCCTTAAGGGTGCATTTTTTATGATAAGAGTTCTGACATACCCATCTAATAAGGATTGTATTTCTTTAAAGAGTTATTGATGTTGTTCATCAATTCATCAACCTTTGGATGCATGAAAACAAGAATAAATGGAGACTCTAATTTAACCGCAACTGGTATAAGTAGCTCAAGTGTCTAACAATCATAAAATTGATATGTATTATCATCATTCTTTTGGTTAAGATACATACTCTATGTCTTCACATTCTTCATATTAGGTTGATGGCATTCATGGATTCATCCCAAGTAGCTTTTAAATAACATCATATCAACCTTATCAATGTTATTAGAAGATATATATGGCCTTTCCAACTCCAATTCAACCTCTTTGGCAGCCTACTTGTCCATCTAGTCAACCTTATCAAAGTCACATTGCTTTTGCTCTAGCCTTCTTAGATTCTAAACAAACCTGTGTAAGCTTTGAAATACAAATGAGGGAGATTGATAAATAGAAATAACTTGGTATCATTGTCCCCATCCCTTCTATTTACAATGAAAACATTCAAATGATCAAGAATATATTACATTCATTTAAATCTGGGTGGGTAATGTAGACATCTTATTTTGGCCACAACTATGTTCCAACCAAACATCATATTGATTTCTACCAAATAATGAAAATTAATTTTAGGAATCACTGAATGTCTAAATTTCATATAAACATCAAATATTAATACATAGAATCATGTTGAGGCATCCCTATTTGTGATATTATCATATACACAATAGTAACCTCTCATAAATTCATCTCCAATCAACTTATGACCTAGCAAATTGATAGTTTGGCTTGTGGACCCATTAATCAAGGAACTTAAACAATTCCTAAAGGGAAAAAATTCTAAGCAAAATGAGTTAACTAAGCAAATCAAATTAAATGCTTAAATTAAATTTCCATGTCTAATTAGTAAAAATGAATTTTTTAAAAGAAATTCCAATAAAATTGAGGTCATGATGATGTCATCATCCTCGAAGTCAAAGAATTGAAAATATCTCCATTAAAGCCTTAAATTCATAAATAGAGATCCATGGTCAATAAATGGGATCTTGATATCAAATATTAATTACTTATCCCCTCAATAACAAAACTAGAGTTAAATTAAACCCAACCATGGTTAAAACTAACCTAATTACACTTGGGTAAGGGATATTTTCAATGGCTATAAATAGAATTTCCAAGACCATTAAAAAATAATCTCTCAATCCAAAGTTATAATGTTCAATTATTGAGAGACAAAAAATTCTTTTAAGATTATAATGTAAAAATATTGATAGATTGTTACATCTTGTCAAAGCCAAGCCAAATATTTCCAAGGTGACAAGGATAAATGTTTCAAAGATCACCGTTATCAAAGACTCTTTGAAAACATAACTGGGCACTTCATTTCATGGCTGACATACAACTCTCACTCTTAAGGAAGGTAAAGAATAATTGTTTTGTCTTCCGTTGTTAGTTGTATTATTCTCTTGCTCCTTAAGTGTTTAAGCTTGAGGTGTTAGATATCTTAGTGTGTTTTTATTAGTTTTTATCATACTGACACCTGACTAACTCCCCTCTTGGATTCCTATTATCACATAATTTTCCCATAATTATGATATGATAAAAACTGCCTTCACAAACATGGTAAACCTAGAGACACCCTCTTTTGGCCACAATTGTGTTTCAACCAGACTTCAGATTGATTTCTACCAAATAGTACAAATTAATCCTATGAACCATTAAATCTCCCAATTTCATCTACACATCAAACATTAATACCCGAATCATGTTGAGGCATCCCTATTTAGGGTATTATCTTGTATGCAATAGTACCCTCTCATAGATTCATCTCCAGTCAACTTGAGACCTAGTAAAATTGATAGTTTAGCCTATAGACCCATTAAATGAAGCACTTAAAAAAATCCTAAAGTGAAAAAATGCTAAGAATGAGTTAACTATGCAAATCAAATTAAATTATTAAGTGAAAATTTCATGTGCAATTAGTGAAAATAAATTTTGTAAAAAAGAAATTTCAATAAAATTAAGGTCATGATGATGTCATCATCCTCAAAGTTAAGGAATTGAAAATATCTCCATTAAATCCTTAAATTTAGAAATGGATAGCATGTTTAATAAATGGGATCTCTATCCCAACTATTAATTGATTATCCCCTCCTTAACTCAACTAGGGTTAAACTAAACCTAATTATAGTTAAATTTAACCTAACTAAACTTGGATTAGGGTTAGTTTGAAAAGGTACAAATATAAGTGCCAAGACCATTCTAAACCAAGATCTCAATCCAAAGTTATAATGTTTAATTTTTAAGAGAAAGCATTCTTTTAAGGTTATAATTCAAAAATATTGATAGATTGCTATATATTTCCAAATCCAAGCCAAACATTACCAAGGTAACAAGGAGAAATGATGCAAGGAGCCCCATTGTCAAAAACACTTTGAACACATGACCAATAATATTCATCCATGGCTAACATGCAACTCTTTCTCTCAAAGAAAGTAAAGAATACTTGTTTTTTCTTCCATTATTTGTTACTTGTATTGTTCTCTTGTTCCTTGAGTGTCTAGGCTTGAGTCGTTAGATTTATTAATGTGCTTATATTAGTTTTCATCATAATAACACTTGACTAATTCCCCTCTTGGATTTCTATGATCAAAAAATTGCATGCTCGATGGGACTGTGCACCCCACATGCATAATGAGAGCATATTCAAACCTTCTCAGAGCCAAGAAGCATTCATTTTAGAGCTTGATTTCTTTTTTTAATCTATCTTTTTTCTGTTTGGTATTTGACTATGGAAATATGAATTCATGACTACAAAACTACTAATTTGGTGAGATAAACTAAAAAATAATTGAGTCAAAACATGAAATCATCTTAAGAAATTACAAAATTGACCTAGTTTAAACTCCTAACTGTAAAACTACAAATCTAGTGAGATAAACTGAGAATTCATCTTATAAGAAACACATCTTTTCCTTTATTTTTTGGATATTATAAAAATAGTTTAAAATCTATGAAATAATTTTATTTACTTGAAACATCATTGTTTGTGTCAATGAAATCATAATTTATAGTAGTAAAATTGCATTTTTAGGTTGTGAAATCATCATTCTTGCTTGTAAAATCATTTTATAACTTTGAAATTGCTAATAAACAATGAAATCACAACTCTATTTTCTATAGGGTTTCCCATAGTTGTGAAATTAGTGAGTTAAACTATGAAATTGACAAGATAAGTTATGAAATCATCTAAGTGAGTTATGAAATCATCCTAAAACTACAAAATCAATCTTTGTAAGTATATTTTGCATTCTAATTTTTCAAGTTTTTTATGCCTAAATAATTCTACAGTTCACAATTTACTACGTAACTATGAAATCATTCTAGAGAGCTAACTTTTGTGTTTTATTGAGATAACTTGTATGATTTTCACCTTAACTTAAGAAAAAATTAATCCACTAACCTTGTTTGCATAAAATTGAGCCAAGAAAGAGGAAGTTTAAGTGATTTTGAATAATTTTTTCCATTTTTCAAAATCCAAATTCACAAACAAAGGATAAAATTCATTTAAATTTGGTTAAGGTGCTTAAAAATCACTTAACAATTTGTATTTTTGCATTTTATAAAATTTTTACAAGTGAAAATATGGTCAAGGGGTCAAAATTTCAAACACATTTTAAGTTGGTTCCATTAAAAATAAACTTCATTTTAGTTATAGATCTTAAGGGATTTTTCAACTCTTGTTTGTTCTTTAGATAATTTTAATTTCATAGATTAGATTTTTTTTTTGGAAAACATAAATTATAATGTATATGCTCTCCCCTCGTCCCCTTTAGAGAGCTTGGGTGACCAAAAGTGCTTAGTTTCTTGCCATTACTTGTAAAAGGTCTTATCATAAATAATGTTGCATATGCTCTTTTCAAGCTTCGAGTGACTTGGGTAATCCAAAAAGTGACCTCTATTGTCTTTCCATTTTCATTTATTTCTTTTTATGCATTTGACTTGTGGGTGTGAGTTCATCACCTCTCCAATAATCATACCTACCTTGATCCAAATTGGGGTATGTAAATTAGGGCACATGATACTAAGATTGTTAGGGGGCTAAGTGACTAGCCTTTTTGATCTTAAATAAATGTAGTTAGGTGTTACTAAACATTAGACTCTACTAAGCAGAACATGGATTTTGTTTTTATGAAAAGGAATAAACTCTTGAATATTAATTTAGTAGGTATGAACCCAATTGACATGATTGTTCTCTTGTGTTATCCATTCTTGGGACCATATATTACATTTGAAACTTATATATTTTTAATCAAGCCCACTTGTCATGGAATTATTTTCCAAATATCGAGTGTTCCTCACTCTAAATTGGTTTCATGCACTAAATTTTGATAGATAGAGGGGGGTGAAAAAACTATACCTACACTTTCTCTTTAATTTTTGGACTAACACTTAATTCCTCACAAGCATTGGTATATCGATGGAAATTTTGGTAGAAGATATGCACACCCATGTCAGTTATTAGGATAGGAGGATCCATTTGTGCTATTTATATTTTCTTTAATTTACATGGATGTTTTGTAACTAAGATTGTTTGTTTTTTGGATTCAAAATGATTCATAACCATCACATGTTTTTATCACACTTTATCCTAAGTGGTATAATTATATTTATTGGTTGTCACACTTTTACTTTAAAAAATTTTATCCCAAAACATGTCACTTATTTAAATAGGGTATCATTACACTTCCCATTTCATCCTAAACATTTTCTTTTGTTTTTGGAATCTAAAACCATTCTCATGCCATTTGGTTGAAGGAGCATTGTTACGTTGCTCAATTTATTCCAAAAACATTGTCTTGTTTTAAACCATGTTCCAAATCATGTGTACTTTTGGTCTAAAAAAAGTGTTGTTATGTTTTTCATTTGGGTCTAGGATGTTTTCCATTTTAATAATCCAAGTCTTTTAAACCAAGTATGGAGTTTTTCTTATGAAGTTAAGATTCAAAATTGAATTTTCTGCACCTATGTCTTGCTTAATTTTGGCTTGGGAATTTACCTCTTACCTTTGAATTGTGCAACTTGGACTAATTCCCTATTTGCTTTAAAGACTCCTTTTTCTAGACCTAGGATGTGACTTATTTATGTGTGCCTAGAGTCAATTTTTTACCTTAAACTAAGGTCAAAACTCACTTTTTAAATATAGCTTTAAGCACATTTAGTTTATATTGGAGCCTTGCTTATCACTTGGGTTTGAATGCTTTACTCATCACTCTTATTTTTATTACTTGAGATTGACTTTCCAAATTAGTTTAAGTGTGTGCCTCAATTTAATGTCTTAAACCAAGGTTAATTTTGTTTAAAATCCATGTTCTGAGATTGATTCAAAGTATTTCTAATATTTGCCTTAAATTTAAGTTAATTACGAGTTTTTACCTCGACCTAGTTTGTTTTAAAAGTCTAGCTTTGTGCCTTCTTACCAAAGACCTAGAATTATATTAGAGTTTTCAAACCTATTTTGTTTTAAATTCTATCTTTGTGCCTTCTTATCAAATACCTAACATTTCCTTAGAATTTTTTGACCTAGTTTATTTCAAAGTCTAGTTTTGTGCCTTCTTACCAAAGACCTAACATTACCTTAGAATTTTTAGATCTAGTTTGTTTTAAAGTCTAGCTTTATGAATTCTTACAAAATACCTAGCATTGCCTTAGATTTTTTTGACCTAATTTGTTTCAAATTATAGATTTTTGCCTTTTTACCAAAGACCTAGCAACTTTTTCATTTTATACCTAGATTATATTTGTTTGAAACACTTTTCCATGACTAGGATTCAAATTTTCCTTTCATTTAACCATTTACATAGATGACCTTAGAGAATTGGATACATTTGATATTGAGATTTTCTTTAATACTTTCCATTCTAGGCCAATTTTAAACCATTAATAATTGTAAACTGAGTTTTCCATCTAGACTAAATTTTAAGACACACCAAGCATCGACCAATATTTTTAGGTCATGTTACAAGAAATTTTAGGCCTTTCTTTGTAAGACATTAGTTTTGAATTCAAATATGCCTCTCTACACATGTAGTGGGACAATGTATAATTTGGACTACCAAAGCATAGTCATGAATGATGCCTTTATTCAAGACCCATATGGAGATGATGTAGTTTTTGAGATTAATCCATATCCCCCTTACATAACTCAATATTCAAAACAAGGCCAAGATCTATTAGCACACTACCTGGTCAGTACACTTCCTTATCTAGGTTGGGAGAAATAATAGATAACTTAATACCTTTCTAGTGTGCCATCTATCAAACAATTATACTAATAGCCTTACTATGTTACCATGCCATTAAGATATGACCCATAATTATTCAATTATCACTTACTTGAAAATAAGTACAAGGTTTTAGTTAGAGCCATAGATGTAGGAGCCAATTTTTTAGAAGGCTTTCCCCATGAGAATATACCTAGTCTATTTAGAGTGCAATGTAATATACCATATACCATAACTATCAAACAAGCCTCTGCTAATTACCATCATGCCATCATATCAATGTCAAACCAATATCTAGATGTGCTTGCAAAGGTAAAAGGCCCCATGATGGACCAATTAATGCAAATGCAGCAAGCATATTAGACTTATCTTAATCTATCATAAAATTTCAATGTTATGACCACATTGAATACCCTATTATAGAGATAACTCCTTTAGAAGGAGTTTTAATTGATTCATCAAGTCATACTAATTTGAATGTGGATCTATTTTCCCAAAGTGTTTCAATAGGCAATATGTTTAATTTCCCATTCATTAGGGAATTAATTTTGGATTCTACTCATGTCTATGTGTCAAATACAATGGAGAACACATGAGTGTCTCTTAATACAAGCTAAGATGGGTTAAATTCACTACAAAATAACCACAACAATAAGTGCCTCTTGTGAATACTACAAGTGGTTTATAACAATAGGGGGTAGGATGCCTAGTTCCCAACCACATTAGGTTATTCCCACTCCTCAACCAATTACTTATTCAAGCATGCAAAAATAAGGGGTAAGTAATAAATCATCACCCAATGTTTTACCCCAAAAAATGGTGAATGTTACCCCACCTCAATAGGTTATGGATAATATTCTGTAGCCATAAACATAGACCAATTTACCACCTTAGTAAAGGTATAACATTACTCCACCTCAACAGGTGGTAACAAATGTTCCACCATAATAGACATAGACCAATGTATGTCATCAGTCATAGATGTTTTCTAGTCAAAAACATGTTCTTATTAGTCAGTGATAAATACCAAACACACAATAAGAATCTAGTTCATAATAGGTGTTTATTCAATAAAGAGGTGCCAGCATCCAACAAGTATTTGTAATAGTTTCCTTTTACAAAACATGTACCATATATTCAAAGGCAAGACCTTAGTCAAAAATAAGTCATGTCTATTTATCCTAGTTCAAATAGTCAATAGTAAGTTACTACTTAAACTCAAAAGGCATGGTACCTTCCACAAGGCCCCATACTTCCATCAAACCTCAATTCCCTCAGACCCAAAGCCATATTTTCAATTTAAAGTAAAATACTTACCAATAATGCATGCAATATTAGTATCATAATCCTAATATTTAGATGTATATTCCTAGTCAATTGGTCCATCAAACCAATGTTCCATAATACTCCATTCCTCCATTATACCCTAGTCAAGGCAATACACCTTTGATCACCTAGCCACAACCACAACCCATTATGTCATCTAGTTTCTTAGCCCAAGAACTATAACACAAAGATGGGAAATTAGACAAATAATCTCAAATTGGATTATGTGAGTTCATATCCATTTAACATGGAGCACCTCAAGATATTATTTATTCTAGGTTATGAGCCACTAAAATTTGACAAATACAAGGGTAGAGGAGACCCTAGAGAGTATTTAAAAGAGTTTTTTTTCACTTTCTAGCTAGTGGCCTATAGTTACATCTATCTACTTCTTATTTTTCCTCAAAGTATATCTAGATAGGATTTGGAGTGGCTTCTTATGTTGTCAAAGAACTCAGTATCTAACTTTGATCATCGTTCAGAAAATTTTGTGCAACATTTATCCTACAACATCAACCATGAAATTTTGGTATATGATTTAGGTTAGGCCAAGTATAAATTGGTGATTATTTTTTAAGCTATTTATAATGATGGAAATTAATTATTATTTGCTTCACCCATAATTTACTAGATAAATAATTAGCAAATGTGTTTACCAAAAAATATTATAGTGAAACATCTTATCACTTGGAGCTTCAATCTGCTCACACATTCTGATCCATTTTGTCTATGGATACTTTTGTCAAACACTCATTTTCTTGAAATACTCAAAATAATTGTAACAATGTTTGACCTTTAAAAACATGTTCAAAGTTGATCAAATGTGTTTGAAAAAATGAATGAATTAAACATGTGAGTTCATTCATAACCCATTCAACCAATTCTAAAACCTAAAGTTTATTAAATTTTTGTTAATTATCATTATGAATAAATTTTCATTCAAAATTATTAATTATAAAATAAAATGTAGAAAATAATGTAAAGTAATAGATAACTCATGACAACAAGCTTGATAATAGAGTTCACCCATTGCTCGAGCTATGTATCTAGGTTTGCTTAAAACATGAACCAATCCATTTCTATGAATTACAATTACATGCCAAAAACTTATAATTATTAAATG
Organism: Torreya grandis; assembly: GCA_037957365.1. Classification (NCBI taxonomy): domain Eukaryota; kingdom Viridiplantae; phylum Streptophyta; class Pinopsida; order Cupressales; family Taxaceae; genus Torreya; species Torreya grandis. The sequence goes on along the minus strand of JARHVA010004666.1, from coordinate 1,221,978 downwards.
GACCCTCTAAGACTATATAAAATCAATAATAGACCTTTGAAAAGTCCCTGTACTCATGGTTGAACTTTCCACCTTCCCATCATGAAGGCAATCTCACATTCTTGAAGTTCTCCACCAATATTATCTATTTTAGGCTTTAAAAAGTGGCTCAAATGAGCTCAAATTAGGAAAATAATTATATCACTAGAAGCATCTCAGAGTCTAGAACAACTCTCTAGTTTACTCTGCAGTTTGAAAATGCCTATAGATGCCTCAAAATTGAGGATATATACAAACTAGTCTATATTATGGCCACTACATAGTCTACCAAAAGTTTGTCTTCAAATACAATTTCATGGTTTTATATACATGTTACCACCCATAGGTCTACCGGTAGGGCCTCTATCCTTTTATCTCAGTGAACAAGATTTGAATCCCAATCAAAAATCCTTTTAGTCCCACATTGGGCAAATGGGAATGAATTGTGGCTTTTAAAAGCATGAGTCTCCACATTTTAAGTTGTTGACCATGCCTTTTATGGGATAAGGCTTAAAATATGGTTGGATATTTAGGTAGCATGACCCCCATCATGAATATTCATGAGCTATGTTAAGTAGTCTTCGATCCAATGTTGGAATGTGACTCAACAATTTCATGACATGACCCAACTTGGGGTATTTGACATGACATTCCTCAACCAATGTTAGAAATATTAGACTCCATGATCTAGTAGTCTATGTTGGGATTTGGCCATTTTAAATGTTGACTCGGCATCTATTCTTGACCCTTCGTTGCCTTGACCATGTGGTGATTTTTGGCTTGGCCATGTGGTAATTATTGGCCTAAGTAATTAGTTAGAATATCACAATGTAATAATATATATCCCACATGCATGGGGTTACAAAAACATTGAGGTTTAAATTCAACCAAGAATTCATTTAGTAGTAAATTAAGGTGGCAAAGGTACCCCTCTTCACAAAAAGTGCATTGAACCTTGTTGAGGGCCCCTAACAAATAAATAGTGGGGCTCATTTGACGAACACCATATGCTATCAAAGATGAAATATGGAAACCAAACCTAATTTTTTTGCCTGACATACTACCTTGTGTCATACTTAGATTGGGCCACATCATCATTTTTATCAAGTTTTGACTATAACTTTGACTAGTCATAACTTTCACATACGAACTCAGATTTGGTCTGTTCAAAATGTGTCAAAAATATTTTTATGACCTTTATGACATGGAACTAGTTTTGAACTGTTATAAGATCCATATTTTTTCTATTTTGAGCATCTTTGACCACTTTTTGACTCAAAATTTGATCAAATACATCAAAATCAAATGAGCTTTATTTCTTGAGTTTATACCATCAAAAAGATCGTGATAATCTCTATGGTATGTCAGTGGTTTCAAGACCATTTCAGATCATTTCAAAAATGAACTCTAGAGCACACCTCCCCACTAAGAAGGCTTTTGGTCTACCAAAAGCTAGTACATGACTTGATCCTCTAAAATGTTAGTCAATTTGGAAGATACTTTGATAGGTTTTATTGGTCTACTTAGGTTCTATAACTACACCTAAAATGCTTAGAACAATTAGTTGATCACACCTTTCACAGTTCCTTTGCTACTGCATGACTTCACGAGATCCTCTACACAAATAATCCTAGTGATCTTTTTTGTTGCACAGCCTCAATGAGCCTCTACATATAAGTCTAGTGATCTCATTTGCTGCATGGCTTCAATGAGCTTCTACATAGATCTAAGATCCTAAATTTCCTTTGTTATATGGCCTCAATGAGCCTCTACATAGGTCTAAGATTTTGTATGTACATCCACATCCTCCTTTATTGCATGGCGATCTAAGGGACTCTACACATAACTAATTGTGGATAATAACACATCCATCAACATCCTCTTCTATTTCACAACCTCAGTGAGCCTCTACATAGAATTACATGTGGATATAGCGCTTCTTGGGTCTACTAGACTATTTTCTATAGAATAACACTTAATAGAAATAAGAATATAACATACCCTATACAGTCTACATAGACCATTGTTAATGGAAAATGTCTACCAAAATGTGAGAAGACAAATTGAGTATGATAAACTTGTCACTCAATTCTTCTCTACAAGTGACTCCACAAGAAAAGAAATTGCATTTTTTTACAATGCATGCATATAAATATTACAAATAGTGCATCTTAGGTCTTTTAAATAGTGCATGGTGTATTTCATAATACTACCTATATGGGTCTTATTCATACATCCTAACTAGCATATTATTTGTGTTGGTTCTATGAGCATATATAAATGGATAAACTAAAATTCTCAAAATCCTTTAACTACCACCTAAGATTTCTTATGAGCTATTGAATCCTAGTGTGGACCTAACTCCTTCAGTAGTTACCTTATGAATCATTATGTGGCTCACTTTTAGGTTTCTAATGGTCACCTAGTACATACAAGTCTATTATCTCTCACTAGAATCATCATGACTAGGTTTAAAGACCTGCCCTATCTTAAATTACAATATACAAGTGTGGTCCAAGTGAAGCTCTATGTTATCACCTATGAAATGTGCTTGTCAAGTGAAGAGATACAAATTACCTATAACAATACCATTCATATCCAATGGAATGATATTGAGAATCTTCATGTCTAAGAACTATCTCCTAATTATAAATCACAAGGTGCAATAACATGTTGCCATACCTTGGACAATGCCATTCTACATGCCAACTATTTTGGCATGTAGTGGTATCAATGTTGGTAAGCCCAATAAATGTACTATTCCAATGGTCACATAACCCATATCGATGTCCCCATCGAACACAAGTCTAACGACACATCCCTTGGAAATAATTAGAACACTTTGCTTGGAGTCTCTTATAGATCATAAGAAAATGTCCAGAGGTCCAAATGGTGTCCTTTATTGAACTAGGGATTATAAATGTTGATTGGTAATTGGAATATTAGGAGCCTTTCCTTTGTCTATGTTCCTCTATTGGAACCACAATGGTACACAATTAGGATTTCAAAACTACCAATGTTCTACCACATGTCCACATCCCAATCAATGGTTGTAAATCAGCCTGGCTGATGCACTAGGATCATCTTGATGGTGTTTCATCCATCCCAACTCTTCTAATAACTAAGTAAAAAGAGAGTCTACTTTTTTTAGAGTTTGATGATCTGTTTGTTCTATCTATGCTGATGCACACTCACATTGACCATGATTGTGTTTAATTCAGCTATCCATTACACCTATTCATGATGGCATGACATCATCTTATGTATTATTATGCTTAGTCTTAACATCCATGTGGGAAACTAGATCCACTAATACATATCCATTGCAAAGTTGGTCCTCAAGCCCTGATCTTGACTTGTTCTGATACCAAAATCTGATCCATAAACTCTACATTGTTATCATGCACAAAATGTTTGTCTATGGATACGTTTTTCAAACACTCATTTTCCTAAAATACTCAAAGTAATTACAACAATGTTTGACCTTTAAAAACATGTTTAAGATTGATCAAATGGATTTAAAAAACTGAATGAATTAAAAATGCAAGTTTATTCATAACCCATTCAACTAATTCTAAAACCTAAAGTTTATTAAATCTTTTTTAATTGTCATTATGATTAACTTTACATTCAAAATTATTAATTATAAAATCAAATGTATAAAATAATGCAAAATAATAGATAATTCATGAAAATAAGGTTGATAATAGAGTTCACCCACTACTTAGGATACATCTTTGGGTTCATTTAAAACATGAACCAATGCATTTCCATGAATTACAAGTACATGGCCAAAAAATTACAATTGTCTAATGGATCCTTTAAAATTTCATAAACTCAACAACAAACCTTCAAAAAGTCTCAGTACTCATGGTCAAACTTTCCACCTTCATGTTGCAAAAGCAATCTTGCATTCCTAAAGTTATCTACCAAAAGTCTCTCTTCAAGGCTTTAAAAAGTGACCCAAATAAACTCAAATTAGGAAAATAATTATATCGATAGAAGTGTCTCAGAGTCTAGAAAAACTCCCTTGTTTACTTTGAAGTCTGAAAATGCCTGTAGATGCCTCAAAATCAAGGATATATGTAAATTGGTATATATTTTGGACACTACATAGTCTGCCAAAAGCTTGTCTTCAAATACAAGTTGGTTGGTTTATATACATGTTACCACCCATGGGTCTATCGGTCAGGCCTTTATCTTTTTACCCCAGTGAACAGGGTTCAAATCCCAACCAAAAATCCCTTTAGTCCCACATTTGGCAAATGGGAATGGATTTTGGATTTGAAAAGCTTGAGTCCCCATATTTTGAGTTGTTAACCATGCCTTTTGTGGGATAAGGCTTAAATATGGTTGGAAATTTAGGTTGCATGACCCCCATCATGCATATTCATGAGCTATGTTGGGTGGTCTTCAATCCAATATTAGAATGTGACTCGGTATTTTTGTGGCATGACCCAACTTGGGGTATTCAACTTGACATTTGTCAACTAATGTTACAAATCTTAAACTCCATGATCTGATAATTTATGTTGGTATTTGGAAATTCAAAATGTTGACTCGGTATCCATTCTCAACCCTTCTTTACCTCGATCATATAGAAATTATTTGCTTGGGCATGTGGTAATTGTTGGGCTCGGCACTTGGTTAGAATATTACAATGTAATAATATATATCCCACATGTGTGGGGTTATAAAACACATTGAGGTTTTAATTCAAAAAAGAATGCATTTACTTATGAAGTAAGGTGGAAAAGTCACCCCTCCTCACAAAAAGTGTGTTGACCCTCACTGAGAACCACCAGTGAGAAAATAGTGGGGCCCATTTGACAAACACCATACACTATCAAAGATGAAGGATGAAAACCAAACCCAATTTTTTTACCTAATGTGCTACCACATGTCACACTTAGATTAGGCCACTCATCATTTTTATTAAGTTTTGACCACAACTTTGACTGGTCATAAATTTTACATACAAACTTAGATTTGGTCCATTCAAAATGCATTAGAAAGCTTATGATGAGTGTTATGACATGGAACTAGTTCCAAAAGGTTCCAAGATCCTCAATTTTTCTAGTTTGACCAGCTTTGATCCCTTGTTGAGTCAAAATTTGATCAACTACATTAGAATCAAATGAGCTTTATTTCTTGAGTTCCACATACCATCAAAAAGCTCTCAACAAGATCTATGCTATATTGGTGGATTCAAGACCACTTGAGAACATTCCAAAAATGACCTATGGATCACATTCAAGGAGATCATTGAGAAAGGTATACACAGTGAAAAAAACATCATTAATAAAGGGATTATTAATTTATCTTAGTCAAACCAAAATCAAAGCCAAAACCAAAATTCAAACCCAAGTTAAAAACTAATCCTACTCCAATCAAAAGCATATACACCCACTTAGGCTAATAATTATGAATAACCTAAGATGTACAATCACAAAAAGAATGTTATCGGTAATGGAGTCAATAATTCATGTCATGTTAAAATGGTGAAAATTTTGTCTACTTAGACTATGTTGTAAATACAAATTATTCCATAAATGTAGCCTATCTAACAAGCATAGTTTATGCCTCAACCTAGGCTAACTCCTCAAATAATAAAACCACCACCTTTACAAACTCTTCCTCCAATAACAAAACCTACTTGAATGATCTTCAATGACCTTGGTGAGCATATTGAATTAGTGTTTTGAAAATTAGTCAAGGCCAATATGATTAGTTGGACAATTCCAAAACACTTTCCTTAGGGCTTATCTAGATTGGTACAAAGAACATGAGTTATATGAATACCATTGTGTTCATGGACATTCCATACATCGTTGAGTGTAGTTTAATCACCTCATTAAGAATATGTTATAAAATGGAGAGATCTAATTGGAAAATAGAGAATATACTTCCAATCAAAACCTAGGTATCTACCAAAATTCTTTTTCACAACATAACAATACCAATCAATAATAGTAATAATGAAGACTAAAACCACAAAAACTTCAACAAAAAAACAATAGTAGTAGTAACAATAATGGAAACCATAAAATAGATGGAACCAAGGCTAGAATGACCCCAATAATCAGTAGACCTATCATGTAGTTACACACAACTACAATAAATTTGTAGCTAGTATTATTGGAGGCCATTTTTTTACCATTACCATCAATCCTAGACCAAATACCAACAAACCAAGTCAATTACCTAACAATGTAAATCAGCCTACCAATACTAGTAATCCTTCCTTTACCTATGACTATATGCAAGTGTAATAGAAACCAAGGATTACCATTTCAACACCCTATGTTGACAACCCTTCATTACCTCATGACCATAGATAAGTGAACCGATAATCAAGAATTACCCCTCTCTAGCCCATTATCATCATTTTCTAGTTATGATAGTCTTATACCCAATTCACATTTTGTAATCATAACTCGATGATCTAAAATCACCATCCCAAGCCCACAACCCCCTATCAACAAGCCCATCCAGCCTAATATGCCATTTAGGAGTAAGATACTTACCATTGTTAAGGAAATAATGTATGATATTATGGAATAATTCTAAAATATAGTTGCACAAATATCTAGTATGTATTTATTGTATACATCTACCATCTACAAGAATATCCTTACTAAACTCCTAGGCTAGTCCCAAGTGCCTAATGGCATTATGCCAAACAAATTTCAAGGTTTGGCTGGACACATAGCCCCAAGCCAATAATTAACCTTTGACCAAAGTGATATGTTATCTCTTGGTCTTCTCCATAATAACCCATTGTACATTGAAGTTGTTATAATGCAATATAAAGTTAAACACATCCTCACAGACAATGGATCAGGCCTAAATATTATGTCTCTAAAGATAATCAAGCATCTGGGGTATACAATAGTTGACCTTCATTCAAATACTATTACTATCAAGGCCTATGATAATGAATAGAGGGAACCACAAGGAACCATTAGTCTCTTAGTGATCATTTGGCCTTTGACCCATGATACACTTTGCCATGTGTTAGACCTAGATTTATCAGATAATTTGATTTTGTGTAGACCATGCATACACAAAAATTATGTAACACCTTCAAATTTACACCATTTATCAAGTTTCCTCACTTGAGGATGGAGGTAACTATCCACAAAGATTTACAACCATATGAACATTGCAAGCATTTGGAATCTGAATATGAAAGCTATAATTACCATTTTGGTCTAGACCCAATACTAAAGAAGGATAAAGAGAAGGAGATACTTCTTAAATTATTAGAGACTAATTACACAAACCCTAATAGCCTTGCCTCAACTTCACATATGCCTCCTATTGAAATTTCTAATTATTTTACCATTTCAGCCAATGGTCCAAGAGATTATTTTACCCATGATACCTTCCATATAGCCACGTTTTCATAGATACCCAAATCCTATGGAAGGCCTAAATCTAATCTAATTTATATGTAATGGTGATGAAAGGAAAAAGTAAAGCTTCATAACCTAGTGCCTATTATTTTCACACCAATCACTAGTCAAGAATATGACTTGATTGCCAATGATGATTCCTAGTTATAGAATGACAAATTGGTTAATTCCTATCAAATTCCAAAGTATACAATCCCCAATAGGATCATGGATAACCAATATTATGAAGGTAGAGGATTGGGTGAAAATCAACTAGGTACTATTGAGCCCATCTCTATGACTAAATATAAAGGAACTCATGGTCTTGGTTTTAAACAACCTTAGATGACCCCACATATCTTATTCATGTTCTAACACCAATGACCAGTGATGATGATGCTAGTAGAGAAGTGGAGTTTGATAATTGAATCTATGAATACCTCATTGATACCAATTTATTTGACCCATATACCATTTGTACCATCACACCATTAATCTAACATTCCCCACTTACACGTTATCATCCTCAACTTATAGACTAAGACTGACAAGAATCCATAGTACCTTTAGATGAGTTTTAGAATGATGAGGCCTTTTGTAATTTTTTGGGCCTAAAATACACTATTCCATTTGGAGACCATAAACAAGGGCTCTTTATCAAATTGGATCCTGCTACCTATTTTGGAGAGCAGGTGAACACCCTTGGCCAAAAACAAAATAATAAAACATTGAGGCCCCAAATTGAAAACATCTTTGAGGCAATTTTTGAGTGAGGGTAAAATTAAATAAAAAGGCCAGTCTCTTAGTGAAAACATGTTTTAGGTGACACTAGATGAGGATGTTCACTCTTATTCAAATGAATTTAGAGAGACCACCAATAGTTAACTTTATGTTGGGTTTGAGATAAGTATAAATTAACATCATGAATTTAATAAAATTATCTGAGAATGCCCTAAAATGATTATTACATGGCCCTTGCCACCATTAGGTGATTCATATTTATCCTATTTGGGAGAAGTTGAGGAACCAATCTGATAAAAGGACTTTTCCATTGCTAGCCAATTTACATCTTTGTCAACTATTCTATAAGATGGATCAACTCCCCTAATAGAGAGGATATTATGGAACTCAACATTCGGAGTCTAGAGGACCCAAAGTGGATCAAATTAAGTGTGTCCCTCAAAGAGGATGAATGTGAAGTTTTCATAGTCCTTTTGAGGGAGTTTGTTGATATATGTGCATGGGCCTATTTGAACATGCCAAGTTTGAACCCCACCTTGTTTATACACCATCTCATTATCCATCCTAATTTCAAACCTATTAATTAAAAACTATTTAAAATGCATCCTCATATTGCTATGTTATTTAAGAATTTTTTTGAAAAAATCTTAAACTCGAGATGCATAAGACTGATCAACTATTCAGAGTGGATCTCCAACATTATGACTATCAATAAAATCCAAAAGGAATCAAAATTTGTACTAATTTCAAAGACATTAATAAGTCCTATCCAAAGTATCAATTTACTCTATCAAATATCAACATGATAGTTGACTCCATAATTAGGTATGAAATGCTTTCCCTCATGGATGGATTTTTAGGATATAACCAAATCAAGATTACGCCAGAGGACCAACACAAAATATCATTCACTAATCCTTAGGGAATGTTATGCTATCAATTCATGTCATTCAACCTCAATAGTGTTAGGGCCACATACTAAAGGGTTGTGATCATTATATTCCATGACATGATGCATGATATTATTGAAGACTATGTCGATGACATATTGGGTAAATCTCAGACCCATGAAGATCATCCAACCATACTACGAAGGATATTTAAATTTTTTTTTGAGTACATAGTTTAACTTAATCCCAGTAAGTTCATATTTAGTATTACTTCAGGAAAACTACTATTATTTATTATTTCTCTCTAAGTCATTAAAGTTGATCCTACTAAGGTACAAATTGTTATTGAGATACCACCACCTTACACTTTGAAGTAGATATATAGTCTTTAAGGTAAAATATAAGCTACTAGATGCTTATTTTTATAGTTGGTCAATAAATTCCATCCTTTCACTCATTTATTTAATAAGGTATCACATTTCTTTGGGATGCATAATGCCAGAAAGCCTTTGAGAACCTAGAAGAATACTTTGTCAATCCATCTATTCTATTACCACCAATGATAGGGAGGCCATTTCTACTTTACATATCTGGTACTAATAATACCCTAGGGGAACTATTAGCCCAACATGGTGAACATGGGAAAGAACATGAAATGTACTATTTAAGTCGTACACTAGTAGTATATGAGCATAACTATACACTAATTTAAAAAAATTGTTTATCTATGGTATTTTTAGCCTAAAATTTATGTCACTACATGATTAATAATAAGACCATAGTTATTTCCAAAGTAGATCCACTCAAGTATCTACTATCAAAAATAGATTTATAAGGCCATATGGATAAGTGGATCATACTTTTGAGTGGGTTCGAGATTAAATATGTCAATCAAAAGGACATTAAGGGACAAGTACTTGTAGATCACCTTGTTTAAGCTCCCCTTTCAGATAGTTAACCACTCACTTTTACATTCCCTGATGAAAACATCATGATCATCATAGAAACACCTCCTAAGGAGGAGTACTAGAAATTGTATTTTGATGGGTCATTCTTATCTCATGGATTAGGAGAAGGATTGTTATTTATTACACCATAGGTGGATCTCATTCCCAAATCATGTTGTATCAACTTTCCTTGTATGAATAACATGGATGAATATGAAACACTTATTATATGGATTTATCTATCAATACAATTGAACATTTAACATTTATTGGTTCATGTATATTCCAAACTTATCATTAATCAAGTTCTAGAAAAAAGATGATAAGTTGGTACCATATAAATCCATAGTGGACATTCTTAAGCAACATACTACTCACATTCAATTTTAACGCATACCTCAAGCCAATAAGAGGATAACAGATACCATGGTTATTATTGGTTCTTTGATCCACAACATATAGAATCTAAGATACTATTAGTTCTTTGTTAAACATATTATATTGCCTATTCATGAACCCTCAATCATTAAAATGATCTATGATATTATTGGTCCCATCTCTATTTGGTATTTTGACTTATATAATTACCTCCATGACCAAGTAATTCCACCCAACCTTTCATGTAAGCAATAAAAAGCATTCACACACCAAGCCTATTTATATACCCTACTTGGCCCAAATCTTTATTGAAGAAGCTTTGATGGGAATCTACTTCATTTTTTGAATTCATTAGAAGCCACATTAGCATTGAGAAAAATTCACGAAGGAGTTTTTGGAGCCCACACTAATGGGATCATCCTTGCCAAAAATCTCCTATGTATTATTTATTATTGGCCAACCATGGTAGTAGATACAACTACTTATGTAAAAAGATGTAACAAGTGTCAAAGACATGAAAATTTGATCCATGCTCTATCCAAAACACTCAAATCAATGACTACACCATGGTCATTTTCAATTGTCCTTAATGAATAGGATTACAAGGTCACTTGTCTACAAGATCTAGAGTTACTAGATGAAAAACATATGGCCACTATAAACACCCTTCAAGCATATCAGAATCAGTTGTGTGATTAGTATAATAGGCATGCCAAGCATAGATAGTATGGGCTTGATGATCTTATCCTCAAATAAAACTAGAAGAACACCATGGTCGATAAAAAGAAGAAAGACAAGTTCAAGCCTAATTGGATAGGCCCTTACACCACTATTGCTAATTATGGATCTGGTTCTTATATGTTGGTTACATCAAAAGGAGATGAACTTGATGAACCCATGAACTTGATACACCTTAAGCATTATTATTCTTGAGAGACCTAAGGTATTATCTATGAGGATTGTTTATGTCATACCATAATGTCACCTTCTTTGTACCATATTGTATAGCATTCCTTCCATAGTTTACATATTGGATGAGTTTGTTTACCCTCATTCATCCCACCATTTTTACCATTCATTTTGATCCATTGGTTCTTCGGGCATCTTTAGATATTATATTCAAATAAAGTTTTAGAAGATGATTTAGTATGGTGATTGTTTGAGTGTATATACTTCAGAATAAGGTAGTATCTTGGGGCAGTGAGATAGTGATTTGGTAATTAGATTATTCATTATTATCAAATTATATCTTATTTAAGGTGATAATAATTATAACCACCTTTGTGAAAATTATTATCACTAACCCATGCCTTTGTTTCTTCATTATAATTTCATTTGGGAAAATTAGGAACAACCCCATTTTTATCCTCATTATTGCATCATTATTTTATACTATGTCATTTGCCTAATTCATTAATTTGTTTCTATCTATCCAAATCTTCTAGTGTAGGGTGGATCTACAGTGACTTGAGGTCTCTTTTGGGACTATGTAAGTAGTTCTTTATTCACGTTGAGGTTATCTCAATCACCCTTTTCCCATGCTCTCACTATTTTGCAAGAATATTTAATCTAGGCTCTCATCATTTTTTGAGCTAATCCATTTTGTGTCTTGTAATTATCCATTGATTTTATATGCCTACAAAAACACAAAAGCATTTTTGCCTTTAATATTGGTCCATTTAGATTATATATGTGCCACTCAGAATGTGCATATCCTAGTTGGTATGTATACATGAAGTATTCTTATGGATTTTTTCATGACCATTTCCATTTACATGTTCCATTTTTAGGTGATATTTCATCCCATTTTTGGAGAACTACATTCGGCCTAAATAACACATTGGATATTATGTCCATGGGACTATATAGGCAACATCTAATTTCCTAGTACATTTGGATTCAGCTCGATCAGTTTTAGTGATTGATTTTATTCACCATTTTTTTGGATTATTCCTTCCTCTAGGTTTGTCTCCACAAAAACTCTGACCATTTTGTGAGTTATTTATGCTCTCATCATTTTATGAGATTATTCACATTCCCAGCCTTAGATGTAGTAAACATTATGGACCTAAATCATGTGTGAACACTTATCTCTTATCTTTTAGTGTGGTTTTAGCCTAAACCATACTCTCATGCTTACATTATTTCTTTGTTATGATGTTTTCCTAATTTTTAATGTCATCCCCCTCTTTTCTTATGCACTCATTATTTTACAAGACCATTCATATTTTCCTCTAAAATTCAATCATGTTTTCTTGGCATTAATTTTCTTCTATCCTATATCTTGGGAGAACTACATGTGTCCTAAAGTTCATGTTGGAATTTGTGTCCATAAAACTATGTAGGAATCATCCACATTCGTAATTCATGTAGAACTATCTTGGTTACCCTTCATTTTCTTCTATTCCCCCCATTTTTATTTGTTTATTTCATTATATCTTATAGCCTAGGGGAAATGATTTGACATCTTTCCTTTACCATTATTCCATATAACATATGGGTAACTTTATGTCTTTTTTTCCTATGTTTTTATACTTGCATCATTTCTAACTAGCTTAAGGGTGACCTTGTTGTCAAGAGTAACACCTCTATTACACATGCACAAATAATTTGTATTGTGTTTGTACTAAAATTGTGATTAACCATTGTTTTTATATTTCCTTTATGTGTTTAGGTTAGTTCATTTATTGCACTCTTATTTGCTTTGGATTATTTATTTATTTTATTATATTATTTTCTTTTGTTTGTTTCCTTCTCTGTTTATTGGTGTTTTGTTGTTTGTTTATTTTTATACTTTAGTGTTTGCTTATTGGTGTTTTATTTTATTTGATTGTTTATTTATTTTTATTTTGCATTTTTACCTGTTTATTTATTGGTTATTTTTGGATTATTATACTTTATTAACACTAGATTATAGATTACCCATATCTTATACTTGAGTTGTGCATTAGTTTACATTCCTACACTTAGTTTACTGCAATATATTCACTCAAGATTTGATTGTCCATATCTTACACCTAGGTGATTTTTAGTTGCATTTATATTGATTTTTCATGATTTTGATACACAATATTATTGTAGTTATCTATAAATATTTTACATAATATCACAAGCTACAATAAACATCAAGCTAAAGCATCTATTTGATAATTTAGTGGGAAGTACTTCTCCTTGATCACACTTGGAAATCCTAGACCTAACCAAATATAGAGATTAAATCACTAATAAATTATAATCCCTACTAGTTATTATGTCATCTCCATACTATAAGGTGTCCCAAATTCATGCCTATGAACTATGCCAACTTATTGTTACTCTGTGAGTACAAATTCAATACATAAGCCTCCTTTCCCAATTTGTATTACTGAGGTGAATTATTTAGACCTTTCCTAATCATATCCTCCCTATTAGGGCAATGATGAATTATATCATGTTTCCATCTACCTTAATGGGGAATTTTCATTATACCAATTATTATAACTGCCTTTCGGAAAATAATTATTTCAACCTATCTACGCTACTAGGGCATTTTTCAATTCACTAGTGATTATAACAACCTTTGGGCAAATCATTTCTTTCACTCATTTTCCCTATTATGGCATCTCATTGTGCTATTTATTATAACAAAATTTGGTAAAATAACTATTTTCACCCCCATTACCTATAGATTGCATAATTTCCTTTTTTTTGAGGGATTGTTCGATGACTCCATTTTTCCTCCTATTCTTTTGAGGGGGTATCCAAGGCTCATCCATCACCTTTGGGGGAATTATCCAATACATTAAAAAAAAATTAATTATTTTAGAATAAATTAATATGCCTATTTCTTATAATTCCTACCAAAATAGGGGAAAACTATAGACACCCCATTTAGCCATAACTATGTTCCAACCAAACTTTAGATTTATTTTTAACAAACAATGCAAATTAAGCCTAAGAATGACTGAATATCCAAATTCCATTCACACATTAGATATTAATACCCATAATTATGTTGAGACATTCCTATTTGGGGTATTATCATGTATGTAAAAGTAACCTCTCATGGATTCATCTCTATTCAATTTTTGACCTAACAAATTGATAGTTTGGCTTATGAACCCATTAAGCAGGGCACTTAAATAATTCTTAAAGTGAAAAAATGCTAATTAGAATGAGTTAACTAAGCAAATTAAATTAAATTATTGAGTGAAATTTCCATGTACAATTAGTGAAAATGAATTTTTTTAAAGCAAATTCCAATAAAATTGAGGTCATGATGATATCATCATCCTCAAAGTCAAAGAATTGAAAATATCTCCATTAAAGTCTTAAATTTAGAAATAAAGAGCCATGGTTAAAAAAAGGGATCTCTATCCTAAATATTAATTGATTATCCCCTCCTTAAATTAACTAGGGTTAAATTAAACCCAAACATGGTTAAAGCCAACCTAGTTGCACTTGGGTTAGGGATAGTTTGAAAGGATATAAATAGAAGTGCCAAGACCATTCTAAAACGAACTCTCTAGCCAAAGTTATACTATTCAATTGTTTAGAGACAAAGCATTTTTGTAAGGCTATAAGTCAAAAATACTGATATATTTATATATCTTTCCAAATCTAGGCCAAACATTGCCAAGTTGATAAGGAGAAATGATGCAAGAAACACCATTATCAAAGATTCTTTGAGCACATGACCGACCACATTCCTCCATGGCTAACATACAACTCTTGCTCTCAAGGAAGGTAAAAAATACTTGTTTTATCTTCTATTGTTAGTCACTTATATTATTATCTTACTCCTTTAAGTTTCTAGGATTGATTTATTAGATTTATTAGTGTGTTTTATTGTTTATTATCATACTAACACTTGAATAAGTCCCCTCTTTGAATCTTATGATCACATGCAGATATTGAGAGAAGGAATCAACATATGCTAATTGATGAGGTTATAAAAATAAGAGTATTTATTCAATGTATAGATAATATATTATTACTTAAAGAGAGTCATCAAATTCAATACATTCAGTCTTATATGCCTTATCCTACTCCAATTCAACCTTATTGTTCTCCAAATCCAACCTAAATTGTAATATGTCATCAAGAAAGGCCCATGCCTATGAAACCTTCACCCATTCTTCATTAATAGCCTAAAACCATTCCATATTAGAGAAATTATTGGATCAAGACCCTTGATTATATCATGTTAACTCTTAAAAAATAAAATTCTCCCATGCCCATCAAAAGTCAATAATAAGAGAAGAGTATGGAGGTCAAGTCAAGAGAGATCTCAAGTGACTCAAGTCTTTCACCTACCCTTCAAGTTGAATTTATTCATGAAGAAAAAGATACATAAAAGTTTGATTGGTTTATTAAGGAGTGGAAGGATAAGAATGCAACATCCTCAACATAATTCCCTTCTCCATCTCTCCAAGAATTCTACAATCAGCCTAGCTCTTCTAAAGTCCTAAGTTGGAAGTATACTCTATAAAGTTTCAATAAAAAAAATCAAGTTTATTTCCATCCCACCCTCTCCTTTTTTTAAGGCTAACATAATTTATTGATGAGAAAATATGATTTTTTGGTTGAAAATAAGATCCTATCAAGAAAGAATTATGACGTGGTTGTCCTTGAAAAGGAAAATTAGTCAGCTACAAGTGATCCTCAACAAGGATATGAGGAGAGTGTTTCAAGTGTGTATGGTGAATAAATATTTCTTGGAAGTCCTATTTGTAAATAAAGAATCAAATTAGTCCTTAAGGATGATAAGAAAGATGTCCTTGATGGAGGAGTGCAAGGTAAAATGATAGAAGCCTTAAAACAAAGTTATTACATTAAAAAAGGTGAAGAAGAAGATATTAATTAGGTATAGTAGTAGTTGTACCATAGTTTCATATAATAAGTTGAATTTATTGGTAAGAATGTGATCCCTCTAAAATATAAAGGTGAACTCTAACATGAAGTTGTAGATGTTGGAAATATTGGCATTGATGTCAAAGGTCTAGCATTATTGGTGATAAAGGCCACATTGCATTTAATGGTGTTTTTAATATTCATATCTTGGATAATATGTGTTAATATTTATTTAATATTAATTAATATATTTTTGGTTTCATATAAGTCAAAAGAGGGGGCCCATGGAGAAGTCAAAGAGTCACGAGGTAAGAGATGAAAGAGGAATGGAATGCATTTTCTCGTGAAGAGTCATCTTGAGGAATTTCGAGAGTCACCATGTGAAGACAAAAGAGGTATGGTGAATTTTTCTATGAAGGGACACTTTGAGGAATATGAAAAGTCACCAAGATAAAGACAAAAGAGGAAATGACACTTTTGCTTATGAAGGGTCACCATATGACTTTTCAAATGCAAGGATACGAAGGGTCATGCAAGTTTGGCACCATTTTCCATGAGGATTGAAGAGAAAAAAAGGGTGAATGCCAAAGGTCATTTGGAAAGATATAAATAAAGGCCTGAGAAGATATTTGATATATGCAAGAGAGTGCATGGTTTGTATTTTTTTTCAAAGAGAGAAAATTAGGAGATATTGTAGAGTTATATCATTTGTTGAGTAAGAAACATTAAGAGATAGTTGTGTTTTATACACAAGAGGGGTTGGTGCTCCTATGGGTTGGTGCTCATGAATATTTGTAAGATGTTGGTGTTCCTGTGGGTTGGTTCTTACAAATAGTTATTGTGTTGGTGCTCGGAAAAGGGGTTGGTGCTCCTATAAGTTAATGCTTGTGAACTTTGTATTTTGAGTTGGTGTTCATTCATATACTTGAGATTGTTCTCAATGGTTTTTCCCACTTTTGGTTTCCATGTAAAAATATTCTCTCTCTCTCTCTCTCTCTCTCTCTCTCTCTCTCTCTCTCTCTCTCTCTCTCTCTCTCTCTCTCTCTCTCTCTCTCTCTCTCTCTCTCTCATGTGGTGAAAATTATTATTTATGTTCTATTACATATCTTGAATGTATGATTAAGTGGTTAAATAAAAGAAATAATATTAAGAAAAAGATATATAATATATTGATTCACCCCCCCCCTCTTAGTATATTTAGTGCTTAACAATTGGTATCAGAGTAGATTCCTTTTGAAAAAGTTTTACAGCTTGAAGGAAGATCGGGAAAGCATGATGGCTAGATCACATGAAGGATTTTCTACAAATAAGGCACCTTTGTTTGATGGAATAAATTATGATTTTTAGAGCATAAGTATGAAGACTTATTTTATGGCCCTTGAATTTGACATATGGTAAGTAGTGGTGGAGGAATATGAAGAGCCATAGACACTTGTAACTACTTTGGCAAAAAAAAAGGTGAGTGAAAATAATGTTAAAGCTTTAAATGCTATTTTCTATGGTTTATGTGAATCTAAATTTGTTAAAGTTATGCAATGTATATCTTCTCATGAAACTTGGATAAAATTTGAAAATATTTACAAAGGTGATGGAAAGGTTTAGCAAGCTAAGCTTTAGACTTTCAGAAGATAATTTGAGAGTTTGAAGATGTAAGAAGAATAAAATATAGCAAGTTATCTCTTGTGGTTTGATCAAATAGCTAATCAAATTAAAGGTCTTAGAGAAAATTTAGAAGAATCAACTGTGGTTCAAAAGGTTTTGAGATCTCTACCATTGAGATATGATGCAAAAGTTTTGGCAATTGAAGAGATGAATAATTTATCCAAGCTAAAGATGGATGGGCTTCATGGTATTCTTATGGCATATGAGATGTGGACTGAACAAGATAAACCCTTAAAGATAGAAGTGGTCTTCAAGACATCAAAGAAAGAGAAGGCTAAAATTCAATAATCAAGTGATAATTATAGCGATGATGAAGGTGAAAATGGAGCTCTATTCATTCGCAAGATGAAAAAGGGCACAGGTAAATATCAAGAAAAATTACCTTTTAAATGTTTTAATTATGGAAAGATTAGACATTTTGTATCTAAATGCCTAAATAAGGGTAATGATGATAATGAAGAAGGAAATTCTACATACAAGAAGAATTTCAAAGGAAAATTCAAAAATAGATTTGAGAAAAAGAGTTTGTATTCTAAAGATCCTAGCTTAGCCAAAGATAGTGGAGTCAGTGACTCAGAAGAAGAAGAGATTCTATTCATGGCCAAACATGAAAATGCCTCTACAAGCAAAAGTACATATTATCAAGAAGAAAAAGATGAAGCTGAAGTGAATCTAGAAGGAGAACTCATTTGTACCTTAGAAGAGTTAAAAACTCTTGAAAAGAAGAATTTAAGATTAAAAATTATTGAGTTGTGGAGCTAAAAGCTTCACCAAATGAGTATATTGCAGGTTGCTGGAGTTACACAGTCGTCGGCATCAATCAGGAGTAACCAATGTCGGTCAGAAGTTGACTGGGGGATGCCAGCATCGGTCATGGATCGGTTGACGTCAGTCATGTGTAGAGAGGTAGGGACCGATGTCAGTCACCTGTGCATTCTAGAAAGTATATTTTTATGGACAGAACAGAGTGTTTGCATGATAGGATTAAGTGTTAGTCTTGAGTCTACATCGCTATCTTTAGTAGGACTATTTTGAGCCCTTGATTAGGAGGTGCATATAATGGTTGTAAATGCATGCTCATGTTTCCTAATATTATATATAGGATTAGATCTTCATAGCTTATTGGACAAGAACAGTACAAGATATTTGTATAGTATATGTGTATCAATTCAGGTTGTTGGAATTGATTGTAATTGAGAGAGAGAACTCTTGAGGAAAAGAGATCTAGAAAGAGATCTGTACATCTGAGAGAGGTGTAGAAGAAAAAAGGTTTCTTCAATTGTATTTTCTTTTGAAAGAGTTTAATATAAGTTTTCAAGGTGGTTTCTTGTATCTCTTATTCTTTATTGTTTCTGATTCTAGTTACTTATCTTTCTGGTTTAATTTTGCATTTAATTGCTTGCATATAGTAATCAACTTTGTTGGTTGATCCCCAACAAGTGGTATGAGAGCTTAGTTAGTGATACCAACAAGTAGTATTAGAGCTCAGATTGACTAACAGGTGGTTCAGATCTATTTAGTGTGTATTGATTACAGGTCACTCACAGGGGTTTCTATTTGAGTGGGAGAAGCAATGGCAGAAGAAAGTAAACTAAGAATAGAAAACTTTGATGGCAAGAATTATCAATTATGGAGAATGCAGATAGAAGATTATCTATATCAGAAAGATCTATACTTACCGTTAGGTGGGATTTCAAAGAAGCCCATAGACATGGAAGATGAAGAATGGGAAGTTCTTGATAGAAAGGCTCTTGGATCTATAAGATTGAGTCTAGCATCTACTATGATATCTAATTTATCATAGGCAAAGTTAATGGTAGAGTTAATGACTACTTTAGCAAATTTATATGAAAAACCCTCAGCTTCAAATAAGGTATATCTTATGAAGTAGTTATTTAATTTGTAAATACAGGAAGGTGGATCTATATCTAATCATCTAAATGATTTTCATGGAATTGTAAATCAATTAAATTCAGTCAAAATAGTTTTTGATGATGAAATTAAAGCCCTCTTAATATTATGATCTTTACCTGAAAGCTGGCATAGCTTGGTAATGGCAGTTAGTAATACTGCATCTGCTTCAAATATTTTAAAAGTAGATGATGTTGTTAGTGTAATCTTGAATGAAGAAATTTGTAAGAAAAGCACAGAGGAGACATCAGGGAACGCTTTAAGTTTTGAGAGCAAGGGAAGGCAAAAAGAGAAGGGCAAGCATAGGAGATCAAGGTCTAATTCAAAGATGAGAGGTAGATCCAAATCTAGAAATGGCAGGAGGATAACTTGCTGGAATTGTGGAAAGATAGAGCATATAAGCAAAGATTGTTGGTCAAAACCTAAAGAAGAAAATCAGCATGAAGGTAAAGAAGAAGCAAAAGTTGCAGGTATTATTGCACAAGATGCTCTTATATTCTCTTTGCATAATAATATAGAATCTTGGGTTTTAGATTTTGGTGCCTCTTTTCATGCAACTCCAAATAGAGAATATTTCAGTGACTATGTCCATGGAGATTTTGGAATAGTTTATTTAGGGGATGATGAGCCTTGTAAAATTGTTGGCAAAGGAAAAGTGCAACTGAAAATGTAGAATGGCAACACATGGATGTTGAGAGATGTCATGCATGTTCTCAGCCTGAAGAAGAATCTAATTTCTGCAAGAAAGTTAGGAGATGAGAGTTGTACAATAACTCTCACAGCTGAATCTTGGAAGGTTTCCAAGGGTGCACTTGTATTGGCTAGAGGTAAGAGAGTAGGTACTCTCTATTTATGTAATTTTATTACTGATAATTCTCCTTCTATATTATCTACTTCAGATGTAGATGCAAAGTTGTGGCACCAGAGGCTTGGCCACATGAGTGAGAAGGGAATGTCTATTCTTAAGTCAAAAGGTAAGCTTTCAGATTTGAAAAGCATAGATCTAGATTTTTGTGAGCATTGTATTTTTGTGAAACAAAAGAGAGTGAGTTTTCTCAAGACTGGGTCAACAAAGAAGAAGCACAAATTAGAGCTTGTTCACACAGACGTGTGGGGACCAGCTCAGGTTGCTTCTATTGGAGGATCACAGTACTATGTTTCTTTCATAGATGATGCTACAAGAAAGGTATGGGTCTATTTTATAAAGAAGAAATTTGATGTTTTTGACACGTTTAAGATTTGGAAAGCTTTGGTTGAGAATGAAACAGGCAGGAGATTGAAGTGCCTTAGATCTGACAATGGTGGTGAGTTCTACAGCTATAAGTTCAACTAGTATTGTTATATGCATGGAATACGTAGGCAAAGGATGATTCCAAAGACATCTCAGCAAAATGGAGTTGCTGAAAGGATGAACAGAACAATAATGGAGCGTGCACGGTGTATGAGATTGCATGTTGGTTTGCCCTTAGAGTTTTGGGCAGAAGCTATGGATATTGCAGTTTACCTGATTAATAGAGGACCCTCTACAGCTCTGGATAGTGGAATTCTAGAAGAGGCATGGGCAGGTAAAAAGGTAGATCTCTCATTTCTCAAAGTTTTTGGTTGTGAAGCTTTTGTGCACATTGACAAGAAAAATAAAAAGAAACTGGATGCTAAGTTTATGAGGTGCATGTTTATTGGTTATGGCTCTGGAGATTTCAGATTCAGGTTTTGGAATCTAGAAACTAACAAAATAAGTAAGAGTCATGATATTGTTTTCAATGAGAAAGTGATGTATAGTGATCAGCTTAAAAAGCTAAATCAATTTGAGCAGAGCAATGGAGAATTAGACGAGGTGACGGTCTAAAATGAGCTCATGAGAAAGAATAATCATAGACAAGAAAACACAGAGACTGACATCAGTCAAGCAGGAACTGATGTCGGTCACACAGTGACCAACGTCAGTCAGGCAGGAACCAATGTCGGTCATGTGGAACTGAAATCGGCCAGTTATAGGCCTGGAAGTGATCGAGGTTGGTCACTGTCAGAGAATTTGGGTGGACAGCGTGTTATGAATGAATCTCAAATGCCCATCAGGAGGTCAGAAAGGGTAAGTAAACCCCCAATTCGATATTTCCCTTCATTATACTATTTATTGCTCACTAATGGTGGAGAACCAGAGAGTTTTGATGAATTAATATAGGTGGAATCCAAGAATCAGTGGGAGCTAGGCATGAATGAAGAAATTGATTCCTTGAAAGAGAACTAAACATGGGATTTGGTTGAGTTACCAACAGGAAAGAAGACACTAAAGAATAGATGGATCTATAGATTGAAGGAAGGTGAGAATGAAAAGATGAGATATAAGGCTAGGTTGGTAGTGAAAGGATTTGCACAAAAACTAGGTATTGATTTTGGTGAGATATTTTCTCCTATAGTTAAAATGACTTCTATACAGACTGTATTGTCTTTAGTTGCTATTGAGGATTTGCATCTTGAGCAGCTTGATGTTAAGATAGCATTTTTTGATGGAAATTTGGATGAAGAAATATATATGGATCAATTAGAAGGATTTGAGGTCAAAGGTAAGGAGAAGCTAGTGTGTAAATTAAAGAAAAGCTTGTATGGTCTCAAGCAAGCTCCAAGACAATGGTATTTGATATTTGATAGGTTTATGACTGAGCATGGCTACAGTAGATGTATATCTAAATATTGTGTGTATTTTAAGAGATTGAATAATGGTAGATATATTATTCTATTATTGTATGTAGATGATATGCTGGTTGCAGGATCACACATGCAAGATATCTCTGAGCTTAAGGTGAAATTAGCTCACACATTTTCCATGAAGGATTTGGGAGCAGCAAAGAAAATCCTTGGCATGAGTATTAAGAGAGACAGAAAAAATCATAGGTTGATTTCATCTCAAGAGGATTATGTGAACAAGGTGTTGAAACAATTCAATATGTAGGATGCAAAACTGGTAAGCACACCTATGGTTAGACACTTCAAGTTGAGTAAAGAATAGTGTCCTAATTCACATGATGAGGTAGAGTACATGAGTAAAGTTCCATATGCTTCCACAGTTGAGAGTTTAATGTATGCAATGGTTTGTACTAGACCGGATATTGCCCAAGCAGTGGGAGTTGTAAGTAAGTATATGGCCAATCCAGGGAAGGAACACTAGAAAGCAGTTCAGTGGATTCTAAGATATCTAAGAGGGACCAGAAGTAGGCATTTGTGCTATGGTGGGTCAAACACTTCTCTACATGGATATGTAGATTCAGATATGGTAGGTGATTTAGATGGCAGAAGAAGCACCACAGGATATGTTTTCACTATTGGTGGAACGGCGGTTAGCTAGATTTCAAAGTTTCAGAAGGTTGTTGCCTTGTCAACTACAGAAGCAAAATACATTGCAATCATAGAGGCTAGCAAAGAGATGATATGGATGACACGGTTCATGGAAGAGCTTGGAAAGGAGCAAGAGAGTTGCAGATTATATAGTGATAGTCAGAGTGCAATTCATTTGGCTAAGAATTCAGCCTTTCATTCAAGAACCAAGCATATACAACTTAGGTACCACTTCATTAGACAGGTATTGGAGGATGGTGAGTTAAAGCTAGAAAAGATTCATATAAATAAGAACCCTGCTGATATGTTAGCCAAGCTGGTAACAAAGGAGAAGTTAAATATTCATTCAAATTTTGTTGGTCTTCATGATTGAGTTTGAAGATGGAGAAGCTAAAAGATGTTGTTGTACAGGTACTGGTGCAGCTGTTTATCTCCAAGTGGGATATTATTGAGTTGTGGAGCTAAAAGCTTCACCAAATGAGTATATTGCAGGTTGCTAGAGTTACACAGTCACCGGTGTCAGTCAAGAGCGACCGACATCAGTCAAGAGTCGACTGGGGGATGCCAACGTCAGTCATGTGCAGACAGGCAGGGATCGATGTCGGTCACCTATGCATTATAGAAAGTCTATTTTCATGGACAGAACAAAGTGTTTGCATGATAGGATTAAGTGTTAGTCTTAAGTCCGCATCTCTATCTTTAGTAGGACTGTTTTGAGCCCTTAATTAGGAGGTGCATCTAATGGTTGTAAATGCATGCTCATGTTTCCTAATATTATATATAGGATTAGATCTTCATAGCTTATTGGACAAGAATAGTACAAGATATTTGTATAGTATATGTGTATCAATTCAGGTTGTTGGAATTGATTGTAATTGAGAGAGAGAACTCTTGAGGGAAAGAGATCTGTACATCTGAGAGAGGTGTGGAAGAAAAAAGGTTTCTTCAATTGTATTTCCTTTTGAAAGAGTTTAATACAAGTTTTCAGGGTGGTTTTTTGTATCTCTTATTCTTTGCTATTTTTGATTCTAGTTACTTATCTTTCTAGTTTACTTCCGCATTTAATTGCTTGCATATAGTAATCAACTTTGTTGGTTGATCCCTAACAAAGATCCAGATCAAGAAAAATGAAAAAGAGTAAAATAAAATAATTGAAGATCTACAAGCACACTTTTATTAAGCCAAGAAGAATGAAGAAGATCTAACATCATAGTTGAAAATAGTAAGTAAAGAATGTGAAAGGTGTGTTATTAAAATTGCTTCTTTAAAAGCAGATCTTGAGAAAACAAATAAAGCATTCAATGATAGAGTAGTCAATGATTCAAAATTTGAGAATAGCACTAATATGTCGAATAAGATATTAAAAAATTAAAGATTAATGTTAGATAAGATAGGTATTGGATTTGAAAAAGAGAAAGAGGAGGTCACTACTTTCACAGATAAAGAAAAAAGAAAGAGCTATGCTGAAGCTCTTACAAAAGAAGAAATAAAAAGGGAAGAAGTTAAGAATACAAAGGACATCTCAAACAAAGAAGACTGGAGGGAACAGAGCTACAAAAGGAAATCAAGTTAGAGATATACAAATAGGTCCTATTTTTATGGCTGTTATTTTTATTGTAATGGATATGGTCATAAGAAATTATAATATCAAAAAAGAGATAACAATTTCTGAAATAAGGAGAAGGAAAGTCATGCAGAAGTCACAACTCTTTTGCTCCTCTATCAGGCTTTAATGAAGAGGCCATAATATGTTTCAAGTGAAAAAACTTCATACACATGTCATGGTACTATAGAAGTGTGTTGGAGTCAGTCAAGAAGGACCAAAGTTTTAAGGCTTCATTCATCAAGAATAAAGTTTAGACACGTTCATGGCAAAAGAAACAACCTAAAAAATCTATGCTGGTACAGATTACTTTGCATGCAAGAAATAAAAAAAATACATGGTTCATTAATAGTGTATTTTTAAGGCACATGACAAGAGACAAGATCAATTTCATAAGCTTGAAGAAGATCAATGGTGGCACAGTGAAATTTAGAGATAATACTATCACTAAAATTGTTGGAAAAGGTACACTAAGTTTGGATAATGGTAGAACTAAAATTGAAAATGCTTTGTATGTAGAAGGTCTTAAGCATAATCTTTTGATTTTAATTAAAATGTGTGATCAGAGGCACACACTAAAGTTTTATGTTTAAGTTTATGAAATTAGAAAAAAATATTCAAATATGTTGGTTACAGATGCTCAAAGAACAGGCAATAATTTGTATATGCTATCAGACATCAAAGGTCAAAGATGTTATTTGACCCATATTGAAGAAAGTTGGCTATGGCACAAGAGAATGGGGCACATAAATTTTGAAAATCTTTTCAACATCAGCAAGAAGCAAGTAGTCAAAAATCTCTTAAAGATTACAAATCCATTTGACATGCTTTCTGAACTTTGTCAGCATGGGAAGTAGGCTAGAAGGCAGTTCAAAACAAAAGAGTACTCGACTACTAAAATGTTATATCTTGTTCACACTAGTCAATGTGGACCTATGATAGCTCAAAGTACTCAAGGTCAGAATTATTTCATGTTGCTTATTGATGATTTTTTATGTATGACTTGGGTACTATTTTTAAAGAAAAAATCAGAAGCTTTTAGACATTTCAAAGCATTAGTTGAGAATGAAACCAGTTTGAAGATTAAGTGTTTAAGATCATATCAAGAAGGAGATTTCATGTTAGATCAATTTATTGAGTTTTGTGAAGACCATGGAATAAAGAGACATTATTCAGTAGCCAAAACTCCACAACAAAATAGAGTAGTTGAATAGAAAAATAGAATAGTTCAGGAGATGGTGAGGACAATGCTAAATGAATCCAAGATAACAGATAAATATTGGAGAGAGGCATTTGCTACAATAATGCATATTAATAATAGAGTATTATTGATATTCAATATTGACAAGACTCTTTATGAGCTATGGAAAGACAAACCAATAACAGTTGATTATTTTAGATTTTTCAATAGCAGATGCTTCATAAAGAGAATAGATGAAAAAATTGATAAGTTTGAATCCAGAGAAATTGAAGGTATATTTCTTGGTTATTCTTGAAAAATTAAAGCTTATAAATATTATAACAAAAGAATCAATAAAATTGTTGAAAGTGCAAGTGTCAGGATAGAAGAAGATGGAACACAAAGAATCAGTGATCCAATAAACATTCCTAAAATCATTGAAGAGGAAGGTTTTGAAGAATCAAATGAAGATGAGAAGGAGAAAAAGGGAACAAAAACTCCATCCAAATATGTTTAGAGAAATAATAATGAAAGTGACATCATTGGGGACATTAATGAAAGAATTCACACCAAAAGAATGATGGTAAGTGAATCTGAGCAAGTTAATTTTTCTTTATTATCTAAAATTCAGCCTAGAACTTTTTCAAAAGCTAGACATGATAAGCATTGGGTAAAGGCTATGGATGAATAATTAAATCATATATAAAAAATGATACTTGAGAATTAGTGTCTAGACCAAACGATCATAATGTGATAGGAACAAAATGGGTTTATAGAAATAAGTTAAATGAAAATGGAGAAGTGACCAGAAATAAAGCAAGATTAGTATGTAAAGGATATGCTCAGATTGAGGGAATAGATTTTGAAGAAAATTTTACACTAGTGGTAAGGTTAGAGGCTATTATAATGTTTATTTCATATGCAGTGTTTAAAATTTTAAAGTGTTTCAGATGAATGTCAGATCTACCTTCCTGAATAGGAATCTAGAAGAAGAGGTCTACATTGAGCAATTTGAGGGATTTATTCTCTCAAATATTAGTAGCCATGTATACAAATTGAAAAAAGCATTGTATAGATTAAAACAAGCTCCCAAAACTTGGTATGCAAGACTTGATAAGTACCTACATGATCAAGGTTTCAAGTGAGGATTTGTTGATAGTAATCTCTACATCAAAACAGAAGGTGAGCATCAATTTATTGTTGTGGTATATGTCGATTATATCATTTTTGGAGGAAATATTAAAAATATGGCAAAAAAAAATTCTAATAATATGCAAAAATAATTTGAGATGTCTATGCTTGGATAATTGTCATTTTTCTTAGGATTGCAAATATTTCAATCAAATAAAAGAATTTTCATATCTCAAAGTAAATATGCTAAGGAAATATTGAATAAATTTGGTTTTGAGGATTGTGCACCAGTTGGTACACCAATGTGTATAAGAAATAAGGTGAGCAAGGATGAAGATTCATGTATTATAGATTAATATTTGTATAGATCTATGATTGGTAGTCTTTTACATTTGACAGCATCGAGGCCAAACATCATGCATGCAGTAGGTATGGTTGCAAGATATCAGTCATCTCCAAAAGAGAGTCATGTTCAGATGGTGAAGAGAATATTTAGATATATCAAGGGGACATTGGATTATAGATTATGGTATCCCACAGGTAGAGTTTTCACTTTGGTTACTTATAAAGATTGAGATTGGGAAGGGTGATTGCATGATAGAAAGAGTAAAAGTGGATGAGCTTTCTTCCTTGGTGATAGCTTAGTATCATGGGTAATCAAGAAGCAAAATTTAGTATCAGCTTCTACAGCTGAATCAAAATATATTGCAGTAGTATTGTGTTGTACTCAAGTGCTTTGGATGAAGAAAACTTTGGAAGATGTCAAGGTAAAGTATGATGAACCTATTTCTATTTTTTGTGATAACATAAGTGTTATAAATATTTTGAAGAATACAGTGATGCATTTAAGAATAAAACATATACCCATTAGATATCACTTGTTGAGAGAGCAGGTTGCATATCAATAGGTTAAGATGGAGTATATCAGTACTACAGAGTAGATTGTATATATTTTTATAAAGGCACTACCAAAAGACACATTTGAGTATCTACGAGAGAAGTTGGGAGTAATTTCTTTTACTTCCTACCATTGAGGTTAAACATCAATTGAGGGGGAGCTAAGTGTTAGCTCCAGGTAGGCCATTTGCCATTGATATCAAAGGGGGATAAAAATAGGTATAGGTATAGGTACAAGTACAAAAATAGGTACATAGAATAGATACAGGTTGCTACAATAAGTGGGAGTTACTGTACATTTTTTAGATGGTAGTATGTGTAGGTTTTAGGATGTGGAAGTTTTAGTTTGAGGTTGCCATCAATGACAAAGGGGGAGATTGTTGAAAATATTGCCATTGATGTCAAAGGTCTAGTATTATTGGTGATAAAGGCCCCATTGCATGTAATGGTGTTTTTAATATTCATATCTTGGATAATGTGTGTTAATATCTATTTAATATTAATTAATATATTTTTGGTTTCATATAAGTCAAAAGAGTGCCCATGGAGAAGTCAAAGAGTCACAAGGTAAATGACGAAAGAGGAATGGGATGCATTTTCTCATGAAGAGTCATCTTGAAGAATTCCAACAGTCACCATGTGAAGACAAAAGAGGTATGCCACTTTTTTCCATGAAGGGACACTTTGAGGAATATGAAAAGTCACCAAGATAAAGACAAAAGAGGAAATGACACTTTTGCTTATGAAGGGTCACCATATGACTTTTCAAATGCAAGAATACAAGGGGTCATGAAAGTTTGGTGCCATTTTCTATGAGGATTGAAGGGTCACAAAGGGTGAATGCAAAAGGTCATTTGGAAAGTTATAAATAAATGCTTGAGAATATATTTGATATATGCAAGAGAGTGCATGGTTTGTATTTGTTTTCAAAGAGAGAAAAACAAGAGATATTGTAGGTTCCTATCATTTGTTGAGCAAGCAACATTGAGAGGTAGTTGTGTTTTATACACAAGAGGGGTTGGTGCTCAAAAATATTTGTAAGGGGTTGGTGCTCACAAATAGTTATTATGTTGGTGCTCACAAGAGAGGTTAGTGCTCCTGCAAGTTAGTGCTTTCAAACTTTGTATTTTGAGTTCGTGCTCATTCATAAACTTGAGATTATTCTTCATGGTTTTTTCCACTTTGGGTTTCCACGTTAAAATTTGCTCTCTCTCTCTCTCTCTCTCTCTCTCTCTCTCTCTCTCGTGTGGTGCAAATTATTATTTCAATTTTATTGTATATCTTGAATGTATGATTGAGTGGTTAAATAAAATAAATCAATTTGAATATAAGATATATAATATATTGATTCACCCCCCTGCTCTCAATATATTTTTTGCTTAATAGTAGAAGTTGGCAGCCCTCTAGAAGAGAAAAAAATAGGTTTGGGATAAGAGAGGAATGATGAATTGGACCTTGTATGGGAATATGATCTCCCATTATTTGTGGAGGAATAATACTGATATAGTTGTCATGGATTGAGTTTTGATGAAGGGGTTCATGATGAACATGTATCAGTTGATCAATTTTTAGCTAAGTGTGAGAGAAACCTTCTTGAAGACACCTTGGTTAGTAGTTTTGTTGAACCTCATGAGCAAGAGATAGAGCTTGAAGAATTGAATTTGAAGCTATGTCATGAGTCTATTGAAGAGTTTGAAGTACTTGACTATCCTTTTATGCTTAAAGATATTGAAAATAAAGAGACTAAATTTATCATGATTCAAGTGACCAAGAAGAAGCTTATTTTTTGGAGGAACTAGAAACATTTTGCTCAAGTTTGGATAACAAACCTAAAGCCCATGAGGAGAATGACAAGTTGACTATTTTGGCTAATGAACATGGTGAATACATGCATGATAAATATATTAAAGAAAAAATCATGGTAGTTGATCATGTTGAGTCTCATGAAGAAGTTCAAGGAGGTCCTAATAACATGTGGTGGCCTTATTGTGACACATTAAAGGAACTTGAAGACCTTGGTAGGATAACACCTATAGAAGTACAAGATGAAGTTATTGTTAATAAATGCAAAGATTTTAACAAAAAATTATGTCTTGTAAGTTATCACCAAGAGATTCAAGTTTAATAGTTATAAAGATATGATGAAGATCATACTCTTCAAGATGAGAAAGAGATGGAGCTTAATGATCTAATGGAAGCTGAAGTTTTTTCTACCCTCCTAAATCAAGGTGTGATCACATTGGATCCCTATCTCTTTGACAAACAATAATATGAGGTAAGTTATGAGTTTAAAGATGAATTTATCTTTATTAGAGACATGTTTTTTATGGTTGATTCATTTGAATACAAGTCAAATACAATGGTGATCAATAAAAGAGATACCAAATCAAGAACACAGTTTGAACACCAACTTGAACATCATAATCATTCATCACACAAAGAAGATTTCAAAGAGTTTTCTTTTTAATTTAGGAGGATTAGGTCTTAGAGGTTAGTTATATATATATATATATATATATATATATATATATATATATATATATATATATATATATATTAGTTTCTTTTTTTTCCCCTAACTTCTTCTTATCATAGTGTGTGTCTTATTTGTTTGGTGTCTTGTTTTGTTGTGTTTGTTTTTGTATTTTTGTGTCAGTTATTCCATTCGTTTCAAGAGGTTTATAGTCAAATGTCAAGGTCCATTTTATTTTGTGTCGAGCATGGGTGACTCCATATACCAAAAGAGGCATGAAGGAAATGATATTAGATGCATAATAAGCATGTAATCCCAATAAGTTGCCAAATATGTTAGCCAAAATTATCCACCATAGGTAAGTGCAATTTAAAACTTTATTGTGAAGCTCATTTATCTTTTTTGATAACTTTTTGATGGATTTTATCTTAGCTTATGGGTTAAACCTTATCATAAAAGGATTTATTTTCAAATATTGGATCATCTTAAGCTCTATTTCATGGTTTATAAGATTGAGTCATACCCTAGTCTTGTCATTATTCCCTTCATGAAGGTTTTATTTATCTTTTGGAGAGATTAAGGTATATTAGAAAATTTTAAGGTTACTTTGCAAATATAGAGATATGTTAGTCCATCATGAGAATATCAGTTTTTTTATTCTTCTAATAATTTATGATATTTTATGGGGAATGAGGCCTTATATTGTCAAAGTATAGCAAGGTGAAAAAATTATTATTTCATGTTTAGTAGAAGCTATGTTAAATTTGGATAAATTAAGGTAATGTTGCCTTTGTTAGTATGAATAATCAAGTGAATTTTAAGGCCTATAATGTGTTTTTACATTATTCAAGGTTATCTATCCTACACACATGTTTACCTAAGTCATTTCAATGTGCAATAAATGGTACGACCCTCCAAAGATCAATAAGATGAGATATAATGTAGATATAAGCTTGTCAAGAGCTCATTAAGCTACTTTTCAATGTGTACATGGATATTTCATGTAATTAATATATTTTTTTAGGTATATCATAGTTTTTCAAGGTCAAATAAGGCTTATGGAATCATTAGTAGTCCAAATAATGTAAAAAACATTTCATCTCCTCCATCGACCTCTTTACAAGCTAGTGAAGGCCATTTTCAAGTGTTCATTTCATGAAGAGGAAATAGATTTGGAAACAATGATATTTGGGGTGGACAAGGTCCCCTATGCCTTCAGTATTCCATGCATTAGTTATAGGTTATATATCTTAAATTTATGAACAATTATTAACATGTTAAACAGCCTAAAACCCTCTTAAAACCCCATAGGTAGGGTTTTTCTTGTTCTAGTGAGTTTTTAGGATAATGGATGCACATGGTTGATTTTTGTATCTCCTAATGGGTATTAATATCCTTCTCGTGTCATCTTCCACCATCACGTGTGGGGAGGAAAAGATACAAAAAATGGCCTAGAAGTTGCAATTTTGGGTTTATTTATAGGGTTTTGGCTATATGAAAGCATCATGATAAGTTTTGAGGACTTGTTGAGCATGCACATAGGTCTGGGGTCCTCCATACAAGCTCTCTATGACCCTCAAGTGATATATAGGCTGATAATGCCATTAAGATAGGCCAAAATAAAGACTGCCTATATGATTTGTATAATAAACCCAAATGAGGACTTTGTTAAGGTCATATGAATCCTGAGAATCTATAGTATACATTGGATAACATTATAACCATCTCCACCATTCTTTCATTCTCCTCAGGTCCCTACAAGTCCAATGAAGGTTTCAAACATGAGTTCAAGGTCATTTACAAGTGGATTATTCAAGTTGTGGGCATAGAAAGTGCAAACTTCTCATTGTTTATATTATTTATAAAATTTTAGATGGTATTAAAGTGTGATGATAACCCTAACATATTCCTCAAATTCACTTAGGCTTGAGTTAAGACCAAATGATCATAAACAATCCATTTAAGCACTTATAAGTGAACAATACATAACATGAATGAAATAATTCAACTTTTTAAGAAGTCATATCACCATTTAGGGCATGTGATGGAGGATGTGAGTAATTTACAAGTCTATATCATTTAAATGAGATAGAATATGCATATATCTATGCATAGATAGTCCAAAAGAACATCTACAATGAAAAAATATCATGGAGGTACTTAGAAGTATTATAGGTGAAATTTTCATTGATATGATTCAAGATGGAGATGATATAACCTCAATAAACATATACCAATGTATAAAACTCTCAAAATCATCCTTGAGATACAATTACAGGGTACATACCTATTAGCATCAACCTAGTGTTTACAAAAAAGACTAAGTCTTTAAAGACAACTTTAAGTGATTAAAAGAGGTGTTTGATCTTGAAAAATATTATAAAGGTTCAAAGAGATGAATAAATAACTTAACATACCAATAAATATATTTTCAATGGCTTAAATAAAGAGGAATGTAGACCTACAGGTTTGTAGACTTGTGGAACCACATTCCCAACCTAAGAAGCATATCATGCATAGCATATGATGTTTAAATATGAAAATGAGGATGTCAGATCCATGGTAATATTTTAGGAAGGTTTATGTGAAATTTATTAAGTATGAAAGTTTAATAAAACCCCCTTATTGAACTTCAACAAACATCAAAACCAATGTGGATCTACAAGCATGTTAAAAGTCCCTTTTCTAGGCCTTTTTTTCAAGTTTTAAAGAAAGTATGTGGTGTTTACATTAGATTTAAAGATTAGATTGAAAATTAGGGTTTATTAAATCCATGATAGTACTTCAAATATGATAAATATTTTTTAATATGATCAAAAACCACAAGAGAACATACAACCATGTTGTATAGTCTCAAATGCATGCAAAATTGGGAGAAATTGACATGTTGGAGGGTTTTGAAGAGTGTTTATGAAAAAATTAATCTTATATGGGTTAAAGGATGTTGTATTATACCTAAAAAATTCTTTTATTGGATTTAAATTCCATAAATCACTCCCAATCCACTTGTAACTAGGGCTAGAAAACTTGCAACTCACTTAACTTGAGTTCTAACCCATGGAATTGCTTCAAACTCTGATATAAGACCATATTTGATGTAAAATATAATTTTTTTGATTTTTTGGATCTGTATTATATGTTATTGTACACACTATATTACTATAGGCTTGTATTGGGCCTAATTAGGCCTAATTGGGAAAGATATGTATTGAGGAAGTGGGTCTACCTTAGGAGTTGGACCATGAAAATTTGCGTGAAGATGAAAGGGGATAAATGGTAATAAAATATGACTTTATTTTACTTAAAATATATTTATATATTTTAAATTAATTATATTTTTACCAAAATAAGGCTATAAGGAATAGGCTTCCAAAAGAGCAAATACGAGAATGATGAAGGAAATTACATAATAGATGTATAAATATGGTCAGTTTTAGATCCTCAATAAGTGTAAAATATAGTTAGTGTTGTCACTTGTATTTTAACCCCTTGAGGATATGTCTCATCTCTCCTCATACAAGTGTCACAATGAAAACATCTCACTTGGTGTGGGTAATCAATTTGATGAGATGAATCTCAAGTAGGGCTAGTTCCCTTGATGCACTCTTTGAAACACTCCTTCCATTATCAAATTTGCATGAAAAGGGTTAAGAATCCAAACTTTGCAATCTAAAATGTGATGTACCAATATTTAATTTCCTCCTATTAAATAAAATTATACTACTTAGAGAAAAACAAAGCTTTATTCACACAAAACTCACAACACAAGATAGATTGTTACATCAATGTTTCATATGCTAGGCTCAAGAGGTATTTTCATGATTGGGAGGGTAATGAATGATTCCTTGAGAGAATACAGTCATTAACCACTTCTAAAACACTTATACACTCAAATATAAAATTAATAAAGACCTGTAACAATTAATTTTCTACACACTTGGTGAACATTCAATGATAACATGCTAGAAAAGATCATCTTTTACTAGACAAAACAAAAAATATTGTAATAAGACTCAATTGTAAAGCATGTAAATATGAAAATTAACTTGTTTATTTCTTTAAGATACATTCAAATACAAAATTGGCTAGGGTTTCACCATTAACCAATGGAGGCTACTCAAAAGAGCCAAAAGAGTCACTACTTATAGCATTTGGGAGAGGGGTGAGACAAGGGAAGTCCAAAGGTCACTTGGACACTTTTAAAGATGATAAAATATGTTAAATATGCATTATAAATAGTTTTTAAATTAACCATACAATGTTTGGAAGTCCAAGTGTCCATACAAGTCATGAAATTTATGAAAAGTGGCATGAAACTCCTTATCTTGGCTCAGAAAACTATCTTCATGATTTGGACCTATTTGAACATCCCAAAAATAAATAGGGATATGTATTATTATTTTAATAATATGGAATTATTTAAAACATGCCTCTCCATGAATTGGTCGCAATCTATTCATTTGGAATCTCCTGGAAGTAAGCCATCACTACCTACAATCTAAAAAACTCCTTTTTCAGTTACCCCTCACACTTGGCCTCAAAATTGGATTTATTTTTCCATGAAAATATGTGTAAGGTAGTGGATTACACTTTTAAAGACTCTCCATGGCCTTATAATACTCAATTACACCTTAAAAAGTCTCACACCTAAAGTTTTTACCCTTCTCACCATTATGTTTACTATGCTAGTTTTGACTGGCTAAGATGAGAGCTATTGTTTGAACACTTAAATTTTTTTTTAAGGAGATAAATTTCCATATGGAGTTATATCAAGTCTTAATATTCCCCTAAACTTGATTTCATCTTTAGACTCCTTCTAAACTTAAAAAACACACAAAATATTCAAAAGTACCC
Source organism: Torreya grandis (assembly GCA_037957365.1). NCBI lineage: Eukaryota > Viridiplantae > Streptophyta > Pinopsida > Cupressales > Taxaceae > Torreya > Torreya grandis. The sequence goes on along the minus strand of JARHVA010004666.1, from coordinate 1,186,731 downwards.
TATTTTTTACCCTATACGTATAACTCCATATAACTCAAAAGGGTGGGGAGGATCTTGAGAGAGTCTTATGAAAGGTCTAATAACTTTCATGATAAAAATATTCCATATGGATATCTCTCCAATCTTGTTTTCTCAATCGGGTCTTGACTAAGCGTTTGTAAGGGTTTTAGGTAGTTTTTGTCCTTAAACTTTGTTCATAAAGCTCTAACTTTGGAACTGCCAAAAAATCCCACAAATATGATGTTAAGGGACCCTACTAACCTCTACAAATTCCTTTTTCATCTATGCATATCCTCAGAAAATATATGAGCATTTAAACTCACCCTATCGAGATTGTTCCCACCTTTCTTGCATGCTTGGACTATCTCTGAGCTAAAATTATCTTTCTTATATGTCTCTTTGCATATAAAAAGATAAAAAATGTCTAAATCAATCTCATAAACATTATTAATCATATGTAACACTCATTAGGAGATAAAAGTGAAGTTGGACCCCCAATTGGGAAGTCCCTTTAAGGCTTAATAGACTTAGCATGCACCCTGCTAGTTTTGACTATTTGGATTGATATCTCATGGTTGGTCTAGTGGTTCATACTTTTTCACACCTCATTAAAGCTTAAAAATTCATCACATAACCTCCCAATCACTCGGTTTCATCTCTTTCTTTCAATCACCAACTAGGCCTAATTGAATCTTATTTAGGTAGACTATGTGAAAGAGTGTTTTGGTAATTTTGAGAGGTCTAAGTCTGAATTAGTGTTTCATAACACCTATTTACCCTTCATACACATCACAATATGTTTCTTGAGGTGCCCAAACCTTCCTATCAAGTTTCTCACCCTCCTTGGCCTCATTTCTTGTTTTGTCAAACTTTGAGTTTTTTTTGTTGGCTGACCTCTAAGATAAAATAGTGAGGTATATCCCTATTCCCCAAGGAAAAATGAAGATTTTAGGATTTTTATAAGGTCCTAATTAAAATTTTCACTAAAGGGTTTATCTGTATTCACTCATTTAGACACCTAACTAACATGGGGTCATGGAGCTTGTGAAAACACTTTATAAATCAATCTTGAACCATTTTAAGTTACTATGAAACCCTCTTCCACCTCCTAATCATAATCACCTCTTACCTTCACCAAGACTGCACACTCAGTTATAGGTGTATTCAAGGTTTCAAGAGGTCTGTGTCGGCTTCTTTTAAATTATTTAGAGATTATGAAATTTATCATGATATTAATGGAAGTGGTAACCTACTTGTTTCATCATTCTAACCCCTCTTATATTATTTACAAGCACCTTGAAATCATAAAACTAAGTTCTTCCCTCTTGACTATAAAACCCTACCTTAATGACTCCCATGGGTGAGAATTTTCTTAGTTGAACCTTGGTCTTGATGTTTAGAGTAATTCTTTGAATCCCTTGAGGTCACAAAATATATGTTTCTACTTTTATTTAACTTTAAAGTCCTAAAACACCACTTAGACACTAACTTCTAGCCCACTATCTGTCTTCCCAGCTGTAGGTGCATATTTTCCCTAAAAAGGGACACCTGTAGGTGTCCATGAAACTTGAAACACCATAATCCAAAATCATTCTAATTATCCTCATGATTATTTTAACACTATTCAATCAATGGAATCATCCTAGGTATGATGGAATGCTTTGTTTTCAACCTTAGGATATCAACTGCCATCCAAACATCAAACCTATAGATAAGAATGCAGGCTTTTAGTGTTTTTAAGGGAATATTTAGGACCCCAAATAACCATTTTCCATCAATATTCTTGACCCCATTCTTGGCATAGTTCTTCTACATACCATAGGCAATAAATTTCACCTAGATAAATGCTCCAGAGTTCTTGTTAACCTTACTATAAGATATTCACAACAAGCCTTTAGACCTTTATTTTCACATTTTAAGGATTTGATCCCAGAATTTAGTCTCTTCCTATTATAAGGTGATCTTCAACTTTGAAAAGCCATATATACTTTAAAATTTGTATATTAGGATCCTTTAAACATGTTATGTGTTTAGGATGAGTTTCACCACTTGTCTAACATTTCAAAATGGCTCCTTAACCCCCTGTTAAGCCATTTGTAGGTGTATATTTTTAGTGTATATAGGTAGTGGGAAGAATATGGATAATATGCATTAATTTAGACCTATTATGAGTTTTATATCCACATGAAAACCTCAAATGCATTCATCATGCTTCAAAAGGCTTGAGATCATCACTAATATCTTCACCCCAATATGACATCATCATGATAGGTTTAATGTGTACATTGAATGGTATGGAGGTAGTATGTGAAATATATGAGAAATGATATCATTAAATTAACCTTATAACCAACTCCATGATCTTCTAAAGATATCAAATGATAAATTATGATATCAAAGGCTTGAGGCTAGCTTTACACCTTGTTTCAACATTGGAAAATATCTATGAGAGCACTTATAGGTGCACACTCCAATGGTAGACTATGTGTATATTGTATTTAATTGTCATAGTTTCCTTGTACACTCTTTGGAGGATCTATCCTATTTATTCCTACTTATAAATACATATTAACTTATTTATACCTCCAATACATCTCCATGAACACACTAAACATGTTATACACACGTGATCAACATAACTGTAAGTGTGATTAGGTAAAGGGTTAGATGTGAGGTGTTTATGATTATATATTTGATTCAATCCTTATGTTATGAGACTAAAATGAAGGTAAGATGATAAATATCTAATTGAGACATTGGAAACATCATATCACATTCATATGAGACCTCTTCTGAGAACCAAACATTTTGAAAATAAGGAAAACAAACTGAGACTATACATGGTGGCACCTTCCTACAACATGAGATAATTTGATCATCCAAACATAATGAAACATTAATTAAACATTGATATCATCTAATAATATATCCCACATCCTATAGATTCAACATCACCAACTAGTTTATACGGACTTGCCCAAAATGAAGCAAAACCTATAAGGTGCATGAAACAGCAAGTAAAAAAGCACAGTCAACTTCATGAAAATGGTTAATAAATAACAAGACACAATTATTAAAACTCTTATTATTTAAATTAAGGTCTTTGAGTGTAATTCTACCTCCCAAAATCATTTACCTTAAACCTCTTCAGTTGTATGTACTAAGCATAAACCTAATGGTCATTTCTATATGTCTAAAAAGACGAAGGAGTAGAATGGTTTTGGATTAAAAATGGAACTTCCAAAGCATGTCAATAATTGATATGAGTGTTATATAAATTAGTTTATGTTCCATCACCTTCTCCCATGTGTCACCTTCTTCCATGGGTCATACAAGTGCCAAACTTCCCCTTTTCAGTTGATTACCTAATCTTTATTTAGATAATTGGAAAAATTCTGATTGAAATAACATTTCTAATAATAAAATTGAAATATTTAATGTTTTAAAGGAAAATAATACACATTTATACCTTGGTAACTGTGCCACTTGTATTTATGACCCCAAAAATCCCACTAAATGACTTAAAATTATAAATAAACTTATTACACCATGACTAAGGCTAAAAATACATTATATAACATCAAATGAACTATAATATAGACTATTATAAATTATTTAACCCCCAAACATATAAAAAACCAAATTTTTTACCTATAGGGGTCTAAATTTGACCTAAAAGTCAAATTTGGTCAACAAAATGGTGACTCATAGGGGTAGTAAGCCTGCTATACTAAAGACCGGTAGCCTTATCAATCCATGGGCTAGGTATTCATTGAAATATTGAGGACAAATAGAAACTAATTTCCTAAAACACACAAAAAAAAAACCACAACACACCAAACAAACACAAAGCAAAGCAAGACACCAACAAGACTCACACATGTGCATAAGCACTTCAGGAAAATAAGAAAACAATAGCTCTGTATAAGGAGAGAGGAGAACCTTAGTAACAATGTTTGAGATATATCCCATTGAATAGTATATTAATCTCCTCTCCGTCTAACTTTGAGAGTTGAAAAGCATTATGTTGCTTTCATTTAGTGATGACATAAGGGCCACTCCACAAAGCATCAAACTTTGTATGTTTTCCAGGCTTAGCCCTGTCTTCATCCTAATTTAGAAGAATGTCCCCCTCTTGGAAACTTATTGGAATGGAATTATTATCCAAGTATCTCTTTTTTTTATCTTGGTGAGCTCTCATAGTTTTCATATCTTGATCCCTTGTTTCTTCAAGCTCCATCAACTCACACAACTTGACCTACATGCTTTCATTTTCTATCAACTTCAGTTGGTAAGTGAGATCCAAGGCTGGTAACTAAAGTGAAATAGGTACTCTATCTTCTCTACCATAAAAAAGTGTACATGGTGAGTTTCCAATGGCTCTTTTGGGGGTGACGTTATTAGCCTAAAGTGTTGTGTTCAACTTGGAATGCCAAGTTTTTTGGTTTTCCTCCATTATATTCGTTATGATCTTGATTATATTCTTATTAGTGGACTTAGATATTCTATTCCCTTTTGGATAATATTTGGAGGAAGTACTAAGATAAATACCATGTTTCAAAGCCCACTCACTTGTCTTCATTCGAATGAAATCCAATGCATTGCCTGAAATTATTATTGAAGGAGCCCCAAACCTTATCACTATGCCTTCATGCAAGTCTAAAACTAAACATTCATTTTCTTCCTTGAGATATATAGCCTCTACCCATCTTATACATTAATTTATAGTAGTCAACACCCACTTGTGGCTAGCACTTGGAGGTGGGTTGATTACGTCTATGAAATCTAGACCCCATTGCATAAAAGGTTGGTTTACTTCTATTGGATGAAGAGGCAAGGATGCAATATTTTTATTACCATCAAAGATATCACCTTTTTTACATTTACTTGCCCAATAATGGGTGTATTTTAAAAAACTAGGCCAAAAATATCCATATCTCATAATCTTAGCATATGTGGTTCTTGGAGCAAAGTGACCACCAGCTGGTCCATCATGAAACTCAAGCAATATCTTCTCAACCTGATCTAATCTTACACATCTCAATAGTATACATGAAAAATATTTCCTAAATAATACTCCATAAACAAGCACTCAAGGAATTTATTTTAATCTAAAGTACCTTTTTTAAGATCTATCTAGGCCTTGTGGACACTCACTGGTTTGAAGAAAATGGATCATTTCTTGTGTGAAAATTATCATTGATGAAGATGAAACTATCATAAGATCATCACACAGGGATGAAATAACTTATTTTTGTTCCTTTAAATCTGAATCAAGGTGTTCACATAATCCATTCCCTTTTACTAGTTTGGTTTTCTTGATTTTTACATCATACTCCATCACTTTTGTAATCCAACCAGCCCTATTTTATTCAAATCTCTACTCAAAAGGAAATATTTGACACTAGGATGAGGTAATAATATATTAATCTTGTTTTTAGACAACATGTGTGTAAACTTATTTAGACTTATAATAACTGAAAGTACTTGATTCTCTATATAAGTGTACCTTACCTCATAGCCTTCCAATCCTTGACTAAAGAAGGCACTAGGCTGCTCCAAGAATTCTTCATTTGACTGAGTGAGCATGGAAAAGATTAATCCTTCATTTTTAAAGGTATATAAGTTGAAATACTTTGATAAATTAGGACTTGTAAGAGTTATATTTTCATTAATGGCTTGCTTGATCATTTCAAAACTCTCTTTCCTTATCCTTTTCTAAGTAAACAATTCATCTTTCCTTAGCATGGAGGTTAGAGGCTTGAAAAAATTATAAAAATCATGAATAAACCTCCTTATGAAATTTATTTTTATAAAGAAACATTGAAAACCTTTCTTGTGTTTGGCCAAAGTTAATGCCAAGATTCCATTCACCCTTTCAGGATCTATGGATAGGCCTTTTTTGAGACAATGTGTCCTAAAAGTTTACCTTCATGGATAGAAAACACACACTTATTTGGGTTAAGAGAGAGTTAAAACTCTCTACATCTATAAAAATCTTCCTAAGGTGAGTCAAATTGTCATTTACATCCTTAGAGAAAACTATGATAACATCAAGATACACCAACACTATATCATGTATTAGACCTTAAAAATCCATATCCATTACATGTTGAAATGTTACACCAACATTAGATAAACCAAAATTTATTTTATTATAATCATATATACCCTATTTAGTAGTAAATTTTGTCTTATATTGGTCACTTTCTATTACCAAAATCTGATTATACCCTGAGTATCCATCAAGAAGTGATAACCTTTCACTACTTGCCACAACTTGCAAAACTTTATCCATGGAAGGAAGAGGATAATGGTCCTTAAAATAAGCTTTATTGAAATATCTAAATTAAACACATAACCTTATTTCCCCATTCTTCTTCCTTATCAGGACTAAGTTTGCCAACCAAGATGAATGCTTAATAGGAAAAATGATCTTAGACTCAATCAACTTTTTAAGCTCCTTTCTCATGAGAGGATCAATCCTAGGATTGATTGACCTTTGTATTTGATTGATAGGCTTAGAATTATCATCTATCTCTATGGTATATTTAGCTAAGTTTGGCTCAAACCCTTTCAATCACTAAATTCCCATGCAAACACATCAAAAAATTCCTTGCATAACTCAGTGAAAGCATATCTTTCTTCTCTAGTACATATCTTCCCAAGAGAAAGAAATTTATCCTCGAAGATTTACTCTCTCATAGTTTTCTTACTTATTATACATGCTTACCTTTTACTTATTCAATTGATCATCATCATTTAAGATACTCTCAAGTATTATTAAGCCCTTATGGAGTTTGTTTGTCTTTAATTGTACAATCTAACCTTCATATTTTTGTTGTAGTTTGGACCGATTCTTTGAGGAAAACTAAGCCTCCTCTTGTATAAAAATACCTATTTATTATTCACTATCAAACACTTTCCAATTAGTGACATTATCAGGTATAGAGGGCCTTACAATCACTTTGACATGAGGCTAGTTCTTATCCTCTCTTATCCACTTTAGAACATCAAACTGAGCTCCAATTGATACCAACCTATCAACATGTTTATTGTCCTCTCTTGGTATATATTTAATGTTGAAGGCTTGGAAACCTTCCATAAGATCCCAAACTCTATGCTTATAGGACTTAAGCAAGGAGTTCTTAGACACATTTTGGCCTCTTAATTGATTCACCATCAACTTACCATCACCATAAACTTGTAACACTTTCACACCTTTTTTTCTATCCCACTCAAGGCCATGAATGAGGGCTTCATATTTTTCCACATTACAAGTACAATTGAATTGAAATATGAAAGAAGAGTAATACCTTTCCTTAGATGGAGAAACTAACATTGCTCCACCACCTGATCTAACCTTGATTATATATCCATCAAAGAATAGAGACCATAAACCATCCATGTTTTCATTTGGATTTATCAAATTTCACATGAAAGAGTCTTCTTCATGAAGGAAATACATACCAAAACAAACTTCCTGTATGAATTTGTAAGGATCATACTCATAATGTTCAACTCCACATTCATCTAAATACAAATTAGAAACTCCTTCAAGAGAAGAAGTTGGGGATTGATCCAAATGAAGTTCTTCCTCATAAATAATAGCATAATTCACATATTAAACCCTAGGCATGTAGGGCTCTAAATTATTATGATAAATAGGCTCTTATTCAATATTCACCTTGGTACCATACTTTATTCTAAAACCCATATTAGACTAATTGGCTGCCAAGTATCCACCTATCTTGGTTGTAAACTCTCTTGATAAACAAAGAGAAAAGTATGGGGGTAAATTTTTCATGACGACATCATAAGGAATGGAAAAATTAGGACAAGCAAGTAAAATCAAATTCAAATCCTTGAATACTCCTAAGGTCTTTGTTAGTGACCTATCCAATTGTAGAACTCCTTTAGCCATTGGTTCATACTTGAGGCCTAGTTTATCCACTATTGACCTAGACATAACTAAAGTACTAGCCCCACTATATATGATGAAATTATGAACTAATAAAACACCAATTATCAAATATAGATAAAAATTAGGATTCTTATCAATTTTTTTCACTTTTCCATCAATAGGTTAAGTTCTATTCACCAAAACAACATTTTCAGTCCTAGCTGATCCAACTTGTTTATCTAGCCAAAGAAATTATTTTTGAAGGATATATTTTTGTCTTGATATTGTTAATGAATCCCATAATTAAATATTCATGTGTAACCTCTTCATCTGATCCACAACATTGATATAAGGATTACTCACCTTTAGAGGCTCTTTGGAAGCACTAGTACCTTGTGGTGTAGCTTGTGAAGATGGATGTGTAGGAGCTAGTTTTGAACTTTGAAATTTCTTATTCCCCTACACCTTATGAGATAATTTATACCCACCTACTATTATAGGTGATGTAGGAGTAAAAACATGTCCTTGATTTTCCCCTTGTGTCTCTTCAATAGCCCTCTTCTTAGATTTAGTGTTAAAGGATACACTAGCATTCATATTAATTGAATTTCCTAAATGATTGATGGCACAAATCAGTCCCTCCAAATGATTTATAAGAGTATAATCATATTGTGTTTTTAAAATTTCCATTATATTTTTAATTGGCACCTCAAAAGTGAAAACTTGAGATTCTTGATTACCATGTATTGTCATGGCTTGATTAGGCATTTCATTGACATATACAACTTGGACTTGATTTTGGTAATAGGAAGGATAGCATGGTTATTCTTGAAAAAAATTGTTTTGAGTGGGAATACATTATTTATAATATGATGGGGCATTGGGATTGAAAATTTGGTAAGGTCTAGCTTGAGTTATTTGATGTTGTCCTTGAGCATTACCTTGAAAGGGAGGCCTATTTGCTTGCCCAAACTGATTGTAGGATTTGTAAAGCCTATAAATTTAAGCTCATTGCATCTTAAGAGAAACCAATTCATTAGTAACACTTTCAATCAAAATCTTGACTTCATGAATCTCATTGGTAGGGGAAAGCGCAGACTTTTCTTGACTATTAGGCAAAGGAGCCAAGGTGAGTAATGCAACTTGACTAGAAGGCTACAATCAGGGAACAATGGCATTGGTGGTCTAAGATCAATCTTCCCTACTCAAACAAGATAATTCTTAGCATTAATATCTATCTCATAGGCACCAAGTAGTGTAATCTTGCCCATGGATTAGATCATCATGGCTATATCACTATTGAATGCTTTTGGGGAATACAAGAAGGCATAATTTAGAGTATGTCTCATAAGGGTTGGGATCCTATCCCATGTTTTTTAAATATAGAGTTAAAATCTTGCATGAACTCTTGTGGAGCCCTCTTGATAGTGGTTAATTACTCAGCTAGTGATGCGTAATCACTCTTCTCTTTAAACCTCTTAGATAATAGATCTCCTAGTTCATCCCATGAAGCAATAGAATTATGAGGTAGGGTACCATACCAATCTAAAGCTTTCCCTTTGAAATACAATGCCAATAACCTAATGGATACATTATCTTAAGTGACATTATGGATATTGTATAAGTTTTCTATATTTTTTATGTATTTAATGGGAGTAATAGGACCTTCTCCACTAAAAGATGAATCACTCTTAAGGGCTACTCTAGGAATTTGGACATATTGAGCAAGATTTAAATGAGATGATCCAGAGAAGGATACAAAGCATTTCCTCTTATCCATATTGGAATGTATACTATGGGTATTATGGGTTGAACTAAGTAAAAACTTGGACTTCTTAAACACCAACTCCCTTGAATAAGAATGAGTATTCAAAAATCTGAATCTTTTGATAGAATATAAAGGTAATTGCATAAACTCTAAAGGCACACCTTTATTAGTAGACCTAGTTGTCACATTTTTCATGGAAATTAAGGATTTATTAGCAATCAAAGATTTAAAAACTTAGTGAAGTCTCTAGCTAATGAATATAGATATTCTTGTGACTACAAGTGTGCCAAGACCAACACCAATCTTAGACAATATTCTAGAAATTAGAGTCCCATAGGGCATGCTAAAAACTATTTTCACTTGGATTTTCACCCCTTGAAGATATGTCTCAACTCTCCTCATCCAAGTGGCACAATGGAAACATCTCACTTGTTGTGGGTAATCAATTTGATGATATGAATCTCTAGTAGGGCTAGTTACCTTTATGCACTCTTTGAAACACTCCTTCACTTATCAAATTTGCATAAAAAAGGTTAATAATAAAAACTTATAAATCTAAAATATGATTCATCAATATTGAATTTCCTCTTATTGACTGAAATTATACTACTTAGAGCAAAACAAAGCTTTCTTCACACAACACAAGATAGATTATTACATCAATGTTTCATATGCTAAGTTTAAGAGGTATTTTGATACTTAGGAGGGTAATAAATTATTCCTTTGGATAATATAGTCATGAACCACTTATAAAAAACTTATACACTAAAATATAACACTAACAAACACCTATAACAATTACTCTTCTGCACTCTTGGTGAACAATCAAGGATAACATACTAGAAAATATTATCTTCTACTAGATAAGACCAACAAAATTTCAACAAGACTCAATTAAACAACATGTAAGTAAGAAAATACACTTTTTTATTACTTCAAAAGACATTAAAATATAAAATTGGCTAGGTTTTCACCATTAACCAATGGAGGCTACTCAAAAGAGCCAAAAGAGTCACTACTTATAGCATTTGGGAGAGGCGCAAGATAAGGGAAGTCCAAAGGTCACTTGGACACATGTCAAGATAATAAAATAAGTTAAATAGTAATGATAAATAGATGTGAAACAAACCATTCAATGTCAATAAGTCCAAGTGTCTATACAAGTCATAAAACTTATGAAAAGTGGCATGAAACTCCTTGTCTTGGCTCAAAAAACTATCTTCATGATTTGGACCTATTTTAACATCCAAAAACTATCTAGGGATAAATTTGATGATTGGAATGATAGGTAGGAATTTCATACATGCCTTTCCATGTATTGTTTTTAATCATATTCATCTAGATCTCCTAGTAGTAAGCCATCATTGCCTACAGTCTAAAAACTCTTTTTTCAGTTACCCTTCACACTTGGCCTCAAAACTAGATTCAATTTTCCATGAAAATATATTGGATGGATTGTATGACACTTTAAAATACTCTTCATGGACTTAGATTGCTCAGGTACACCTTAAAAAGGCTCACACTTGAAGTTTTCACCCTTCTCACCATTGTGTTTACTATGCTAGTTTTGATGTCTAGGATGCTAGCTATTATTTTAACACTTATAAGTTTTTTAAAGTTAATATATTTCCATAAGTATTTATATTAAGTCTTAATCTTCCTTGAAACTTTATTTCATCTTTAAACTCCTTCTAGAACCTCAAAAACACATAAATAGTCAAAAGTACCTTATTTTGTACCTTGTCTGTATAGCTTCATACAAATCAAAAGGGTGAGAAGGATCCTGAGAGATTATTATACAAGGTCCAATAACTTTCATGATCAAACTAGGCCATATGGATAGCTCTCCAAGATTTTTTTCTCCATCAAGTCTTGATTGAGGGTTTTCAAGGGTTTTAGGTAGTTTTTGTCTTTAAGTTTTGTTCATAAATATATGACATTGTAACTACCAAAAAATTACACAAACATGATTTTGAAGGACCCTAATAACCTCTCAAAATTCCTTTGGCATCCATACACATCCTCAGAAAAGATATGAGCATTTGAAATCACCCTATCGAGCTTGTTTCCACCTTTCTTGCATGCTTGGAATATCTCTAAGCTAAAATTAGATTTCCTATATGTTTTTTTGCATAAAAAAATATTATAAATGTATAATTCCATCTCATAAACATGATCCAATTAGATATAACACTCACTAGGAGCTAGAGGTGAAGTTGGACTGCCAATTGGCTCTAGGTCCCTTCAAGGCCTAATGGGCTTAGCATGCACCTTACTAGTTTTGACTATTTGGATTGATTTCTCATGGATGATATATTGTTTCATACTTTTTAACACCTAATTAAAGCTTAAAAATTCACCACATAACCTCCCAATCACTCCTTTTCATGTCTTTCTTTCATTCACCAACTAGGCTTAATTGAAGCTTGTTTAGTTGAACTGTGTATGCAAGAGTGTTTTGGAAATTTTGAGAGGTATGAGCCTTAAATAGTGATTAATATCACTTATTTACCCTTAATTAACCTAAAAATATGTTACTTTAGGTTCTCAAATCTTCCTATCAAGTTTTTTTCCCTCCTTGGCCTCATTTGCTTGTTTTGTCAAACCTTGATGTTTCTTGACAGGTTGACCTCTAAGATAAAAAATTGAGGTATATCCCTCTTCCCCAAGGAAAATTGAATATTATATGATTTTTATAAGGTCATAATGAAAATTTTTACCAAATTTTTTATCTGTATTCACTCATTTATGCACCTAACGAACTCCAAATGCCCAAAAAAGGCCTCCAAAAGGATTGTTTTCTTGCATTTTTTGCTTCCACCTAAGAATGACCTCTCAACACCAACTCCAAGATTTTTAGGATTCTTAAAAAATTTACTCATATCCAATTAATTATCAATAATCTTTTAATTCACCCAAAAACACTTTTATTATTTAGATTCCTCATTTTTTCATATTGAGCAACATGGGTTTCCTAGCGCATCTGCACGGACTGCTACCTTTGACCAATAGGAATAGTAGGTGATCATATTTAAGGGGGTAATATATCTTTTTAAAACACTTTATAACTCAATTTTTAACCATTTTAAATTTACTATCAAACCCTCTTCCACCTCCTAAGCATACTCACCTCTTACTTTCACCAAGACTACGCACTCAACTATAGGTGTATACAGGGTTTCAAGAGGTCTGTGTAGGCTTATTTTACAAGATTTTTTTATTATTAAGTTTATCATGATATTAGTGGAAATTTTCACCTTATTTTTTCATCATTATAACCCCTCCTATATTATTTACAATCACCTTGAACTCATAAGACTAAGTTCTTCCCTCTTGACTGTAAAACCCTGCCTTAATGACTCATATAGGTGAGCATTTGATTATTTGAACCTTGGTCCTGATGTTCAGAGGCCTTATTTTAATCCCTTGAGGTCACAAATTATATTTTTTTACTTGGACTCAACTTTAAATTCTTAAAACACCACTTGTCTATCTTCCCAACTGTAGGTGCATATTTTCCCTGAAAAAGGACACTTGTAGGTGTCCATGAAACTTGAAACACCACACTCAAACATAATTATAATGATACTCATGCCTATTTTAACACTATTAAATCAATTAAATCATCTATCCATGATGGAATGCTTTTTTTTCAACCTAAGATATCAACTGTCAGTGAAACCTCAAACCTGTAGATAAGAATGCAAGCTTTCAGTGTTTTTAAGGGCATCTTTAGGCCCCCAAATAACCATTTCCCATAAATATTATTGACCCCATTATTTTCATAGTCCTTATCCATAATATATAAAATAAATTTCACCTATCTAAATTCTCCAAAACTCTTATTAACCTTACTATAAGATATTCACAACAAGCCTTTGGACCTCTATTTTCACATTTTAGGGATTTGTTCCCAAAATTCAGTCTATTCTTGCTGAAAGGTGATCTATAACTTTTCCAATCCATATATAACTTTAAAATTTTCATATTAGGATCCTTTAAACATTTTATTTGTTTAGGATGAGTTTCACCACTTGTCTAACATTTCAAAATGGCTCCTTAACCCCCTACTAAGCCACTTGTAGATGTATATTTTTAGTGTATATAGGTAGTGGGTAGAATATGGACAATATGCATTGATTTATACATATTATGAGTTTTATATCCATATAAAAACCTAAAATTCATTATTTGATCTTCTAAAGGCTTTAAATCATCACTAATGTCTTCACCCTAGTATGATGTCGTCATGATAGGTTGTATGTGCACCTTGAATGATATGGAGGCAGTATGTGAAATGTATGAGTAGTGGTATCATGACATTGACCTTATAACCAAATCCATGATCTTACAAATAGATTAAATTATAAATTATAATATCAAATTTTTGAGAAAATCTTTACACCTTGTTTCAATGTTGGAAAACCTCTATTAGAGCACCTGTAGGTGTGCACTCCAATAGCAGACTGTGTATATATTGTATTTGACTATTAGATTTCCCTTTTACACTCTTTGGAGGATATATCCTATTTTTTCCTACTTATAAGCACATATTAACTTCTTGATACCTCCAATACATCTCCATGAACATACTAAGCATGTTATGCACACGTGATCAACATGACTATAATTGAGATTGGCTAAAGGGTTGGTTGTGAGGTGTTCATGACTGCATATTTGATCAAATCATGATGTTATGAGACTAAAAATTAGTGGAGAATGATAAATATGGGATTTATACATTGGAAACATCACATGACATTCATATGAGACCTCTTCTGAGAACCAAATAAGGAAAATTGATTGAGACTGCACATGGTGGCACCTTCCTAAAACATGAGATAATTTTCTCATCTAAACACCATGAAACATGAAATTAAACATGGATATAATTTTATAATTGATCCCACATCCTTTAGAGTCAACATCACCAACTGATTTGTATGAACTTTCCAAAAATGAATCAAAATGTATAGGGTACATGAAACAACAAGCAGAAAAGAATAGTTAACTTCATGAGGATGGTTCATAAAGCACAAATAGCCATTATTCAAACTCTTGTTATATAAATTAATTTATATAATTTTAATACCACCTCCCAAAATCATTTTACTTGAAACCTCTTCAGTTGTCCATACTAAGCACAAATCTAATGGTCATTTATGTATGTCTAAAAAGATAAAGGAGAAAAATAGTTTTGGATTAAAAATTGAACTTATAGAGAATTTAAAACATTTAAAATAGTTTTAGGAAGACTAAGGGATGTTACAACACCTTCTCCCATGTGTCACCTTCCTCCATGGGCCGTACAAGTGCCAAACATCTCCTTTTCAGTTGATTACCTAATCTTCAGTTAGAGAAACTATAATATTCTAATTAAACTAACATTATTGGTAGGAAAACTTACCTCTTAAAATTTTTAAAGGAAAATAAGACACCTAAACACCTTGGTAACCATGCCACTTGCATTTATGGCCTCAAAAAGCCCACTAAATGACCCAAAATGACAAATAAACTTATTAGACCATGACTAAGGCTAAAAATATATTTGATAACACAAAATAAACTATAATATAGCCTATGAAAAAGTATTAGACCCCTAAACATATAAAAACCAAAGTTTTTCACCTATAGGGGTGTAAATTTGACCTAAAAGTCAAATTTGGTCAATAATTAGACCTAAAGAGAATGATTTCTCACTTCATAATCACTCCAAGGAGCAGTTTCAAGAACTCAAAGGTGAGTCATCAATCCAAACATAAATCATATACCAACTTGAGAGAATTATCATCAAATTGAGTGCACACATGTTGAATATATACTTCATAAATATCTTTTGGTAATTGACTCTTATTTTTAAGTTGTCCACGAGTCTTGACATCCATCATTCACTCTTGACACTTCTCTTCTCTTCTTCCGTATCCTATATAAATGATTTATTTTTGTATTTTTTGGAATATTTTTGATGGATATGGTGTATCCCTATCCAAATAAACACTTGCATTTTGCCTCTAAAATGAATGAAATTAAGTTCTAGCCTTCTCTTATTCTTGTTACTAGTGTATACTTCATGTTAGTTGATGATTGTTAGTGATGGTGTACACAACCTCCTCTTACATTTATTATCTTATTACCTATATGTAGGTTTTATTCATTATTAAAAATTACATAAATTGATTCTAATATCTTTTTATAGATCAAAAGTGGAAGCATTCATTAGTGTCTTCTAGGCTTCTTAATCAGCGCCTTAGTATATGCATTATGTTATAGCCTCTATGTGAAACATTTAGGGTTGGAGACTCCATTTGAGTTATGAAATCAAATTTATTCATATTTCATATTCTTAGTGCATAATAGGTAAGTGGAAGAGATAAATTTGGTGCATCACCTCCCTAATTTAGTTTGTTTTTAGTTATCTCTCCCTTTTTCCTTGCAATAAATAGGTTTAGTGATAGTTATTAAGTGATTTATTGAGTGAGATAGACCTAATATAGAGGTTATCTTAAGATATGAGTTCATCCAAAACCTTTGAATAGTTCCCATGTTATCACTTAAGTGAGGAGACTTGAATAAATTCCTTAAGGGTCCAAAATTTGATGATAATAGGAGTCAGAGGTACAACTTCAACTAGGGCCTTGTCCTTTTCTTTACCCTTACTATTATATTTTGCCTTTTATTTACCATTATCATTTTCCTTAGAGGATTCATGAGTTGATGAATTCTAATTGGTATAATTAGGCATGCTAATATAGTTCTTCTTGAACATCTTAATTAGATGGTCAATCTACTTATTCAAACATTCGCTTTCATTATTCTCCTCATGCAAGGTGGGAGAGCCAACTTATCTATGAAAATAAGGTATTATGAGAGTAAAGGACAAAAAGTACTATGGAATTTCATATAATTTTGATATAGACTGATTGATATCTAATGTGTCCTATATCAATATACCTACATCCTATAATGTCTAAAGTAGACCATAGGTAGTTTTATTAGGAAATAAATCCTCAACATATGGAAGGTGATAAGGAGATGGTGAATTAATGTTACCATCACTACTATAGTCATATGTGTTAGAAAAATAGTCATCAATAAAATAGGCATGTTTACGCTAAAAAATGTTATTAATTTTAGGTGAGTCTTAAGAATAAAAATCTAAAAGAGAGTCAGGAGAAAAGTGTGAGAAGTTATATAGTTGAGTTTGATGATCTACCATTCCCAATACCAATATAATATAACTATACATCTCTCTAACATACACTAAATCTAGAGTGAATTCAACTCACATGCCTGGACCAATGGGAGTGAAATACTAAACTAATAGGAGTTTAGTTGAAAGTGAGGGAACACAAAAATATATTGAACATTACATCACTCACTTCAAAAAACCCTCTCTTTATAACCTTTATATAAATGTTGTCACCCAATTGTATAGAGGACATGTCACATGGTTCCAAGGAACTGAACTCTATCTATGAAGAGGCCAGCTGATGTAAATCACTAGAGTCAATAATTGATGTATGAGTCAAAAGTACAACTTCAACTAGGGCCTTACCCTTTACTTTGCACTCACTATTCTCTTTTGCCTTTTATTTACCATTATCATTTTCCTTGATTCATGGGTTGATGAATTCTCATTGGTAGAATCAAGGACACTAATATTGTGTTTCTTAAGCATCTTAGTCAATTGGTCAATCTGTTTCTTCAAACATTTAACTTCATCATGAATTATTGAAAAAAACCCACATTTGATCCAATATTTCTTAGTCTTAAAACTAGAATAATAGGTCTCTTTTTTGATTTACAGGTGGGGGAATTTGTATCATTATCTTGATTCTTTTTGGTTTATTTCTTCTCTCTATTGTTTAAAGCCTTCTCTTTCTTAGAAAAATGTACTTGAGGTTTTGAGGAATTCACTATACCCATCCTATAAACTTCTTATCTTTATCCTAAGTCATATAGGTAACAAAGGTATCTAAATAAGGAATCTTCCATGTAGCTCCAAAAATAATTTTTGTGGCATAGAAAGTGGACACAAACATAAAATAGTTTGAAACTAGTTTGGAGAGTATAGATAAAACAAGTCGATCATCTTTCTTATCTAGTAAACATTATTTTAACTACAACTCCAGATATTTAAACTTAATGAATAAATATTGTAGTGTGTCAAAGTCACCTAGGCTCAAACTAATGATCTCATTCTTTAGTTCATGGCCTCTCATCACATTCTGCATCCCAAAGAGTTTTTTCAATGTGGTCATAATTAATTTAATGTTGTAAAAAATTTATTGTGAAAATGTAAGTCAGGAGAAATAGACAAACTAAGACAACCATCTGCTTGATCACATCTATTAAAAATTCTACTTTTCTCTACATCTACTTCAAGTTTAATTTCCTCATTCATAACTATTCTATAAGACCCTTGTTTTATTAGAATAAGTAACATGTTGCTTTTTCATTTGTGATAATTCAATGTCTTAAGTGGTGGAAACAACCAATAATCCATGATGTAAGAAAAGAGGTTCTAAAAAATTAAATAAGAAATATATAAAATAAAAGTACATAACACCATATAGTATCCCCTTAGAACTATCATAGTGACTCCACCTAAAGTTTTAAATACAAGCAAACTCATATAGATGTCAGACACAACTTAGAATACATATTGAGTAATTTGTGTATAAGTATGAAATAACTAGAGGGACATCAAACTCAAATAGTAATGCATCCAAAAGTGTACAATTATTGGTTTTAAGAGAGATGTAGTGGACTCAAGATTAACATCAATGTTTAGAAAATAAAAAATAAGCACTTATGAATAAGACACTCAAATCCAAGTTACCGATCAAAATTTATAACCGTTTGAAAATCTAAGCTTTCATGAAAATTTTTGAAGAGAAAGTGGTGGAATTTTTTATTGAATCAACTTATCTAAGAGAAAATATTGTGCATCAACTTTCCAAAGAATAACTTAATCCTCTTTTGATCAAAGTTAAGCACTTTTGGGTTGGAAGTGACTAGGATATTATTTCTCATATGACTACAGGGATAAGAAATTTTATGAGTGCTCTCCCACTCCCTCCTTTGATTGATTTGATTGATGTGCAAGTGACAGTATCCAAAAATACCTCCAAATTTCAAATGAATAGCACCACATTTTACCTAGTTAAATTTGGTGGCCTCTTAGATGTCACAACATGTAAAAAGGGGTGATAAAAATTGCAACATGCTCAAATATGGTTTGGAACCTACTAAATGTGTTTTCACATTGATTAGAGTATGTGGTGTGTTTTTGTAGTAGGTATAACTTGATGCTTGATTGTGTAGGTGGCTGAGTTTGAGGTGTGTCTGTGAAAGAATCATAACTCATAGGGTGTTTGAACATGGATCAAAACTTGATGGGTGTTTGAACATGGGACATCATTTGAGGGTGTTTGAGCATGAGTTGGAACCTGATAAGTTTTTTAATAGGCTTTATAACTTGGTGGTGTTCATTACAGGCCCAAAACTGGATGATGTTTGAAGCAGGGTCAAAACTTGATAGTGTTCTAAGTGGGCTTGGAATTTGGAACTTGATGGATTATTTAGAGAGGCTAAAAATTAATCTAAGGTGGAAATGTTTGAAGGGCATTATTTTTATGATGCCAAAAGTCTGACTAGTACTAAAAATACCTAAATTACCTACAATGGTTAGAAACTCTATCGAGGTTAAAAAACACCTATATCTTAAAATTTGGGATAACTTCCATAAAAACTAGTAAAGACCTCAAATACCATGTCAGATCACTCCAATATATCTAAACATCAAATATTGCATGAAAAACCATATGATTAGGTGAGAGAAATGTAAAGTAAATTTGGGCTTCATAAATGTTCATTAGCTATTTTATTAGCCAAAAAGTATAGAGGAGGTACATTATATAGTGAGATATAAGGTCACCATAAAGGTAACAACTCAACTCGTTATTAGAAAAAACATTAAGTGTATTTACCCTAATGACCTTAATAACCCTAAACAACCTGACTAAAAATCATATAGGTAAAATTAAAAATAGATAAAATCCTCTACTAACACCCCCATGAATCACAACTTAGGTGTGTATAATAATTAGGTCCCAAAAAAGAGGCCTGATGAGGTACCTAAGCACAATGCAACTCCCATAAGGTAAATAAAAGTATAAGACCTGGAGGACAAAAATCCTCTTCAAAAGAGAGTAAAATGAGAAATAGTACATGCTCTAAGGATGTTTAACACAACTAATAATGTGTCCATGAGTGAGAGTAATAGAGCACATAGAGAGGACAACTAATAAGTCCCCATAAAATATGTTGAATCTACTTATAATAGAGCTTATAAAATGATGAATGTCATTGATGAGATCCTCTACATGAAGACTGAAGGATATCCCTTTGCATTTTTCCCTTTTATAAATGAATAACATGAATGGTGAACTAGAAGCCTACTCATTCCATAATGATATATGGAGGTAGGAGTACAAATATCTTTGAGTAGGGTCTAAACTAGAAGTGTGTCATAGGTATATCAAGATCATGCATACAAACTAAATGTAACACCATTGAAGTGAACTTACTAGAAGTAGGTGTAGTGAAGATTGGATCAACCTATTATAGTGAATGGGTCCACCAAGTGCTAGATGAAACTATAGCTAAGGAACTATGATCCTCATGCATAGTAAGAGGTCCAACTTCTCTATTTAATAATGGTGTAATGGAAACAAAGGCTAAAATAGATTATGTAATCCCTTGTACCTATGGAATATATTTCCCAATGTATGATGTATCTTGGATCAATATACTTGTACCCTATAATGTCAAAAGTGGAACAAAGGTAGGTGGATTGAGAACTAACTCTTTAATATCTATAATATGATAAAGAGATGGTAGAGGTGTGTCCCCATCATTATTTTAGTCATCTATGCTACAAAAAGGGTCATCAATCGTAGATATGTGCTCAAGCCCAGAAGTGTCATCAAGTATAATTGATTAGCATGAAGAAGAATTGTATGAAAAATTTACTAAATGAATGTCCATGTGAAGTGTAGAGCATGTCTCAACAACCCTAAAAGTTGAAGAAGAGACTACATATAAAGCACACAGATTATTAGAGTAAATATCCATGGGAAGAGAAGAGTTATCAATGATTTCATAAGGTGTAGTCTCACTAGATATAATAGATTCCTCTAAAGTACCAATCTATGATGGCTATAAAATAACAACATCATGCATAGGAATATAATTATAATATACAATGGGACAACTTTAGTTGGGTAAAATCTCATCCTATAGTGTTTGCTCAATATAAGGAAGGGAATTATCTACCATGGATGTGTCATCATAAGAAATAGGAGTAAGAGGAGATATTACAATAGTATCTAAAGATAGGATAAGAAGAGGAGTAAGAGTGATATAAATATGAGTAAGATCACTAAAAAGAGACTAAAGGATGCTTCAAATAGTTTTGGGACATGTGGTGAATTACATATGGTGATGTAGATCCCATGAAAGGTGCAGAAGCAAGGTACCATGAACCTTATCATGAGTGTTAGCCTGCTTAATGTACTTTTTAAAATCAATGGGAGTAGGAATATATCCATATAGAAATGAAATATTATTCTTTCCATTTTTCATGACCAAGTGTTCCATGTAAGCACGCCAAGAAGCATAGTTTCTCTTTTCAAGAAGAACCATAAGTGTATAATAAACTTTCCTCTGAAGGCATCTCTCAAGTGAGGTCGACATGACTAAGAGAAGACACCAAACAAGTACACAACTACAAAAAACAATTACAATTACCCTATACTTAAAATAACAATGCACACTCATGAAGATTACTTCAACCATTGGTGAGAATGCATCCAAATGAGTAGTAAGTGCATGATGTGTGTGTGTGTGTGTGTGTGTGTGTGTGTGTGTGTGTGTGTGTGTGTGTGTGTGTGTGTGTGTGTGTGTGTGTGTGTGTGTGTGTGTGTGTGTCTGTGTGTGTCTCTGTGTGTGTGTGTGTGTGTGTGTGTGTGTGTGTGTGTGTGTGTGTGTGTGTGTGTGTGTGATATAGTTGATAATGCATTTTGAGCACTCAGTGTGTAAGTATAAAGAACTAGAGGGACATCAAGCTCTGCCAATAATGTGTCCAAGAGATATAATATGTGAAAACAATGAGCAGCTATAAAAGGCCTAAAAATGACACCAATGCATAGAACATGAAAAATAAGCATTTTTAAAGAAGATGACACTCAAATCCAAGTTACCAATCAAATTTATAGTTGTTTGAAAATTTTGATCAGATGAAAACTTTGAGCATAAATAGTGGTGGAAAAATATTTTGGAATCAACTTCCCCAAAATAAAATTTTATGCATCAACTTTCCAAAGAAAAACTCAAGCCTTTTTTGAGCAAAATTTCAACACTTTTGGGTTGGAAGTGACCAAGGACTTATTTCCCATATGACCAGGGGCTAAGACCTTTTGTGGGTGCTCACCCCCTCCCTCTTTTTTATTGATGTGGGGATGGAATCACCAAATTTCAAATGAATAGTAGCACTTTTCACCAGGTTAAATTTAATGGCCTCCTAGATGTCAAAATATGAAGAAGGGGTGGTTGAAGTCCACGATATGTTTTGGTAGCAATCAAAACATACATTTTCTATGTGTAGGAGGGTTAGAGTCCATCATGTGATCTAGTACGCATTAGAGTCTGTGATGTGTTCGAACACATGATGAAACCTAAAGGGTGATCAAACATGGGTGGGAACCCAATGGGTGTCCAAGAACAAGACAAAACTTGATGTTTATCTAGGCATAGGTCATAACCTGATATATCTCTAGACATGATCATGGAATTTAATGATTATCCAGGCATGGTTCAAAACCCAATAGCTATCTGGGCATGGGCTGAAACGTAAAATTTATCTAGCATGCTTTAGACTCCATGAAGTGCGTGGAAAGAGTCCAGACTCTAGGTAGTTTTTGGGTAGGTCTAAATTATTTTTGAACTATAAATTTATAATAGACCTTATTTTTTTTATGCCAGAATTCTAACAAAGTCTGAAAAACCACCAAAACTAAAATTCTCTTAAAACTGGAAAAACTAGAATTATGCATATTTGGTATGGATCCTTCAAAAACTAAGAGACCCATTTTAGAACATAAAAAACCCAAAAAAATAAGAAATTATTTCATGATTTGAGAATCTTGTTGTATGAATATGTGTGAAATGATCGAAAAAGCTCCAAAACCCTAAAGAAATGGCCAAAAATCACTGTCACAAATCTAGGTCATGTTTATAGTTGATTTTAGGGTTTTTTCACCTTTTAAATTTGATATAACTATATTTTTTATGATTAGATACTTCAATTGTATAGTTTGAACATATTTTCATGAAATCCCACCAAACCTATGAAACTATCAAAAATCAAGAAAACCAATAAGAATGTTAGGGGGTAAGATCTCACAAAGGATTTTATAAATGGTAAATTGGCCATCAGATAATAGGTTTGATTCCATGTTAGATCACTCCAATATCTATAAATGTCATAGATTACAAGAACACCCTAGGAGTAAGTGAGAGTAATTTAAAGCAATAATGTGTGTTTCATTAACTGATTAGCCAAAAATTACAAAGGAGGTACATTATATAATGAGATATTAAGTCACCATAAAGGTATAAACTCAAATCATAATTATAAAATACATTAAGTGTATTTCACCTAATGACCTTAACAACCCTAAGCAAGCTAACTAAAAACTGTGTAGGTAATACCAAAAGTGGGGAAAAGCCTACATTAATAAATTCTACCACTCTAATGTCATCACTTGTTAACCAAAATTAAATTCATTATTAAACCTAATCAATCTCCAATCACCCAATCTATCTTCATATAATATGTACTAACATCA
Source organism: Torreya grandis (assembly GCA_037957365.1). Lineage (NCBI taxonomy): Eukaryota > Viridiplantae > Streptophyta > Pinopsida > Cupressales > Taxaceae > Torreya > Torreya grandis. The sequence goes on along the minus strand of JARHVA010004666.1, from coordinate 1,163,147 downwards.
TCACATTTATGACATGACCCCCCATATAATATTATCACATAAATTAAATAATTAAGATTATCCCACTAGCATTACCTCATAAATAATTAGCTAAATTAATAACTATTAATTAAGTTAATTGGCTCTTATTTAATCTCATGCACATAAAACTAATTAAATTAATTAATTAATTAATTAACTAACTCATTTACCATTCAACAAACTCATGAAGCCTATCAACTAATTCCTTGAAGTCTCTCAACCAAATCATCAATCATTCAACTTCCTCAACATCCTCATTGAATAAAAATATAATCTCAACCATCCAAAATTGAATTATTGAACTAAATCCAAATGAATTATTACCATCCATTCCTCTCTCCACAACTATATAATAACTCCCTTCATCCTTCATGTTGGACATGATTAAAAAATATGGAGAAAACTTTGTCATCTTATCCATTAGACAATCAAACAATCATAGGTATATATTGTTATAATTATTAGATAGAAATCTATGAGCAACCACAAATCCATCAATCATGATCAAAACCACATCAATTAAGGAGAGATTCACATGTTTAGTAAGTGAATGCACTTTTTTTTATCTATCTCATTTAGACTAATTGGAGGTTATGTTATATTTAGCTTAGGAACTTAGGTTGTTCTTATTTTCTATTCATATCTATAAATTTTAGCATATTATAGTTAGAGATCTTGAGATTATTAATAACTAGATCTCAATCACTCTTTTGAATGTATTTTATAAAATCATAGCTAATTCCATTACCCTCAAGTTGAGATATCTTATTTCCCTCATTGTTAGAAGTGACAAAACATGGTTTATCCAACATTTGTATTTTTTGGACAATGTTATTTCACTTTGGGAGGGTGTGGAATGGGATAGAGTTTTTGATCAAAAATCCATGTTTGTGAATATTAATTTTTGGAAAGCTAACACTAGGATTGAATGTCCTTTCACATTGCAATGCTTCAAACTCTTATTTTTTTACCCTGGTCCATCCACACTATTAATATGTTGTTTCAAAACATAAAGTGAAATATCACAATGTTGGACTATTTAGGTCTATTATGAGATGTTGGCCCTTGGCTCCCTCTTTATGTGCAAGGGTTTAACTAATTATTGGCCAATTACTCTTCAACAAGTTTGGTGAAAAGTGTTTCTCTCCCCCATTCTAATCAATATCTCATCAATGGGAATTATTCAAATGATTCTTATCTTACCCATTTGGAGGAAGAAGATTTAGTTACGAATTGCATGGAATTCCTTTACATTATTTTCATTGCATCTAGATCCTCTAATATGTGGAGAAAGACTCAATGATATGGGAAATATCTCTTCCCTAAACCTCCTTGGTTGGAATTAAATCAATGGCAATGGACTATTCTAGTTGTGCCATTTAATTTTTGGGCATTCCTTTTACTTTTAAGGTTTTTCCATCTAAGATTGAGTCATATGTTATTTAAGGGTTGTAAAAAATATTTCCTATTGGATCACCAAATGTCTTTCTTTAGCAAAAAAAATTCAGGTTTGTTCCAAAGTATTGGTTGCTACCTATGTATACTATTATTCTTATTGGGCTCCTTCGAAAGCTACCTAAAATAAATTGGAGTAGCTATTGATATATTTTCTCTAGGAAATTTCAAAAGGCTGTAAATATTTCAACATGGTCTCTTGGAATATTTTTTATAGGCCTAAGGAAGCTAGGGGACTTGGGAAAATTGACATCAATCTTGGATTCCATGCCCTAAGCATCAAGTGGATCATTAGAAGCTTATAATGGGATGAGTCTTGGAATGTTATGCTGAGACATTACATTACCCAATGATTTTATATTCATAGAAAGTCATGTAATGGACTTGATTTACAGAGACTTCTTCATTCTCCTATGCCAATTCAAATTGGTGGCACTTTTATGGTTAAAATTATATGGAAAGACTAGGAATAGATTAAACCTAACATCATATACATATGGGATGGTTTCATAAATTGAATTTATATTAATTATAATTCTCTATGGTGGTATCCCATTCTTAATTTTCATAATGTCCCCTAGATTAATAGTCTTAGGATGTTTAAAAAGGAATTAAAGACTATTAATGACATCTTCTACAAGGTTTCTCTCAGGTGGATCTCATGGGATATGCTTAGATTTAGATAAAAACTTGAGTTTGAGGATTCAGACCCTATTTTTAAAATTTAGAACTCCATACCTCATGATTTTCTTCACAAGAATGGTGTTTCTACTTGAGCCGCATGGTGTAAATACTAGCGTTGGCCTGCTACTGCTCCTTTTTATCAATACAAAATCCAGATTGGATATCATATTCTCATCCCTTAATATATTTAGAGTGAAACCCATGGTTGTAAGTTAAGGTCCTTTGATGATGTCTAGGATAGAAGGTTTGCTAATCTTTATAAATCCCATATTAATTTTTAAAAATATCATTTTCTTTGGTGCATTCTCTACCGGCACCTCCAATCAGAGATTCACTCAAGAACATGGGGATATAAAATCCCACTTTCGCTAATTATAATCATGTTGATAATAACCTTTTTTAGATATATATGTGGTTTTAAGGGCTAAAGGAGTAGAATAACCTATGAATAAATATTAATAAAATTATTCTAGAGTGGCACAATTGATTCAAAACTTAAATAAATGAATATTCTAAATTAAAGTGTTGATTTATGCTAAATATGAAAATTACACTCAGAATAATAGTTTGATTACATAAACATGAATAAAATATAATAATTAGATTATCTGTAAATGTGCAGGTAGATTTAAGATGTACATAAGTGGAAATAAGCAGGCATAAAATCAAAATCTAGTCATCAGATCCTTTAAATATTAATTTTGGAGGATTGAACACTTACATCAGCCATGGGACACTTGTGCCAATGCTTCTATCATGATCTCGATGCAATTATCTTGAATAAAATATTAATTTTATTGTAAGTGACCACCTTGAGCCTTTTAGGTTTTCTATTGCCTTTTTTTATGTATTTTATTCACTCGGATAGGTTGTCGATGATTTCATGTGGATCAAACATTATGTCTTCATCTTAGGTCTTTATATCTTGTAAAAAAATGGGTTAGTGGGCTCATGGTGTGAAGCTGGCCTCGAAGACCCCTCTATCAATGATCGCTTACTACATAGCCAATACTCCAAATAGGACCTCAAACTTATATAGTTATCCCCTAGGTGTTGATTTGTGTGTGCACAAGGGCTCAATATATTATATGTAAATACATATGATGATCTAGCTTGTAACTTGAAAAATAATGCTCATGGGATGTTTTTTGAGTGTTTCAAATTTGTAATATGACACCTCTAATGACTTATATGAAAATAGGGAAAAATATGGTAGTAGAAATCAGTTGTGAAATCAATTGAGAGAACTTGAATAGGTGTTTACCTTGTATGTGTTAGGTTATTAATGATCAGGCCTAGATTTATATTTAAACCACACATTTTTAAAGTATCTCACGGTACTAGGGTTCAATAAGATAAATAGGCTGACTTGTAGGATTTGAGATATTTTTAAACTAGATGAATTTAGAGGACCAGACACTTAATAAGAGTTTAGATAATTGAGTCGACATAAGTATCACTATGTGGGGCATAAGTGTTTGACATGATAGAAATTTATTGAGGACTTGAAACTAAAAGTGAATGATATATATCAAATTTTAGGAATTTTGTAGACTGAAAAATATCTGGGTCATCAAAAATGATAGGGTCAAACCATAAGATAAATAGTTAGGCACAATGAAATTACAAATGCCAACCTCTCAACAATCCGGAGGTCTATAATTTAAGGGTAGAACCTTGATAAGTATTTATCAAATATAAAAGACTAAGATGCTATATAAATCATATTTTAGTATCTATATTTCCCCTATTTAACCTATTAATGCATAAAGATGAAATTACTAGGTTAGAGGAAAGAAATGCATTCATGGGTGTGTATAACAATCCTTGCCTTTGATTAGCCCATTTTGAGTGTTTAACTTGTGTATGGCTTGTAACCAAAAGTATTTTATAGTATAAATCAATTCATATAATCTAAAATTTTATATAATTGAAATACTTGAAAAGAAAGAGAGCAAGGAAAGAGTACATGTGTGTCGATGTAACCATGTTGCTCATTGATTCTTTGAATTGGTAAATATTATTCCTTATGAAGCATTGGAGATAAAATAGGTTTAAAACTAAACTTTAGATATTTGAAGAGGGATATTGGAAGGTAATTATGCCCCTAATCCGATGTAAGGGTGAGTTTTAACATGGCTATTGAGATCATTGAATTTCAATCATACAACACAAGTGACAATACAATAAAATACATGTTAAGTGGTATAACCAACTCAACATAAAAAATGGAAGTAGTTTTATGCCATTGTCAGTGTTGAATAAAAATCACACTACTAAATGGATCAAACTAATACACACAAAAAAGGCTCAAAAATGTGTTTCCTAATGAAATAGTTCTTTTTGGTAAAGTATAAGTGTTTCTTACTAAATAAGTTTGAATAGGTTTGAATATGTATTTGAAATGTTTGGTTTAATTGCATGGTATATTCACCTCTAATGTGTCTCAAGTTGAAGTATATATCAAAATTTAACCTATGCCATATAATTGGGTATAATATTTATCATAAACTTGAGAAACAACGTCTTAAATCTATAAAAAAATTGGAGCAATGTATAAGATTATTACCCAAGTGTATATCTAAATCATGTAAATTTTATAAAAAAATTTATTAATTGTATAAGTTTGGAGGTCATGTATTTATGGCACGCCCCCATAGATATTCCCCCTTTTAAGGTGATGGAAATGTAATTTGGTAGTTACCTTACCTCAAAAGGATAAGATAAATTTATAAGTTATGTATGAATCATGTAACATATAGGAGTAGCATGTCTAAGTAGATATGTCAATGAAAGTCATAGTATGTGATCAAAACAAGCCCTAAGTTATGTAATATATATCATGGCAATGTCTAAAAAGTAACATTATAAGCTTATCAAACAAAAACACTCAATGCCACACAAGAGTGTTCTAATGAGACTGCAAACAAGAGGCATATTCCATTGTTTCACACTTGAAGGAATGACATATTCAAATATCCAAATAGAAAATAACATATAGTGGCATGGGACCAATAAGAAAGGAGCATATTCAAATGTTCCACAAATAATACAACAACAAGAAATAAAAATACACTCAATGAAGTGGCAATGTGAATAAACTAAGTATAACTGACCAACATAAGTATATCATATTAGTCCCTGCATGTGTGTGTTAGAAAAAATGTCATGTGACATAGAATATCAATTACACTATAAAAGATGTAAACATGAGTATTGGCATCTTTAACCATTAGTATATAAGTTCAACATGATAATGGAAAGGTGATCATAAAATAATATAACATGTATCAATTATGATCAAGGAAATATATGCTTGCAATGTAGTATGTGACATGGGAAAAGGAAAGGTCTAACATCTGTATGTATAAATATCATAGGTCTAGTGTATCCTTGTATCACATTCAAATATGTGTGAAGCATATAGATGTATAAAACATAAATGATATGTTATCTACTAACATAAAATAAACAACATATATGTCAAGGAACTAGTAAACATGTGAATGTTGAATGTATTTATATTTTTTAATTTATTTGAATGTTTTTATATTTTCTTGATATTTTATTTATTTTTATTTTTGAAATATTTAGAAATAAAAAAGGTCTGACCTATGATATCATATAATGGATACTCATGGGTAGCTCTAAACTCATAATATGGTACATCAAACTGATGCTACAAAGGAACATGTATAGGTGTCATATCTAAAATTGTAGAATATGTGGTATTGTGTTGTTAAAACATTTAATGTATATGTGGGCTAGTTTAGACCCTTAGCATAATTTGGTGTATAATTAAATACTAAATAATAAAACATTTTAGTTTATTATTTACCAATTAAATTAAATGATTCTTAGGATGGTTGGACCCATTGGTTATAATGGTCACCTCCCTTTATCCATATTATAAATAGGGTTTTAACCCTATTGTAAAATACACTTTATAATATGGTAAACTTGATGTGAACTCAATGAATTTGATATTTTCACGTGAAAAATATTGAACAAAGGATTTGTGAAGAAGTGAGAAGTAATAAGGCTTGATATTGGGGTTAAAAATTTCTTAGTTATATAAATATCATTTTTATGGGGTTTTTACCTCTTGAGGTTTTCCCATGTTATCTCATTGTGTCATGTGTTCATTAATTTATGGTATGACATCATTTACATTCTACATCCTATTATGTATTGCATTCATTGCATTCAAATAATAAATATTTTTTTTTCAAGCTTGGGATGCCATATTAGTTGAAGTATGACCCTCTATGGCAGATGAAGTTTTAAAATCTCATATGCATTCATGTATTGATTGTTTAAAACATTTAGGTCTTCATTTTTGCCTCTCACAACCTGTTAGAGCAACCCAATTTTTTTCCAAACAATAAAATTAGCATCTGGATCATTTCTAAAGCCCATGTATGGCCTTTAAAGGAATAAAATTGAGTAAATAAATTCATTATATTTTGTTTATTCTATTTATTGTTATAATAGATCAAATGGTGGTTATTTAAGCCTCTTAGTAGCATTTGTAGAGTCTGAAAAGGAGTTTTGAAGCCTCTATGATTTTTCCTCAGCCACCTAAGTGCCATAATATATCCCAGATAATTGGAAATGTTTTATTCTTCATCAAATTTTTATTTTTGAAGCTTTATTCTGCCATATTTCAAGTTTTTAGGGAGGTTGACAAATTTTAGAGGTCTTTGATTTCTTATATTATTTTTTTTATCACTACTACTTCTACAAATGTGACATTACCAACTATAAATATGAAATTTAGATGATATAATTTATAAAATTATTTAAAAAATAAATGTGTTTATTAAATATTTGTTTTCCAATCCCAAACCCCACTTTGGGAGATAGCTAGTTACCCTAAAGTTAAAAAAAATTATTGTGTTTTTTACTTTTTTTTAATTACATGCATGTATATTTCAAATATAAATTAGTGCTTGTATATTCTTAACTAGTCAACTAGTCTTATATAAGGGTTGGTGGCCCTTATTTTGCTAAACCTTGTAAGGAAGAGGTATAGTGTTCAAAACTCACTAGCTCTTTCTTTTTTTTTTGTCAATACAAATTATTTTTTGGTCAATTAAAAACATTTTTAGTTTGCATGCGAAGTAATTCATGTGCAAAACCCTTATGTAAATTCAACCTTTATTTTTTTACTTTTGAACTATATAATATTTTGTCAAGCATAGTTGTGTGACCAACCTTAATTATACCAATGAAAAAAATGGAAACAAGAAATATGGAAATAAGAATCATAAACCTAAGTAATGAGAATTGAAATCTATGGGGTAGATTTTGTCATAGAATGTAAATTATTATAAAAACAAAGATATAACTAACCATAAAACTCTCAAAAATAACAAAGGGAATAAATATAAGTAAATACATCAAAAAAATCAAAACCATAATCAAAATGATACTCAGGAATATATTTCTAATGTTATTACTTTATATGTTGTCTTGCTTACTTCTGATGAGAATGAATGGATTTTAGATAGAAGCGCATCGCATCATATTACTTGTTTATCTAACATTTTATTTGATACTAGAGATATTTATAAAAATATTTACTTAGGAGATCATTTATTTTTAAAATCAACTAAATAAAGAAAAATAAAAAATTTCAAATATTTTTATTAATGATGTTTTTTATGTACCTAAATTTAAGAAAATTTTGTCATCTTGTTCTCAACTTATGAATGATAATTTCATAGTAACTTATCTTATAGATAACTGGTCCATTAGCAATCAATCTAGTTAATTGATTTTTGAAGGTGTTCAAAATAATGGTTTATACATTTTCTTTGCTTCTTCTATATGTTATCTTTCATTGCATAATAAGAATGAATCTCAATTATGGTATGAGAGAATATGACATGTTAATATTAGAAGTTTACATGATATATCTTCTCATAATCTTATTTTTTGTCTTCCTTCTATCTCTTCCCATTATAAAACTTGTGACGAATGCTTACATGGTAAGCAATATACTAATCCCTTTTACAAGAATCATCATACAAATTTCTCACATCCTTTGGAATTAATTTATAGTGATGTAGCAAGACCTCTTTAAATACAATCTCTTAATGGTTCTTTGTATGTTGTTACATTTATATATTATTATACTAGAGTAATCTAATCATATTTCATTAAAAATAAATTTTAAGTGTTGTATAAATTCAAAGAATTTAGTTTGTTGAAAATACTTCTAGTATTTTTACTAAGAGATTAATATCTAATCATAGTAATGAATCTATTAGTAAAAAATTTAATTCTTAAATCGTTATTTGTGGTATTCAAAGGGAACTAACAACTTATTATTCCCCTCAACAAAATGGTATTTTTAAAATGGAAAAATGCATCATTATATAAATGGCTAGAACAATGTTGCATTCTACAAATGTTCTGAAGTTTTTATATGCCAAAGCCATGAATACTATCGTAAATATTATTAATATATTCCCTAATAAATATTTACATATTTCTACTCATTTAAAAATGTGGTATAAAAATAAACCTAGTGTAGCTTATCTTAGGATCTTTGGTAGCCCTGCTTCCATCTTTGTTCCTAAAATTAAAATTAAAAAAACATGATCTTACTTCCTATTCTTGTATATTTGTAGGTTATTAAGATAAGACTAAATTATTATGAGTATATGATCCATATAAATTAAATATTATTGAGAATATAAATGATCTTATTCTCGAAAAATATTTTTTTGAACCCTCTGTGGAACCTCCTCAATGTTCTTTTGATGAACCTGGATATCATGTTTCTTCTTTTGAATAAGCATATGACCTAGAGGAATTTGACACATATTTAGATAACTTAAGATTCTTAATAACCCCTTGAATTTCATGTTCAGTATAAAAGACCTAAATGGGTAGAATTCCTAATCCAGTCTTCCAGTCCTGATAATCTTAATAAATTAACTAGAAGCTAACATTCTTATCATTCCTTAATGACTATGCATGAATTTGAAACTCAATATTTCAATACATTCATTCAATATTAGAGATGAAAATTATTTATTCAAATTGATTATAATGTTTTAATTAAAAATTAGACTTGGGAGCTTATCCCACCTCCACCTAAAAAAAATATTATTGGTTGTAGATGGCTTTATAAAATCAAATATAGTTCAATTGGTAAAATTGACAAGTTTTTTATAAAAAAAAAATCTCATGGGTATACTCAGAAACACTGAATTGACTATGTTGAAACATTTACTCTTGTAACAAAAATGAGTACTATTAGATTGATTATTACTATTACAACCCAAAATATTTAGACTATACACCAAATGGATGTTTAAAATGTATTCCTGAATGGTAATTTAGAATAAGAAACATTTATGACTCAATCTAAAGGATTTACTAAACCTAATAAAGAGCATTTTGTGTATAAGTTAAATAAATATTTTTATGGTTTAAAACAAGAACATCGAGCTTGGTTTTCTTAAATTACTATTTATTGTAAATAACTTGGTTTCTCTATCTATTATTTAGATAATGATATCTTTGTTAAAGTTAAAAATAGTAATTTACTTTTGATTTTATTATATGTTGATGATCCTTTGACTAATACTGATCTCATTAGTTTAATTTATAAGTGTAAGGATAAACCAATTCAAATGTTTGAAATGATTAATTTAAGTATTCTTCATCACTTTTTAAGAATAGATATATTCCAAGATAAATTTTCAATTATTATAACATAATATTAGTATGCATATAATCTTCTTGTTAAATTTAATATCCTTGATTATAATTTTACATCTACTCCTATTGAAGTTGGTGTTAAACTTGATCCAAAACACGCATGTGAAAAATGTAACCCTACTTTATATATATATATATATATATATATATATATATATATATATATATATATATATATATATATATATATATATATATATATATATATCTTGATGTTTTTTTAAATTTATCTAACCATTACTAAGTCATATATTTCATATGTTATTGATGTTACTTATAAATTTATAGAGGATCCATATTAAAATCATTATAGATTAGTAAAGAGAGTACTTAAGCATATCAAAGGAAATATAAATTTTGGTTTATTTTATTATTTCATTGATAATTTTAATTTATATGGTTGTTATGATGATGACCATGGTGGTAATACTATAGATCATAAATCTACTTCTAGTTATGTGTTTATTTTTAGTGCAGGTGATAACACTTGGACAAGTAAAAAAGTAATATATTGTTTATATCTCTTCTACCAAAGTAAAGTACATAAGTGTTATTAAAAAATACTAAACAAGCCTTATGGTTGTGAAGGTTGTTAAGATAACTTCATTTAGATGTTTCTCATAGTGCCACCCTTCATTGGGATAACCAAAAATTGTACAGTTTTAAAAAAAAATCTAGTGCAATATGAATAAACTAAATATATTGATCTTTTATGTGTATTTTATTTGAGAAAAAGTCCTCAATGGTGATATTAATCTACAGTTTTATTTTATGGATGAACAGGTGGAAGATATCTTCACTAAATAACTTGGTTCTACCAAATTTTATTAGTTTAGTACAATGTTGATCTTCTTGAAGTTTTCATTGAGGGGGAGTGTGCATGACAATAACACTTCTTAATGGCCATGTGTTCCTTCTTCTATGTACGTATTCTCATTGTAAAGCATTGTAATATATCACATTATGTGATTCTTATAAACTTTGTGTATAAGTTTTACTTTTGTACCCAAATATATAAAAGCATATTGTAATAGAGGTCCTTATATTATAAAAGGCTCCAATAATCTTTATATAATTATTCATGAGAAACTATGGCATGTAGTCTCATGATCATGATAGCCTAAACTTACTTTAAGTAGTTTATGGATTAAAATAATTTTTCTTTTAAAGGGTGATGTTTGATACAATGAAAATTTTTAAATCCTTCAAATTTATATATAGTATAATTAATTATTAAGGTTACTATGGCATGTATCCCCACTGATTTAACAATTTTATAAATATTGGAATCCTATTCCTAATTTAGTTAAAGGTCTGAGTTGATTAAATCAATAAATAATATTCCAATAATTTAACATATTGATTTATATAATTTAATTGACTTTCATAGCTTCCTAAAAATAGTAATAATAAAGGAGAAATGTAACTTATCTTAAAACTAGGATGATATGGTTGAGACAGACGCTGATACTAGTTGTGCAGGACTAAGATCTATATTTTTTTTGGAAAAAGGATAAGAGCACTAAAAATAAGACATTTCAAGGTTTAATGATATAGTCTATGTCCTACCACTATTATCCAAACTGGTCATAGAGATCAAAGTTTTTTGGGTTTTGTTTGATGTCCCTGTGTGAACCTGTCTATGAAATTTCAAAGCTTGAATATTGATGGAGCTCTTTGTAGATCTGATTTAATCTCCAACCCTAGACCTTTAGTGTGTTTGAATGAAACTTTGAGAAAGAGATGGGGTTAGTGTGTGTAATATGCATTGAATGTGTATCCACACCCCTTATGTGGGCACACTATCTACATATCAATACTCTGAAGAGGGATCAAGCCATATGTAGTTCTTCCAATTGATGTGCTTTGTGTAATTTTGTTATGTGGATGTAAAAATGCTAAACTAGGTGTATTTGAGGTGGTTAGGGACTGGTGTGAGGCTTTGAATATGTTTGTAGCTGTATTAGATGGTTGTATGCAAAGAATAGGGAAATTTGTCTTAGTAGTTTTGCTTGTATTATTGTTTGCTTTGTAATAGTTACCAACTCTTTCTAAATAAACTTTGAATGGGTTTTCATAGGGATATGTTGGTCATGGGTTAAATGTATGTACGTTAGGTCAACATAATAAAGAAGAGGAATTGAAAGGAAACAATCATCTAATCTCAAAATATGATTGGATAGGAGCACTAAAAATAAGACATCCTAGGATTCAGCACTATAGTCCAACCCTATCACTCCTATCCTACAAGTTCGAGACCTGATGGGATAGAATAAGCATGAAAAATGCATCCTAGCTGAGCTAGAATCAAGTCTCAAAAGTCTATGGATGACTAGGAATAAGCAAAAAAGGTGTCTAGAAGGGTCATGAGAGCATGCAAGAGGGACTTATGGGTTGGGTGTCACAAGCCACCCTCAAGCTACCAATTTTGATATTTTATATGACTATATTTGTCCCCCTTTATTCTAGTGATGAAAAAAAGTGAAATACTAGGATAAAGAAAAAGTAGAAAGCATACCTGAACTTTCCTGTAAAGGTGAAGCTTATGAAGTTGTGTGATGTTAGGTGTGCATAGAGATAACACATCTTGAAGTGTAAATTTGTAAGAGAAATACAAAGATTAGATCATTTCTTACTATATATGTTATATATAAAATAATAATGTACAAAATTGGGTAAAAGAGAGAGAAAGAGAAAGGAGCGAATACACCTCACCGAGTACATGAACTAATACAAAACCTGTTAGGATGTTGAGTATGTGTTGAATGATGTTGTACCAAAAATAATATCGTAAATGGAAATAAGTGCTTAATTCCTTGGGAGTGGCTCAAGAATACAAAGGTTGGCCCTTTGGCTCCATTGTCACCCACTAAGTGAAGTTATGTGATCCTATGTATGTTAATTAATGTTTGGACTGTGTGTCCAATCTCTTTGAATAGGCAACTCAAGAATACAAAGGCTAGCTATACCTTTGGCTCCATCGTTACCTACCAAGTGAATCTATGAACTGATACCAGTGTGAATGTGTGTTGTATGAGATGGCTCCTAAAGCCCATGAATGCTTTGTAATCTAACAATGTGGCATCGATATCCAAATGCATACTAAAAGCTAGGTCAATCTTGGCCACTCTAGAAGGAGGAGATTAGGTTTGTATGAAAGCCACTCCAAAACTAAAAATTAGTTTTATGTGGAAGCCACTCAGGAATATAGAGGTTAGGATTGTATGAAAGCCACTCTGAAATGATGCCAACCACCTATAGATGGAATAAAGAATGCAATTATTAAAAATTATTAGGTAATATATTGAACTCAAAAAGAAAAGAAGTCAAATGTGTCACATTCATTACACCCAATCACTGGTGTCTGTAACATGGATTTTGATTTGGAAGAAATACCAATTGCCCAATCTAAAACTAAAAGTGAGAGCCATCATGTCGTGCCTGATGACCCTTATATCTAGATATTTTGAGAAAAATTGTACTAAAACTATTGAATCTAAACTAATCTATATCTGAAAAAACTATAGCTAAGCTTACCTTTCTCCCCGTTTCTAGAAAATTTGGGTTTTTTGCTATTTAGATAGGATCACCAAAAATAGGACACCCTGCTATCTAAAGTTATTTTCCATGTCTAACATTGTTCTCCTTTACTAAATATGATGAATGTTCTGTAATCATCATTATTTTTCTGGTTTTTTCTACCTAGTTTGACCTCTGATTGTTGTTTTGGGTAACCTTAAAACTGATTTTTTGACCAGTAGAAGCTTTGATCTCTATGATAAAACCCATGTTTGTTTCCCCCTCTTTTGAGGGTAGGAATGAATACCATGCAATGACTGCCCTCAGAAGAAATAGCCCTACAAGTTTGTTATGTTATAAAACACATGATATATCAATGATAATTGACAAGATAGCTAAAGATATAGTATGATTTGTATTGGAGATTGTTAGATCAACAAAAGTATGCCTAAATAGATATAACAATGTAATAACATGTGCAATGTATTGAATTAGAACTGGAAGTCTAGTTAGTTGTTAGTTGTCAATGAGGGATGGACAATAATGTCCATCATGGCATCCAAGGAAGAAAGAGAATGCATGATGTGGATCATGGTATTATAAATAATAGAGAAACAAAAAAGCAACAAGCACACAAGGAAATAAGAAAGAAGCATACAAGAGTGGCCAAAAAGCTAAGTAAACAAGGGACATGGACACATATCACTCAAACTAAAAAGCAAGCATACAAGGCATGTTCAAATGCCACATACACATGAATTTTAAACAAGCAAGGTTGGCACGAAGGCCACAAGAACATACAAGAGTACAAGCAAAGGACATTGGCAAATGTCCTAAGGCACACACAAGAGACAAAATAGGAATTGAGAAATGCAATCACATCTAGCTACACAAAGCAAGGAAGAAAAACATGTAACATACTATAAATACAATCACATCTAACTAATCAAATCAAGAAGTGAAAGTATATAAAACATGTAGTACAAGACTAGGTGTATGCTAATAAATACACAAGTGCTATATACTAGTGAATGTCGATAGACTAATCTATGTAAGTTATTAAGTAATGTACTCAACATGATAATTGGAGTGTGTGGTGTAGGAATGACATAACCTGGATGGTGTCGTCATGTAAAAGATGTCCTCGGTGGTTAGATATATCGATGTATGTCTCAAACGTAGAAGTAGGATGCCCCCTCAATGGGTAAAGTGAAGCAATGAAGGATCTAGATGTCACCGCACACACTCAAAGAGGATCAAGTGAAGTATGGTAATGTAGATAAATCAACAAATAATAGCATAGAATAATAAATGTAAGTCTAGCATGGTAGTATAAATGTAATGCATGGATGATGCATATAATTGAAATATTTTTGGTGTTTTTGATTATTTGAATGTTTTTAGATTTTGAAATATTTGAATGTTTTTGGTATTATGAGCTACGTACAATCAAACATGAGGAGGCTATGTACAAGAAATACTGAGAAATTATGTGCAAGTACACTTTTGAGAATCAGACACTTGGTAGGAATTTAGACACTTGTGTCGATGTAAGTATCATTCTGTGGGATGCAAGTGTCTGATAGGATAAGAAGTTGAATTAAGGATCTAAAATTGATAGTGAAGGATATAATAGAGTTTAGGGTTTTTTATAGTGTAAGAAATCTAGGTTATCCTAAATGAAAGGATTGGATCATAAGATAAACAATTAGGCCCAGTGAGATGGTGAATTTTATCATTTCAACAACAAGGAAGTATAGAATTGAAGGGTATAACCCTGATAGGTATTTGTCAAGTATACAATACTGAGATGCTAAATAAATAAAAAAAATTATCTACATTTACCTACAAGATATAACACTTTTTGGTAGATCTTTTATGATAGTCTTTTTTGTATATGGAAAGATGAAAATTATGCTATTTTTAATAATGAAGTTATGAAAAGAGATGTTTTGGTGCTAGTAAAGTTACTATTCTCTTTAATTTTTTGCTTCATAGCCAAGTCCAAACTGAGAAGGTTTGCTTGGAGGTGGAACACCTCCAAACTCTTTTGGACCATTAAGGGAACACTTTGTGTGTTGTTTGTTGGGTGCCTCGCGATTCATTATATTGTTACTTTCGTTCTCAGGGTCAGGGCCAAAATTTTTATCGTCACCATTTTAAGAGCAAGTGAAGCTCCTCTCCCTGGCACTATCGACCTTTGCCTCCCCATGGTGATGGTGTGTTTGACCATCTTGGAAGTAGTCGTGATAAAGGTTGGGGTGCTCCTCCCCAACATAAGTTTTCATGCTTGGCTTTAGACATTATCCTTCTCGACATGCTAAGGAAATTGAAGTAAACTAGCAAACTGATGGGTGGGACATGCCCTTGAAACAATGAGTCCTCTAAGTGCCAATGGCTAGGGAACAAGCCTTATAGCCCCCTACCTGCACCTCCTTCGAATGTCATGTTTATTGTTTCTACCTAATGGCAATGTTCTTTACGTTTGGTAGTCCTTGATTTTATCACCCTTTTTTAATTGAATCACACTTTTATTATGACTATAATGTTTATTTAACATTAATTTTGGCATTATTTTGATGTAGTTTATATTTTTGAAGCTCTTTTTAAAAAAATTAACATTGAACATAAAACATTGGTTTTTTGGGGAAGGAGGACTACCTCCTTGCTTATTTAATTTTTACACCTTGTATTTTTTATTAGATAAAGCAAAACGCTTTTGACCGAGGCTATGAACTAGTATGGAATACAAATGGGGGGGGGGCATTCCCTACAGCAAAGCTGAAGGAAGAAGGAAGAAAAGAAGTAGAAGGATATCACCTCCTAGAAGAACAAGGAATATAAGACACAAAAGCCATAGAGAAACTAAAGCAAGGTGTAACAAAAAGAGAGGATACAAAAAACCAAACACCCAAAAAAAGAAGTAGAATAATACATCTTGTAAGACCAATCTCTACAAACTGTCCCCCAGAGGGGCTTATCCACAAGACAATACTACTCGTTGCCCTCGTTTAGAAAGGAGGTCTTCCAGGGTCCATTGAGATTTGTTGGATATGAGAGAGTGCGCTTTTGCCCTCAGTAATTTTGCCTCTAATCTATGTCCTTTCTTCTTTGAAGGGACTCCAACATCTGTGTTTCGCTTAACAAGCCTGGAACGGGGAGACCAAAGAGGGTTCGCATGAGGAAGGATTGAACGGGGGGTTGGGGTCTCCTACAAAGGATCTTCCGCAGAAGGGAAGGATCAGGACAGGGAGACGGGGTCCTCAACACGCTGAGAGGGAGAGGCAGGCAGAAGGGGAGCAAGCCCAGGGCATCCCACATCAGTGTCCGTCAATATCACTGAGTGAGAGAAAGGGGACAATAAAACTTTTCGTAACTGTACCACTTAAAAGATGGGTCAAACTCCCCTTCTTTACTTGATTTTTACACCTTACATTGAATTTGAACAAATCCGATATTATACAACACACAAACAACCTATTTATATAAATCCTCACACTTTTCATATGATTTTAAAGAATCGAGTTACAATTCTTGTGCATTAAATAAGGTTTGATCATGGATATGGAACATGACACTCCTAGTGCAACCCAGCGAACCTAGACCCTATGTACAAAATTATTAATTTTAATTACTTTATTGAAAAAGATTAATGGTGCCAAGTGGTTCTCAATCACAAAACTAATCAAAGTCCACAAAATCGGATTTAATTTAATTTAATTTAAATATCAATGTCAACCCTATGTACAAAATTATTAATTTTAGTTACTTTATTGAAAAAGATTAATGGTGCCAGTGGTTCTCAATCACAAAACTAGTAAAAGTCCACAAAATCGGATTTAATTTAATTTAATTTAGGTATCAATGTCAATCGAGGCTATGAATTGTCCATGACACTGAAGAAAACATGACACGAATCGAGTGCATGAATTGAATTCTAGCATGTGAAAGCATTAGGTACATCATCTACTTGCAGATCTGGACCATGTTACAATACGCAACCTAGCAATAATTGACCTCAATTTTAAATCCACCAGAGTCTCATTGGATCACGACAGTGCGCATGATCATTCATAAATTTCTTACTTAGAGTTGATTACAACCGACTGCGAGAAATATTTTATACAAAATCAATATCAGACCATCTACCGAATCTCGCCGAGCAATAATTGGGAAGTGGAAGAAGAGATGTGAGAGGGCATCGCTCAGGCACTCCCTGCCTGCACTTGAGATTTTAAAAAAATAATGAAAACTCTACTGTTTTTGGTGTTATCTTGTTCATCGGTTATTGTTTTATCACGCTCAAGTCACCTGAACACTGCTTCGGACCAGCGAGCTCTGTTGGAATTCAGGGCAGGTATCAGCGTAGATCTCTATAATTCACTGAGCGATTGGACTTCCTCACATCCCTTGTGCAACTGGACTGGACTGCGATGCTCCACACGCAGCGGGAAGACACAGAGAGTGGTGGTTCTCAATCTCACAGGTATGTCATTGCAAGGCTCCATCTCGCCTTTTCTTTCCAATCTATCATTTCTTCGTGTGCTGGACCTCAATAACAACAACTTCGTCGGCTCTATTCCCCATGAATTGGGAAACCTCGCTCGGTTGAGGAACCTCCGCCTGTCCAAAAACAGATTAGAAGGCCCTGTGCCCTCCACACTGAGTAATTGTCGCTTACTCAAAACCTTGTCTGTTTTTCGTAATCATTTGAGTGGAAGCATTCCTCCAGAGATAGGCCTTCTCACAGGCTTAGAAGACCTCTGGCTTTCAGACAACAAGCTGACGGGCACCATTCCACCTTCCTTGGGAAACTGTTCCAGTTTGATGGTATTGTCTCTGGGTTTCAACGGGCTCAGCGGCTTCATTCCTGCCGAGTTGGGCATGCTTTCGCAACTCAACAAACTACGCCTTCGTCATAACCATCTTGCAGGACAAATTCCGCCCTCCCTCTCCAACTGCACTTCTCTGCAAGACTTGGAGCTTCATGACAACCATTTTACCGGCCATATTCCCTGGGAATTTGGTGCCAAACTGTCTCAGTTGCAGACTTTACTTTTATGGGGAAACAGGCTCAGCGGAAGAATCCCAAATTCTCTCGCTAACTGTACCCAACTCCAAGTTATTGACCTAAAAGTGAATCAACTAAATGGAACGGTGCCCATGGAGTTGGGTAAGTTAATACACCTTCAACGCCTCTTTCTAGGAACAAATAGGCTTGTCAGCGGGAGCAGCACTAGTTTACTTATTCTCTCTGCATTGATTAATTGCTCACTTCTTGAACAGATACACTTGGGTGAAAATAAGCTTACTGGTACTCTGCCACCTTCTGTTGATCAGCTTTCTTCCAAACTGTCTGTCGTCAACTTGACTCACAACTATTTAGATGGAAACATTCCGCCACAAATTGGCAACCTGACTAATTTGACATATCTGAATTTAGAAGGGAATTTCTTCAGTGCATCCATTCCTCCATCATTGAGCAGGCTTAAAAAGTTGGAGCGATTGTTCCTAGGCAGAAACAGACTACAGAGAAACATCCCAGCAGAAATTGGTGACCTACCAAGTTTAGGGCTTTTGTCCTTATCCCAAAACCAGCTTTCTGGTCCAATTCCCCCTTCTTTGGGCCACCTGCAACAGCTAAGAGAGCTTCACTTTTATGGAAACAAACTCTCAGGGGAAATACCTCCCAAACTAGGGGATTGCCGACTGTTGGAAGTGATGGATTTGTCTAACAACAATCTAAGCGGAGACATCCCACCAGAGGCAGCAGCTCTTCCAAATCTACTGTGGTATTTCAACTTGTCAAACAATTTATTAAAAGGCCCCATACCACCAGAGATCGGAAAAATGACAATGGTGCAGGCCATAGACATTTCTTCAAATGTGTTAGCTGGTTCCATTCCTAGCACAATTGGAAGCTGCTCAGCATTACAGTACCTCAATCTATCACACAACTCTCTGGATGGTCCAATACCAGATTCACTCCGGCTATTACAGGACTTGGAGGACCTGGATTTCTCCTGGAACAATCTATCAGGAACGATACCCAAGTCCCTAGAAAAACTTAAAATGCTTCACCATTTGAATTTCTCTATGAACAAGTTGACAGGAGAAGTTCCCAAAGCTGGGGTTTTCAGAAAGCTTATTAATTCATCATTTGTGGGAAATGTTGGCCTGTGTGGACCATGGATAAATTTGCCACCATGCCCTCCTCTGTCTCACAATCACAATTCTCGCTGGAAAATAATAGCTCCGGTTGTTATTACAGCTTTTCTGATATGGTGTTGCTTCTTCGGATTCTTAGTCTGGAAGTATGGGAAGAAGAAAAGTAGTGTAAGGTTGCAGACTACAGAAGCTCTTCCTTTCAATTTGGGCCTGCCTAGGATTTCACAAGAGGAAGTTATGGCTGCAACTAATGGACTGAGTCAGGCCAACCTTTTAGGGGTTGGTAATTATGGATCCGTATATAAAGGGGAGCTGAGTGATGGCACACTAGTTGCAGTTAAGGTTCTGAATTTGCAAAATGAAGATGCTTTCCAGAGTTTTGACAGGGAGTGCAATGCTTTGAGAAGGGTTAGGCACAGAAATCTGATTGGAATCATTACTAGCTGCTCCAACCTTGATATCAAAGCTATAATTTACCCCTATATGCAAAATGGGAGCTTGGAGGAGTGGCTATACCCTGATGGAAATGAGTGTAAATTGAGTTTGACTCAAAGACTGGCCATAGCCATTGACATAGCTCAAGCCTTTGCATATCTGCATCACCAATGTTTTGTACAAGTTCTGCATTGTGATTTAAAACCCAGTAATGTGCTTTTGGGGGACAACATGACAGCATATTTGGCAGACTTCGGTATTGCAAGAATAGTCTTGGCCGACTCCATGGATTCCATGTCTTCCACCTCACATTTACTCAAAGGATCAATAGGCTACATTGCCCCAGGTATGTATGTTTGTCACATTTTAATCTATCAATGAATGTTAATGACCTTGATTAATGATAAAATGAGCTGAATCATTCTGCAGAGTATGGATTGGGTGCAAGGGTGTCCACAAAAGGAGATGTATTTAGCTATGGGATATTATTACTGGAGATGTTTACAAGAATGAGGCCAACCAATTCCATTTTCAAAGAAGGATTAAATTTGCAGAAATGGGCAGCCAAACATTTTCCCAATGGAATAAGAGAAATAGTTGAGAGAAGTTTATGGAGAGGACAGTATGGTGAAGAGGAAGGGGAGGAAGTGGAAGTGATACTCAACTCCATAATTGAAATCATGAATGTGGGATTGCTATGCACAAGAGAGTCCCCCCAAGAACGGCCCAACATGCTGCAAGTAGCTGACATGTTAGAGACAGCTAGGGTCAATATCTACAGTCACATATTAGATGATTAATGTTATTTCTTTTGAGTTGGTTTAATGGTGAAGGGCATATATTTTTAAAAGGGAGGTTTTATATTTGAAATATAATTATGTCTTTCTAAATAAGAAGACTTTTGTATGGTGAAAATATATGGTATGAACTACACTTGGGTGTTTCCATAAACAAAGTATATTAAAAGTAAAAGGTCCAATATTTGAAGTACAATTAAGTGCCTCGATAAAATAAAAAAGGTGCCTCTTGCATATTCTGAATAAGAGGTTTAATATTTGAAGTACAATTAAATGTTCCCATAAACATAAAGTGAGAGATCCAATATCTAAAATACAGTTAAGTACATTTATAAACAAATATACCACTGACATACTCAACAGAGGGAGGTCTATAAACAAACCTTGACGTTATACTCCTTAAAAAAACTTACCTTTCCTTTAGTTTCTCTAAACTTACAAATAAAGATGAGATTTAATACTTATAATAATATTTGGTAATTTTTTAAAATCTTTAAATTTATTTAAGATCCACAGTTCGGAACCTGCACCTCAAGATCTCTCTCACTAAAATTAATATTTTAATAGAAACTTAATACTTTCTTTTTTTCTCAATTTGTGAGTAGGAATGAGATTCAATACCTATTATAATATTTTTTAACTTTGAAAAACCTTTCAAATAAGGTTGTCAGTTGGGAACCAACAGCTCAAGATCTTTCTCATTTTAGTGGAAATTTCAGATACAACTGTCAGTGTCAATGGGCTGGTATTCAAAATATTTGAATTGCAGGTACAGTGTTAGCATATATAAAATATTTGTCCTTGTCATCTCGTTTTGTGTGTAAATCACATGAAATTTGAAGCTGGGTATGGAATTAATATCTATGCATCTCCTCACGGTTTGTTTAAAGATCATTTTTATAGTCAATTACATTTTTATCAGAGACTTAAGCTTTTATGGTGCGTGATATTTGTAAAGAGGCTACCGAAAATATTGCAGAATTATTTTTAAATTAATGTTTGGAAATGTATTTTTTCACATATATTTGTCTAACATTAAAAAATTTATTAAAAAAATATTTTATATAATATTTTAAAATTTTTAAATAAATAATACATTTTTATAATCTTAAATAAATAATACAATTTTAATCATTCAAAATAAACACATTCTTAAAAAAATAAAATAAAAGCATAAATCATAAATTGATGCAAAAATGTGGAACTTCTATTTTATAATTAATATGTTCTTCCAATGTTTCAATTGCAAGCATGTTATACGGAAGCTCGGTGTTTGGAATAATGGTAACATTAAGATATAATATAGATAAATAGATCTCAATAATATTGAATTATATATTTTTATAAAATAAATATTTAATTAAGTTTAAATGAGTATAATATAATAAATAAGATTTAATTATTTATTTTAAATTTCAAAACAATACATAATTAAAAGAAAGTTTTTTAAAAAAAAAATTATATTTTTAAAAAGATTTGGAAACAATAATCATAATTGAATATGTAAAATATATTGAAATAAAAAGAAAATTTTAATTTAGAAAACTTATAAACAAAAAACAACTTTAAAACTGTTCATATCATATTTTTGGGCTTTAGGATTGTAGATAGTATTGTTCTGAGCAATAATAGGCAGGGACAAATGTTTGATGTTTGTGTTTTTTAGA
Source organism: Torreya grandis (assembly GCA_037957365.1). Taxonomy (NCBI): domain Eukaryota; kingdom Viridiplantae; phylum Streptophyta; class Pinopsida; order Cupressales; family Taxaceae; genus Torreya; species Torreya grandis. The sequence continues at coordinate 1,140,664 of JARHVA010004666.1, read as the reverse complement.
CCTGAAGTTTTAAAAAATTTATTTAGTTTTTTGAAATTTTGTGTTAATTATTAGGTGATTATATTTTTTTTCCAAATTTTAATAGAACAATTAATTCGTAAATGATAAAGAAATTGATTTATTTTAGGTCATATATGAGGTTTTAAAAAGTACTAACAACTTATTTGACCCCTCAACTATGTAATATATTAAAGAAAATACATTAAGCAATATAATAAACTGAATCAATTAAAAAAAATCAATTTTAAATAAATTATTATAAAAATAAATGTTAAGACTCTTTTAATTTTTTTCTAAATACGAAAAGATACTAAGATATTTTTGTGTTTATAAACAACTTTAATTTAAATAATATATAAACACTGGAACAATTAAAATTGGAGTTAGACGTTATCTGTCATAAGTCTCTAAATCTATATATCATTAATAGATTTTGAAAAGCAATGTTAAATAAATCTGAAGTAATATCAATGTGGAGTGGGATTACAAATCCTTATCATATATAAGATGTAATGAATTCAAATAAAATTTGAAATATTAGAAATTAGAGCTAAGATCTATTTTAATCATGTGCCTCCAAATCAATCATGTTAAATATAATAATATACATAACTCAATAACACATATTTGAATCAAATTGATCATATTGAATATAATTTTTTAATATTTCACATAAAATATATTTTTAAATAATTAATTAAATGTATATCATATTTTAATTATTTATACAATTTAAAATAATTCATATTTAATATATAAATAATAATAAAATCAATGAACACATATTTAAAGTCCGCTACAAATTCCTTACTTTTAATAATAATAATAATAATAATAATAATAATAATAATAATAATAATAATAATAATAATAATTATTATTATTATTATTATTATTATTATTATTATTATTATTACAAATTAAAAGTGAGTATCAAAATCATCATCAAGTCTCATTTCTATTGCTTTCACTCACTCTTTTCATTTTACCAAATACACGGATTATTTTGCTCCCTAGAAAAATAAAACCAATCTAAACGAGTTAACCACTTAATAATAATAATAATAATAATAATGATAATAATAATAATAATAATAATAATAATAATAATAATAATAATAATAATAATAATAATAATAATAATAATAATAATAATAAAAAGTGAGTATCAAAATCATCATCAAGTCTCATTTCTATTGCTTTCACTCACTCTTTTCATCTTACCATATACACGATTATTTTGCTCCCTAGAAAAATAAAACCAATCTAAACGAGTTAACCTAATAATAATAATAATAATAATAATAATAATAATAATAATAATAATAATAATAATAATAATAATAATAATAATTTCTTAAAAGTGAGTATCAAAATCATCATCAAGTCTCATTTCTATTGCTTTCACTCACTCTTTTCATCTTACCATATACACGATTATTTTGCTCCCTAGAAAAATAAAACCAATCTAAACGAGTTAACCACTTAATAATAATAATAATAATAATAATAATAATAATAATAATAATAATAATAATAATAATAATAATTATAATTATTATTATTATTATTATTATTATTATTATAAAGTGAGTATCAAAATCATCATCAAGTCTTATTTCTATTGCTTTCACTCACTCTTTTCATCTTACCAAATACATGATTATTTTGCTCTCTAGAAAAATAAAACCAATCTAAATGAGTTAACCAAATAATAATAATAATAATAATAATAATAATAATAATAATAATAATAATAATAATAATAATAATTATTATTATTATTATTATTATTATTATTATTATTATTATTATTTAAAAATGAGTATCAAAATCATCATCAAGCCTCATTTCTATTGCTTTCACTCACTCTTTTCATCTTACCAAATACACGATTATTTTGCTTCCTAAGAAAATAGAACCAATCTAAACGAGTTAGCCACTCACAATTAACTATATTCTTGATCACTTTTTTTACTTGAGATTAATAAAATATGTAGTTTTATCTTTCCAAACCTCACCTTTTTCATTGAGCCAAATTGCTACATTCATGAACCTAGCGAGCAAAGATGATACCCAAGGGAAATTATAATAGATTGTTTTTGTTTGCCTTATAAACTAGGTAAAATGTGAAGGTCATAGTTAATATATATTTCATCCATATTATGCATGTTTTGGAAACCAAATGATCTTCCCCTCAAACATATATATATATATATATATATATATATATATATATATATATATATATATAAAGTGTTGTTTATCAATTTTGAAATAGTTTGGGAGTTTTTAATAAAAACTACAAAACATATCTTTTAATTTAAAGAAAAATAAATATTTAATGTATTTAGAGAGATAATATTATGATGTATTTTGATAAGTGATGTTGAAATGTGGTATACAACCCTTTAATTATATGAGTAACTTGTGATATTGATTATATTTCAAAAGTGAGTCATTCTACATAAAGATTAGTGATATACCTATCAATATGAGTAATTTGTAGTATTGATTATATTTAGCAATAAGTCAATCTAAATAGGGATTAGTGATATACCCATGTATTATTGTAATATGGTTTATATATGGAGGGACATATCATTGTATAAGACAACCAAGAAGAAATTTTGTAATTGGAGTGAATGTATTAGTAATGAGGTTGCCCCCTTAAAAAGCTCTCAAATAGTGGAATGATTAATTCTTCATAAAGAATATTAAATGGTATTTCCCTATCTTAAGGGTATTCGATCTTCTAAATATATTTTATATTTAGGAATCTTAACCCACACAATATATTTTGTATTGATCTCCATTATATTTTTCTCATTATTTGGATGGTTTACATTATTATATGTAACATTCAAAACATCTAATATCAGAGTGGAAATTTGGGCAAAGTGAGATTTTTTTTTTCTATTTTTCCATTTTTTAAAAATGAAGGTAAATGGCTTATATAATTTCATTTTCCTCACATAGGCATCTAATTCAAACAATTATTTTCTTGGTAGAAAGAGGACTTCGAAAGCTTTCTGAAAAGCGGTCACACCAAATATTTTGTGAAGTATTAAGGGAGATATGGTGATCTACAACTGACATTGCGAACCTGATTTTTCACAAAAGAATTATGCATGATCCTCATGAATTTCAGGGGAGCAAATCAAGTGTTGTTTTGCATAATCAGAAATAAAAAACCATATTTAATTTTCTATATGATATTCTTTTAGATATGTGGCAGAGAATAAATCTTAGAATTTAATCAGTTTATTAAAGATTATTGTGTGAAAAATAGTAAGATACTTGAAGGCATTAATTTTTTTTGTGTAAATTAAAAGGTATAATGATGGATGCTTTTGATATATTATTTATTCATATCCATATAGTAGATTAATACAGAGAGGAAATAGATGCATTGATAGATTTAGAGTATAACATAGAGAATGGTATGAGGTAATTTCTCTTCATTTACATATGAAAAAATAATATGGAAGGGAAATGAATACATGGATCGATTTTGATAATAACTATAGACAATGGTATAAGGATTTATTTCAATTGAACGAAAATGATTTATTTAGTATCCTCTTCAAAGAGTGTTCCACACATAAGGCAGAGTTTTTTTTTTTTTTTTTTTTACCTCAAATAATTCAAAGTTATCCAAAGAGGTATTTTCAAAATGTTGTGAATGTTTTTTTATACAATTATTCTTCACTTATTGGACAATTTTAATCACATGTTTATAGTTTATGTTATTTTATTTGTTGATTCATACATAAATCTATATGCTACCCTTGAGAATCAACCTCAAGTTAGAGTGATTGAGTTTATTACGTTCATCATAATATTGTTATACATGATCATATCTAAGAAGAGTAAGAAGAAACAAAAAATGAAGATGATGCATGGATTAACCTCCAATCCATCCTCAAGCATTGACGAAAACATATTTTCCAAACAAAAAAATAATTGGATGCATAGATGGGCCTCCATTCGGTCTTCAAGCCTTGAGGAAAACATATTTTGTTATATAATGTAAGTTTGCTTTATTTTTTTTTCTCATGTTTCAAGGGTGAACCATGTTAAGGGGGATGAAATGTTATGTAACTAGAGAGATGATATTATGATGTATATTGATCGGTGGATATCCCGACATGTGGCAAACATCTTATTAGTCATATGGATAACTTATGGTATTGATTATATTGGCAAATGAGTCGACATACATAAGGATTAGTGATATACTTGTCTATGTGGGTAGTGTATGCTAATAAAAATGCAACTAATCTATAAATCAATCCTAACTCTCAAAGAAGATAAATCCTACTTACACTTTCAATTGTCGATACATTAGATATTTGGGGTCATGACCAAGATGGATCCACTAGACCTAGCCAAATGATATCTTACCACAATAATATCACTAGGGAGGGTTCCAAAGCCTCTAGTCAAGCAAAATATTTAATAACCTTAACTAGGCCCTATGTTTTCATATTCACTAAACTAATAACAAGTAAAGTCTAATCTAGTACTCACCAAAACTTGTGGCACAAAGTGAGGGTAATAAACATTAAAAGTAAACATGCATAGAAGACATATACTCACGTCAATGTATACAAAATCTTAATGAATGGGAGAGAAGTACAAATGCATATATATCTACTCTTAAAAAGGAGGAACAAAGTTAGGAATACTTAACTTTGAAGACAAACCCATCAAGCCTCAATCTCTCCCTTGGCCAAGGTAATTCACAATAGGTTGTTGTGGTATGTAAGGATGATAAGGATAAATCAACTCTAGGCTACAAAACCTATCAATGTATCCAAAAGAGTTCTCTCCACAAGACAAGATCTGTATCTCCAAAGAAAGTATGAAACCCTAAGTTATGTTCTTCAAGTATAATGTTGGATAAGTAGATGTGCAATATATATCTCTTCTTCTCTTCTCTAATAAATGATGAAATGAATGTGTATATATAGTTGAATCTAACCCTAGTCATTTTTGAAAGTTTAACCAATAGGGTCAGCTCAATCGACTTTGTGAAATCAAATTAGGTCCTGGTCTAGGTTGGCCAGGAGCTGACCTAAACTCTAAATGTGTTTTATCACTTAGAGTATAGGGTCGATGGAGTCAAAATTGTATCATAACTATCAAAAAGGAGGTTAGGCTAGGGAAGGACTAATGAAGGCAAAAAATGACTAGAGGAGGATGCAAAAGAGGATACAAAGCTTAGGGGAATGTTTTTAGGTGATGGTTGTGTAGATAACAAGTGGTAGTATAGAGACAACCATCTTGTGAAGCATCAATGGTCTACCCACCCCTTTTCTAGTGTACCCCTTAAGGTGTGCAATCAGAGAGATTGAGACTCAATAGGTTCTTGCAAGATAGAAAACATCATTAATTGATAATGTTTGAAAACATTATGTGTATATATATGACCCATTCGATTCTCATCACATGCCATGTAGGTGTAACATGGGATGGTGCTTTTAGAAAATAAAATAAATTATAGTAAACAAAAAATACGATAAATGAAAGGATAGAATTGAAAAACACATACTTTTACTTACCTTAGTGTTGTAAATAAAGAAGGAGATGCAAGAAATGTGAAGGTGTCCAATGTAGGGAAAATTAGGTGAACCTATAAAAATTAGTGAAAAAGAGCAAAATATTAATTTTTTTGCAACATATACATATAATAAGTAAAAATATTATCTATGATGTCAGGATTCTAAAACATTTTATGATTCAAAAAAAGAGCTAGTAGAAACAAAGATATGATCAAAAGATAGAATTTGATGGTAAATATTTAAAATATAAATAATTTTGAATAGTAAATATAAATAGGGTGAAAAATAATTCATTTTTTTATTTTTATTATTTTGAGAAAACAAAGCGCTGAGAGACCTAGTTGAATAATAAAGAGACATCATGGTGAGGAAATGATAGCTGAGATGAGGAGGAAACATAGTGGCCATAACGAGTGTAACATAGGTAAGAAATTGGAAATTTACAATTGGTGAGTATTCTTATTTAAAATTAAGCTAAAAATATAAAGTTTATTATTAAGCAAAATCTAGGTATCAGAATGAACCCTAGGAAATTTTTAGGTAAACTAGGGGTAAACTAGGGTATTAGGTAGGAAGAAGTCAGACCAATAAATTCTTAAGGCATTTATGGTAAATGGGAAAAAAGTTGGTAGTGCAGAGAAATAAAGTTGACCTAGTCAACTTAGTTCGTAAGGTAGAGCAAAATGATAAGGCTAATTATGTAGCAATGGGTCGATTTAGTATGCTAAAATAGGATTGAGTGCATAGTAGTAGGCTGACTTAGTTGGTAAGGGTAAAGGTTGACTATGTACGATAGGGATGATTTAGTTTTCTAAAGAGGTTTGATGCTGTATTAATGTGCTTGATCTAGTAAGAATGTACATGGGCTAATCTAGTATCACAAATAAAATATAAGGCTAATTTAGTATTAAAATGGGCTGATGCTATAAAAATTTGAGAAACTAAATAAAAAATGGATGTTTTTTGAAATTTTAAGAATGTATTTTGATTATTAATGACATGGAAGTCTAATACATCCTATGTTTTTTGATGTTTTATAGAGATGCCAGAGGTATTGGTGATTGATAGATACACCATGGCTACTAGATCGACTAGAGTGACTGATTGACATGGATAAATCATGATTAGTCACACTAGGCTTCGGAGGTATCATGGAGATGAGGTGCATCCCATTTAGTGTTGATCTTGTTGTCATGTTCCTTGGAGCATGGAGATGTTTTACCAATAATTTTTTATGGGTGGTGGATGGGGATACCATTAAAATGGGTATCATGCTAGAGGATGTCCATGCATTATTGGGATTATCAATAGGAGGGACACTGGTGATCATAGGGACATTAGATGATCTGGAGGAGAGGTGAGCATTAGCCTAGTGTGTGATGTGCTCGAATAGGATATACCTAGGATTGAGGGTCAGTCTATTTGATGTATATATTGCTAAGATTTTTAACATCTAGAAGGCCATGATTAGACATGTGACAACATGACTGTTGTTTCATAAGTTGGATAGTAAGGTACCACTATACATAATATCCTTATGCCAGACCATTTTGGATCAGGGGGCATCGTATGATTTTGGGGTTATCATCTAGGTCCAGATCATGCATGATATGTATGGGATGTTATCCATAGGGTAGAAGACCATGGATCATATTGTTTTACTAAGTGCTTAGATATATGAGAGGTTTCTTATGTATTGACCAAGTGGGTTGCCCCATGTGGTTGATGATAGGTTACCTCATGGGATGAGATGGAGGCAAAACCATGTAGCTCATTGCATGCCCCATGTGCTAGCATTATAGAATATCACATGAGGGGAAATCATGTGAAATCCATACATGCACATTGATACTGTATGGCCTAGTTAGTCGACTGTGATGATAGGGTTGGCTTGGGTTTGGATCATGGGCCACTATACCTCATGGCTAGATTCACATATGATGGCACACTTTCTAAGGTATGTCAAAATCCCACACCTAATAGCCCTTATAGTAGTGCCTACTTATTTGGCATGACATGCTAGAGAGTTAAGGGGGAGAGGAAGAGTACTAGTGGAGATACGCATGGTTAGGTTGCAACATTTTAGACCATGGACTGGTTGAGCACAATAGTAAGTGACCAAGGGAGGGGATGACATAGATGTGGATGTATAGGTAAAATAGGCACCATAATAGGCATTACATAAGGTGCCACTATAGTATCAGTAGTAATAATGACCACCTTAACCACACCACAAATAAAGGAACTACTAGTGAGAAGGGGTACAAGAAAGGGTGATAGTTTAGGATGACCCAACAACCATTTTAGGACAAAATTGGTCTATAAAGACACATCTCAAAAGAGGCTCACGACATGCACAAGTCATGGTTACAGGCTTTACACTACTCTAGAGGTGATCCAAGGAGGAGGTGCTTAGGGGACAAGCAGACAAAGAGACTGTACTCGATGGGTGAGCACATGGAGAGATGATGGTTGGTGATGCCTGGACTGGTGAGAAATATTTGATTTTGATTTAGGTTTTTTATATAGAATATTAGCTACATATGGTTATAGTAGATAGATTAATTTTGAGATGTTTATGTGATCTAATATCTATTTGGTTTTAGTTTTGTAGATATAGAAATAGAGGAGGTTATATGGGGAGCCATGATTGTGGTCATGCATCATGACATTCTAGATGGAGTGCTTAAAATATACAACTTTGACACACTATATGTTACTATGGTACCATCTACCCAATTGAGGTGGGTTGGTTTAAATTGGTGGGGGAGGCTGTGAGGTAGTTATAGGTACGTGGAGATGGTTTATAGCCACTGATAGGGGTGGGAGAGGGTGAGGCACATGCATGATAGGCCTTGGCTCAAGAGAGAGTAGTGCATATGGCTATTAAGGTCTATCTTCGATAGGTACAAGCCCAGGTGGACAAATTATAGGGACAAGTATCAGGTTTGAGATCCTAGACTACCTCATTACAATGCACCATTCAAATATAATAATCCTAAGCATCTATGGGTAGTGTGGCTAAGCCATAGGATAGGCATGATGAAGCCCAAATGTAAATTTGGAACTATGTATTTTTTTTTTTTATTGTATAAAACACATGATATATATACTGATTTTGATAGTTGGATTTGATCTCATGAGTTGTATTTGGTTGTGGATGTTGATGCATGAATATATTTATTTCTAACACATGTATTTAGTTGTTTTTGTAGATGTTATGGGAAATATATTTTTAGTGTTTTCTTTTCTAGCATTATGTGATGCACATGTGTGGTTAAAAAGAAAAAGGCAAAAATGAATTGGAAAACTATAAGTATACAAAACACAAAACAAATGCACTACATACTATATCATGATGGGAAGTGTGTAATAACAAAAGATGACTAAATATAATAAACCAAAATAGGTAAAAAGGATAACAAAATGTTTTTAAACCATGAAAATATTTTCATCAAATTAAAACAAGTAAAATCACACTATATCACATTGGGAAGTATGAAAATAATGTAATAAAATAGAAGGCAAAGGAAAACCAAATGGTATAAAAACAAACTAATTAAGTCAATCAATCATGCTAAATCATGTTTGAAAGTGTAAAAGAAAAACAAAATCAGAAAAATAAACTTAAATTGATCACACTAATTCAAGCTAGGAAGTATGAAAAATTTAAGAAAAATAGTTGTATTCTTACATATAATCATAAAATAAGAAGATAAAAGTGAAAGATCAATAGAGTAAGCATGAAACTTACTATATAAATATGGGACTCATGTCAATGACATGCAACTCATAATCAAATACTACTTATCTCAAATTTTACACATAATTTTATTATGACTTGGGTATTGAAAAGTTTTGTGAGGAAGGTCTAGTCCTATTCATGGTCTTACACTGTAACTCACAAAGGGAACACCAATGAGGTTGAAATAATTGGGAAAATATTTTAAAATGAATGTTTGGAATGGTAATTTGGTAATTTTTAAGAAAATCTTAGTTCTATCCATGGTCTTACATTGAGACTCATAAATGTAATCCCTAGGGGAGAGTGATCAGTGAAAAAACAATATTTCTCAAGGAGAAATATTAGGATGATTGTAAATGAAAGAGGGAATGTAAAAATCAAAACATAGGAATCTATGAGAAGACCTTAAGAAACATGAGGCATACCAAGGACATAGAAAAGACACTAAGTGACTAATGACCTATTGTCACCAAATCTCACACCCTAGAAGAGGGTGTTTAAGCCTTTTCTAGATTTGGGCAACATGGGAACACTTCCAGGTATGTGAGTGTACCTATAGTGGAAGTGAGCCTCTAGATTTAAAGGGCTAGCTCCCTGAATGTATATTTCAAAGATTATCACTTATTTAATGCTTACTTGTGTGGGGAAAGGGTTAGAAATTGCATGAAATAAATGTATTATAAAAGGGTGATACACCAAGATGTTTTCCATAAGACTATCATACTCTATCACAAAGAGACAATGCATACAACACTAGTCTAAGAGTCATAGAATGCACTAGCATCAATGTTTCGATATGAAGGTGAGATGCATGAAGAATTTCCAAGGCAAATAAGACCATAGATCAGTTGTAGATACTAAGGCTTACTATACACTTAAGACATATTCATGCACTTGACTACACTTCATATGACCTGCTAGGTTGAAATCACTTGCATCAAACATGAAAGGACTGAGATAAAGAAATGATAGATGAATATCTCTTAACTATTCACCATACATCTCTTCACACACTTTGACAAGCTGATATATGAACTCAAACTAGATTGCATTTATTATTATAAGGCAAAGTACAATGTCAAAACTAGTAGGGATTCACCATATATGGTGTGGTATTAGATTACAAAGGCCAAAATGGTATCTACTTATAGGACTTTGGAGAGAGGATAAAAAAATGACGTCAAAGAGTCATTGGAACACATGTCTAGGCATGATAACTAGTTAAATTGCAGGTGTAACTGAGTTTGAAAAATATCTTGAATGTCGCTTAAGACAAATGTCAATATAGATCATGACAAACTCTCTAAAATAGTACAAAGATTCTTTAGCTATCCTTTATGAAACTACCTTCATCATAGATCATCTCTCGAGCATTTAAAACTGAACTAGGAAAGTCAACACATATGTTATGATAGTCATAGATGTTTTATCAGCTACTAATTGTCTTCTAGACTTGTATTTACCATATGTAGTTGTTCATGAGTCTTCAGGACCCTGTTTCTTTACATTTGGTAGTTATTGTCTATCTTGGAGCTCGACTATGCTTTCATGGAAATGTATTAGTTCAAAGAGATTGATTTGTTATAGATTCCTTTGATCTTACATAGTTTCCCATCTTGTCCATCTAGATTCCAGTCGAATTTGCCTAGTTGACCTCACCTAGAGTCTCTTTGCTTCGACCTTTAATGGTAGTTGTTGATTATTGATCTGAGGTTCTAGGATTATGACATTTGGTAGCATTAAGTTTGTTTTGGGATCCTCTAAGTAATTGACCCACTCACACTTTAGATCTAGATGTATAATTAAATGTAAGTTATAGATTGTGATTTGGTTTATTGAATGTCATTCATTCTTATGATTCATTAACATTTTAACTTTGCTCATATCATCAATTTTATTTTACATGATCAATATTTGGAACCCATTAGTACTATCAAATCATCCACTCCATTGATTTTGGAGTATAATGGACTGCTAAACATTGATCTAGATTGGACCCACCCTCTTTTCAGTTGAGCTCACATCATTAGATCTCTGCTCGATGAACCTACACCACTGGATCTTGTCCAACCTGTAGCTTTTTAAGGGATTTTAACCTGGGACCTTTTGACCTATTATACCCAAACATGAACCATTAGATCTAAGTGTATACTTGAATACCAATGATTGATCTATTGGGACCCATTGTTTGAACTCAAATGGCTAATTTCCATGGTTGAAATTTGATGTATGTGCTATGATCATTTTATGTCTATACAACGATATTTGATGTCTACATGACCATCTCTGAGATATTTGAATTCCAATAGTTATTTTCCATGACTTAAATTTAATATCCACATGACCATCAATAATGTCTATGAGAGCATCAATGATGTCTACATGACTGTCACTTTTTAATGCTAATGATTTTTTCTTAGGCTCATTTTTTATGTTTGTGCAAATGTCATACTCTGCTAGATCAACCTTCCCAAAATAAATTTTTTCAGACACTTTATCTGAAAGAATTCTACCTTCATCTATATTTATGTTTCAAACATTTTTGAAAAAAGAATATGTCCTTAGAATTTTATATCACATAATTTATCCAAAAAAAATTGACTTGGCTCTTTTGTTGTGGCAGACAATTTTTCTGCTGGAAACAAACCTTCAAGATTTTTGCATTAGACTATTTTTCTTAGACACTTTATCTAAAAGAATTTTATGTTCAAGAAAATTGTTGAAAAACAATTTCTCTAACATAAATAATTATCCTTCAGATAATTTTCTCAAAAGAAATAGATCTTCAAGATTTTTGTTGCGGACAAAATGTCTTCGAGAATTGGGTTTTTGACCTTTTTATTTTAGACAAAATATCCAAAATAATTTTTACTTAGCTTTTTCTCTGCAGACAAAATGTTCAAAAGAAACAAACCTTCAATATTTTTGCTCATATAATTTCCCTGACAAGTCCCCAACACTTAGCCCACAATCCCAAAATAGTTGTCCTAAAAGAATTTTGTACTTAGCCAATTGGAAAATTTCCCAAGTACCAAACAAGCCTTAAGGCCCGTAGGTTATTCTAGACTTGTTCTAGAAATTGCCACTTTATCTTTGAAGCTCAAATGATTCCTTGAGGCATAAGCAAAATTTTTTCCATGTTATGATTGCAATGAACACTTTAAATATCGGTCACTTCCATTTATGACTCTAGAATGGCCCTTAAGATATAAAATGACACAATAACTAAACTAGACAAGGACCAAAACTAGAATGGCATATGAAATGACATCAGATGAACTAAAACACACCATATGACATTATAATCAACCCCTATTTAATATTTTGACTAGAGGGGTTGATCCAATTCAAATTGTGGTAAAAATGGTCAACATTATTGGTAATTTCCCAAGGGTGGCATGCTTTTTATACCATGACCAGTTGCCTAATCTTATCCATTGGGATATGGAGTCACATGTACAATAGGTTTGACACTTAAATGACTTGAAAACACACCAAACAATAAAAAATAATAGGAATAAAACACAAAATAAGAGACACACATGTGCTTTATGAGAACTTATGGAACACAACACACACAACAGAAAAAACCCACACACCTAATCTACTATTTACAAAATTGAACTTTACCACTCAATAACAAGGTTTCAAATGTATGACATTCATAGGGATAGGCATATATTCTCCATTCATCTTTACTAATTGAAAAGAGTTGCTTTGCTTTCACAACCAATTCACTATTTCCATATACTTGCAAGTTTTAAATTCCTTTTCTCCTTGCCCATTAAAGGTCATGAATTAAAACCTTCATACTTAGCCACATTACAAGTAAAACTAAAATGAAATCTATATGAAGCATAATTCTTCAACCATCAAAAAACATTTTCCATATCTCATCTTCTTCACCCTCTTCCTTGGCAAGTAGATGTGCTGGTATTCCTTCTTCATCTATACAATATACTCCTAGATCAGTTTACTCTAAGAGATCATAAGTATCATTCTCATAAGTGTTAGCACCATATTCACCAAGAAAAAAAATTTCAATGCCTTCATCTTGAAGGAAGTGCCATCATCTACAATAGAGTCTTCTTCATGGATAACATAATTCAAATTAGAACTTATCTCAATGTAAGGTTCTATATGAAACCTTTCAACAGGTTGTGTCCTAATTGTCACCTTGGCCCCATACCTTGTTTTAAAGGCCAAAAATCCCATTCAGAGAAAAGACAACCACCAATCTTAGCTGTGAATTCCCTTGATTGGTAGATTGTAAAGTGGACTGGAAGATCAATAATGACTATGCCTTGCAATATAGGAAAACTAAGACAATCGTGCAGTAAAAAATTCAATCCTTTTATCATTCCTACTATCTTGGTAGGTGTATCATCTAATTGAAGGACCCATTTTCTATCTGGTTCATATTTTAGGCCAAGATTATTAGCGACCACCTTGGGCATGATCAAAGTTTAAGCTCCACTATCAACTATGTAGTTACGGACTAGTTTGTCACCCACTATGAGAGTGAGATAAAATGGTGGAGGTTTATCAGCTCTAGTGGATGGTTTAACAATGGTATTAGGAAAAATTTTAAGGACAACATGACTTTGAATTTGATTTGAAGGAAGGACACTAATAAGGATAGAAGATAACTATTTTTTAAGGAGCTCTTTTTGACCAAGCATATACAAAACATACCAAAGGGAAATGGATGTTTTAGTACTCTTTAATGAATCTATAATGTTTAAATAAGCCATACCTACTTTATCTTGAATTTTTTGAGGTAACTAAGTGCTCATAACTTGAGGAGTTGGAGTGACTTGAACACTCCTTCCAACGTTCTAGTTTGGAAGATGTGCTGAGTTATTCAAGGCTACTGCACCTTCAACCATACCTTGTTGCTTTGTATGAGGATTGAATGAGACTGTAGGAACATTATTATCACCACCTATAACCTTTATCTTGATTCTAGTTTTGTCTACAACTGAGGTTCCTTAGTTAATCACAAAAGTTTACTCAACTAGGAAGTTGGTGAAGATATCTTCTTGAGGCTGCTCACCTTCACTTGTCTACATCATCACTTTATCTTCAACTAATAAGAGGGGAGTAACCTCTATTTGAGAAATAAGATCCTAATATCTACCTTCGTTTGCATCCATAAATTGGCCTTCCTACCGATTCTCTCTTTGCACCAAGTTGTTGTGCATAGGTACCATCTCCCTTGCATTAGTAGTAGAGTAAGGATTGTATGCATTGGTAGGCCTATTGGGATTATGTTGCCATTAGCCTCTTCCTCTTCCATATTTATGATCATATTGCTGTTTATAAGGGTATGAATTATGATGGACACCTTTCTACATATTTCCTTGCCTATTTTGAGCCTTTAAGGCTAGGAACTTTTCTTTCCAATCAACATTTTTTCTACCTGCCTAGGAGCAACCTTAGTTTTGGTATTGGCATTAAGAACTTGAGATACATCTAGAGTATTATCATAAGTATGAGACAATGGAGGAATAGAAACTTTAGGTGGAAATATTTTAGCCTGGATGAGATTATTTTTAGCTTTGATAATAAAATCATATGCTTTAAGGAGGGTGTAACCACACATGGATTCAAGCATGAGAACAATTTCAATGGCAATAGCTCTCAAATAGAATGGGAACACAAAGTTGGGAGGTGGCCTCATAGGAGGAGGTAGTCTATTCCAAGTCTTTTGGAACCTCTCGTTAAAATCATGTATTATTTATTTGGATCCTATTTTGATCACATTAAGTTGTTGTATGAGAGAGACATGGTCACTCTCATTTCCAAATATTGAGGTCAACAACACTCCTAATTCAATCCATGTTATGATGCATACACCTTCTAGATTTTGATACCAATCAAGAGCCTTCCCTCTAAGGGACATGGAAAAGAGTATAATGGAAATGTTTTCTTGAGTGATATTATAGAATCTATAAAAGTTAGATATATCTCTAATGTTTTCACTCGGTGTAACATGGCTCTCACCATTGAATAGGGGCACACCTTTTGTGGTATTGGGAGGAATGACATCATATGCCTAAAGGTGAACTATATTTTTTATATTGAATGAAGGGAAAGCTTGAGGTCTAGCCATCTCTTCTTCAATATCTTCAATTTGTTCACTCTTTTGACTTCCCTTATTAGGAAAATCCTCTTGATCTTCAAAGTGAAAATTAGGATGATATTTAATCCAAGGGGAAGTTCAAGTTGAAAGAGTGGGTCAATGGGATTGAGAACTCCTATAGATAATGATCTAGTGGGAACCATGAATTATGAGATCAAGTTTATAACAAGACAATGGCCTTGGACCAAACTTACCTTGATGGAGTTGCCACATGCTGAGTAGCTATTTTATTATTTTTTAGAATAATGGAGTTTTATTCCTAATTAATAAGTCTGGAGTAAAGTAAATCATAAATAATGTGCAATAATTAAGTCACTTAGTTATGTAAATAGATTGTATTTTTTCATTTTCTAAAAATAGTAATAAATGAGAGAAAATATGACTTAGCTTATTCTGAGTTGTCCAGTCTGAGACAGGGCCTAAGAATTTAGGTATAGGACTAGGACAATGTTTAAAATAGGTTCTTGAACTTCATTTCCTAATTGGATAGGAGTGCCTAAAGTGGGACACCCCACTATTTGGTGTTGTAGTCCTTTTATGGTGCTATTGTCTATGTGATCTAAGTTTTTTGGATTCTTCTTGACAGGTCTGTGTTACCCTATCAGTGAAATATCAAAGCCTATAAGTCTACATATCTTGTTATGCATCTATTTTAATCTTAAAAATCCATATGAGATCTTTGTGCTTGAACTTTGAAAGGAAATTTGGGAAAGAGAGAGAAGGGGTTAGTGTGTAAAGGATATGTTGGATGCACTTCACACCTTGTATGTGGGCATGCTACCTATATACCAATACTTTGAGGAGGGATAAAGCTAATGTAGTTCTCCCATTAAAGTGCTACTATTTTCTGCCTATATACAAATACTTTTTGCCTATTACTAAAAAACTTAGGTGTTTTTCTACCTAGAGAAGAGCACCAAAATGAGGACACCCTTATGTTTGGTGCTAATATTAATTTTTAGTGCTGTTGTATTGTGATAAAACTTGTTGTTGATATGGAATTGTCACTATTTTTTTGTTCTATTTTGACTGGTTTGACCTCTGGATTCTAAACTAGGTGATCTGAATGCTACTATTTTGACTGCTAGGAGCTTGGATCTCTATGATAAAACCCTTATTTATTTCCCCCTCTTTTAAGGGTAGGAATGATGAACCTAAAATGACTACCATTATAAGAAAAGAGTCATAAAAGTGTGTTATGCTGCATAGATACATGATATAGTAATGATATTTGACAAGATATCTCTAGCTATAACAATGTTTATGTTGACCAAATTTGAATTTTTACTTAAATTGGGGCACCTATAGGTAAAAAATTAATTTTTAAAGATATAGGGAGTTGATATAGATGATATAAAGTGTTTCATAGGTTTTTTAAGGTCATTTACTATTGTACTAGCTTTGGTCATGTGTTTCCTAGACCCATTTATCATTTTAAGTCATTTTGAGGGGTGTAGATGGTGTATTTAATGATTTTTATGAGTTTATTGGGATTTGTGCAAGTTAAAAATTCTTATTTCATGTACCATGTGTCCTAGGAGGTTTTTATTAACTATCACTATTTGAAAAT
This sequence comes from Torreya grandis, assembly GCA_037957365.1. NCBI lineage: Eukaryota > Viridiplantae > Streptophyta > Pinopsida > Cupressales > Taxaceae > Torreya > Torreya grandis. The sequence continues at coordinate 1,123,637 of JARHVA010004666.1, read as the reverse complement.
TTTAGGTTATGTAGAAGAAAGGATAGTTTTTTAGTGAAAGGAGAAGATTTGGGCACTTGTATGGACTCTTTGGGAAATGTGCAACATGGGATGGGTCCAGGGGGTGTATTTTAATCTTATTAAACTCAAATAAATTTTTTTTAATCTAATTATTCTATTTATATCTCAAAACTATTCATATCTCTTTTCCTCCTTGGCATAGTGAAGTCAGTTACAGGTTTTTGCTCAGTACGAATAACACAAGCAGTTTCAGGAAATTTTATTTTGGTGGAATATGATACAATAAAATAAATTAAAATAAATATATTAATTTTGAATATTGGCTAATTTTTCTTCATGATCCATCCATTCAAAGTGCACTATGCAAAACTGCTTGCTCATCCATGTACCCTTCACTTTTTTCTCCATTCTGGGCAAGTCCATAAAAATCAATTGATAAGATTGATTACAAAACTTTTGGTCTTCCTATTATAATGATTCAATTTTTTTTTAATGTTTAATATTTATTTTATGAGTCAAACAACTCAATTTTCAAAGAGAAGTGAAAGAGTGGAGTTACAATCATTTCTTCTACTTGTTGAGGTTTTATTCTCTATGTTGGTTTGAAAGGGAAGTGAAGTGATGTTTAATTTCTCATGTATGTAATTTTATTCATCTCCAATTTCATATCCAACTTAAAAATCAACTTCAAGAGCCAAGAGAACAAGCAAGTGCACAAAGTAGCCATATTCAGCAGTTGTATGACCTACCCTCAGTTTTAAGAAGCATGAATGTGGGTTTTGACTCTCTCTAAGGTTTGTAAGATCTAAACGTGCTTGGTGATCATTAATAAGACTTTTGATATACTTATATACTATTAGATACAAATGAGACCTTCCAAGCAAGGTTGTGACACTTTGAGACAATTTTCCCAAAACTACCAAAACAGAGGTCCAACCACTTTTTTAGGTTTCTTCATATAGGTTTGTATTGAATCTCAGGACCTCTAACTATACTCATCTTAAAGATACTAGATAGGTCTATCCACTTACAAAATAATATAGTTTTTTGACTCAAGGAGAGTCTATTTTTTAAGCCACCAAGTTGTTCTTCAAGACACTGAAATTATTCAGTGTTATCTACAACCAATTGAAGATTTGCCATGTATTGAAAGAATTTAGAAAGCTTTTAGGGCCCTTAGGAAGTATTCATTTGGTATTGATAAACCATCCACTCCATAATTATCTCATAGGTCATCAAAAATAAACAAGATACTCCAATCCTAAATGAGACTCAAACATGACTCCTATATACCTTCTTGCACTCTAATTATGCACCCACAACCAACCAACATGGATAGTGACCTAGTTTGATGTCTTAATGATGCTTGGAGACATTCAAGGTAAGTGAAGGTGTTGTCAAATGCATTGATGACCAAAGAATAATTAAAGGGGGGTTTTATTTTTTCCATGACTAGGCCCAAAAGGGCACATATGCATCTACATGCAGTAGATTATGCACCTATAACAAGGGTAGAGAAGGGTAAAAAACAAAAAGTTTATTTCTTTTTGGGGTATAACGTCATGAATATGATCTAGATGAGTCTAAATAACCATTAATGGATTTTTAAAATTGGTAATAGGACCTAAACATTATAACAATGTCTAACTCATGCCAAGTATACACCTACAGGTGTAAAGTGTCATAGTGAGGCAGGGGTATCAAACAACGAGCTAGCATTTTGAGATTTAGATGATGTTGTTAGCTTATTCAAGGTGAACATTAGTTCATGAATGTGACTATGACTTAAGATAAGTTGTAATAAGGATATTCCAATGTTCTAAAGCTAACCTTAGGCCATAAATGCCTACAAATAAGGTTAAAGGGCTGATTGTCTTAGTCTTGACAGTAAGCTCAACTTTGAAAGGAATAGGTGATTATGTAGGATGGTGGGATAACAAGGTTACATCTGAGTGGTGTTTGGAAAAATTTAGGTTAATTAAAGTATTAACACACTTTTTAGACTTAAATTTTTCCAAAAAGATCCTCTAAACACTCCAAATAGGGTTCCTTGATGCAAATACACCTACAGGAAAACTTGTCCCAGTCAACACCTAGGAAAGGCTTAGTTTGGAAAGCCAAGGTATAGATAGGGTAGATGGGCAGTTAAAGTTTGGAATGAAAATTTAAAGTTCACATAAATGATCATGTTTTTGATTTTATAAACCACTTACAAAGGGAAAACAAGCCTATAGAGTCCCCAAACCCTTGCACTCATCCTAAATAGGGTATACTTAGGGTTGAATGTCCCATGGTTTGCGAGGGGCTTGTAAGAGATTGAGGAATAAGTGGAGGGTGAAACATATCAATAAAATTAAGAACAAATTTTTTACATTTACATGATGGATAAATGATGAAAAAATAGGCCCAAAACAAGTAAAACTTAGTCATTCTTCAAAACCCCTGCTTACAGTCTCCACATTTTAAGTTTTGGAATTTGGATGTTTTAAGAGGTCATATGACCTAATAAAGAGATAAATTTTTATATAGGGAATAATAGACACTTGAGGAATCCTAAATAAGTGTTGATTTTATAAAACAAATAGGGGAAGTACCCCCTATTTTGTCTTAGATAGGGGGTACTCTCCCCTTGCATAAAACCATGCATTTCAGAGGAAAGTGATGAAAGGATGGATCTGAAGCCAATGAGACACATCAAGTGAGTTTTATAAGTTGAATCACACATAGGAAAAACATGAGGATGCCTCATAGAATTATGGATCCAAGTAAAATGGTCTTGGGAGCTTGTAGAGTAAAAAATACTCTACGTTCCATTCTAATTTTCAGTTGCACACTGCAAAATTTAGTCCCCACACACTTTGGTTCGAGATGGCGAAGTTTTGAAATAGAGCTTGGGCTTGATTTTCTTTTTGCCTCAATTTTCTCTAAGTGTCAAATTCAAGTGAAAGCTGCCAAGTGTCATCGACTGAGGAACTTTTCATAATTTCAATAAGGCTATGGAACGTGCCATGTGTGTCATAACAACTCAGTGGAACGCGACAAGTGTCGACATCCACATTTCAAATCTCTTTTTAGCAAAAGGTTTCAACAAGCTAAGTATCAGGATCAAGTTGAAAGTGCCAAGTGGAAATCGCAGAAGGTTTCAATTTGCTTTTCTAAAAGTGATGGAAGATGCCACGTATCCCAGTTGAAGAGAGTGGAAGCCACCACATGTTGAGATCTAAATTATTTTCATTTTGCTTCACTGATATATCAAAGACTGTGGTGGGTCTCAGGTTTTATTTCTAAAGAAAGTGAAAGCTACCAAGTGTCATTGTCCATGTGAATATGAAATGAGGCTTGATTGTTTTTATAATATAAATAGAGTGATGCAGAGACCAACACGTGTCACCTTCCGCAATTTTCTCAAAAGGTGGCTAAAAGCAGTGGAGATTGCCACATATCCCTAGTTAATTAAAGCAAAGATTTCCAGGTGTCCTTTGTTGAGGCAAGCAGAGATTGCCACTTGTCCCTATGCCCCTTTTTAAAAGTTGCTCGAGAAAGAAATGTTGTGGCTCTTATTTATGTTAAGTTGTTAAAGTTCTGAAGAAGCAGACTGTGACAGGTGTCAAAGGCAAAACATTCTTGAGCAAAAATATAATAAAAGTATAGCTAAAGTGGAAAGTGCCACGTGTCTTCTGTAAGTGTAGCAGAACATGCCAAGTGTCATTCTCTGGTGTCTCCTAAGTAATAAGAAGGTTTTCAAGGAATCAACCAAGTGTCCTCTTCTGTTTAAAAGAAGGGAGCGTCTTATGATCTAGTTTCAGCCAAAGAACCGCTGGGAGATAGATCATTTCAGAATCTAAGAAATATTTTCTATTAGACACTTCCAGTTTGGTTAGATTTCAGTTGGGCCATTAGATTGGGAACATACAGACAATCTGGAGTGAATCCAAGGCTATAAATAAGGGTGTAGAGATCACAAGAAGAGGAGAAGGAGATACCAGAGAGAATTTTCTGAGAGAATTATTGTCAAGAGTTTAGACTTTTTAGAGCTGTGATTAAGAATATCATTTGCCTTTTTTCTATCTTCTTAAGTTGGAAGGTTTATGTAACTATGCGTGTTTCTGTGCCTCTTATGTGACTGGAGAATTAATGAGAAGATTGAATCCTGTGCCTTTGTTGATATTTTTCGTGTCATTGCAAAAGTAGTCTAGGTTGTGTTGTCAAGAGTTTAGACTTTCTAGAGCTGTGATTAGGAATGTCATTTGCCTTTGTTCCATTTTCTTGAGTTGGAAAGTTTATATAACTGTGCGCATTTTTGTGCCTCTTATGTGACTAAAAAATTCAAATAAGAAGATTGAACCCTGTGCCTTTGTTGATATTTTCTATATCACTGCAAAAGAAGTCTATGCTGTGAGCCTCTGTTTCTATTATTTCCATCTTTTACATTGATCATGCACTTGTTTTCTCTTAAATGTAATTGAATCTTACATATAGTCTCACTGTGCTCAAGATTAAGGTCGAATTACATTCAGGCGAATCACCATAGTTAGATTGTCTTTCTTGCATTTGTGTTTGTGTTAAAATTCCTATCCCTTTTCCCAGTATACACTTGATATAAAGAAGAGACCAGCTTCTTAAAAATATGGAGGTTTTTTCAAGTCACAAGTCCCACATCTTGAATCTTCCCATTTTTGGTGTTATAAATAAGTGCAATTTTAACCATCAATATTTTTTGGCACACCCGGTGGGACCATCTTGAAGTTTCTTTCAAGACCGTATGAACCAGAAAGCTACAAGGAGTCAAAGTTGTGGATCAGTAATAAGATCTAAATCTTCTGTCGTCACTAATTACCTCAAAGAATCAAAGTCAAGAAGAAATCACCATTTGGTATGTATAATTCTTTTACTCAGAGCTATGGGTCTTATGCCCCTTCATATATTTTTAATCAAGATCAGGTTGCTCATGGAATCACATCAAGCAACAAGGATGCATATGGTTATGAGTTTTGCCCTTCACAGGTCCAATATGACCAGCCTTAGCCCTACCATGAGCTATATTAGTTTTATGCCCAGTCTTCCCAATATGTTACATTTCATACTCAACCTAATGTCATTTCCACCTTCAAACAAGCATTGTTGGGATATAAAAAATATGTATTAGAGCTTGACAACAGAAGGGGATGTGGCCAAGAAATTCCTAATCATGTCATCCATCAAGTAAGAAATGTAGTAGATATGATTAGAAGTGAATGGGCTCCCATTGAAAGAGCAAATTGGCAAAGGCTTACATATGAGATGTTGGATGTGAGTAGCTAAATTGCATCTTTGGAAGAGAAGCTGAGTATTCATGAGAGGCAGCCTTACCAAGTCTATAAACCTGCATATCCACTACCCCAAGTTTCATATCAGACATACTCAATCCTTGCTTAGGAGCCAAGTCGACCCTATCATGGTTCTTTCGCAAATCATGTTAAGGAAAGTTCTAAAATAGTAAATTTGGCATTTAAGGCCAATCTTGATAAACAAATTGAATTAGAAAATCTTCAAAAATAACAATATATGTTGGCAGCAAGGGAATTGGAATCCAAACCCTCACTTCCCCTTCACCTTGTAATCCCATCTTCCCAAGAGAAAAGTCCTAGACCTAAGGTCATGAGTTGGGAACAAACAATGGAATCATGGGGCAAAAAGAAGGAGAAAGACATTGTCCAAGAGTGTGAGATACAAAATGAGGCTAGTCCCTTTCAAGTCTCTCCCACCCTTCCTCAGGAATCTTCTTATTTTTCATGGAAATCTTCATGCACTCCCCATTTATCTGATGATTCCTATGAGCTCCAAGAAAGACTCGTTCAAGAAAATCTAGCTAAGCAAATTGAGGAATTAGAGGAAAAAATGAGATTACTTAGTGAAAGAGAGATAGAGCTTTCAGACCTTAGAAAGGAGCCTACGCCAAAAGATACCTCTTATACCAATCCTCATGTCCTTCAACATGATGACAAGATTCCAAGTTGGAAGAAAGAAAATCATGAACCAACTGAAAACCTTGAAGAAGATAAAATTGTTGACTCTTTCCAAGAGAAAAGTTCTAGACCTAAGGTCATGAGTTGGAAACAAACAATGGAATCATGGGGCAGAAGGGAAGAAGAGAAAAGTTTTGCTCAAAACCTTAAAGAAGTCGAGGATGCTCTTACTCATGGTGATAATCAAGCAGAAGATCCTAAATTTGAACACACCCCATCTACACCCCTTTAAGAGAGCTATCAAGTTACATCTAATATAGATGAAGTGATGGACAAATGGAAAGAAGAGAATCATTCGATTCTAGCTCAAGAATTATCTCTTCTTCCACATATGTATAACCATCAGTCTTCTTCTTCACCTCTTTTCAAAGAGGAATATATTTTGGAGGAAGCAAGTAAAGAGGAGTATACTTAGTTCATGGCTAGTCAGGAAGATTTCATGAGTGCAGATGAAGAAGAAATCACCATAGGTACACCCTTTGATGAACTAGAGGACAAGTCACAAGATTTTGCCTCTATCTTTGATGAAAAAGAGATAATTTCTGATCATGTTTTGAATGAAGTCATTAGGGCATGTTAAACTATTCTTCAAGAAGGCTATGAGTTAGCTTCAGGTGGAGAGGGCAGCATCGAGACTCAAATAAATACACAAAATTGTTGTAAACTATCAGGCTTATCCTTTCAAGAGGTTGGTAAATTTGAAGATGATAATTTTGAAGTCATTAAAGAGGATGATCATGCAATGGATCCCAATCATGAGACAGAAGGAGATAAGCCAAAAAATGATGTATATCAAAAGACACAGGGTGGAGAGCCAATAGACATTGATTTCTTGATGAGACACGACAACATACATAATCAGCATTCAATAAGCTTTAAAGAACAAGAAGATTATGTATATGTTGGAGACATGTTTGACTCTGATTCATTCAGATGCAGGCAAATTAAGGTAGCAAATAAGAAAAGCAAGTCACCAGAGCTTTATCCCATTCAATCACTTGTTTGGCATCATAAATTTCATTGTCATAAAGGATACTTCAAAAATCTTCCTTTCAATTCGGGAGGTAGGAAAATATACTCTGTTAGCTGTATCATAGTTAGATAGTTTCCCTTTCCTAGTTGCTTTTTGTTTTCCCACTTTTCTCTTAAATAAGTGTTCTTTGAACACGTAATCGGCAACTCATAGTTTTTCAAAATTTTCAAAATTTCTCAATACATTGAATATATCCCAAATCTTTAGAAATCCCCAAGGTACCTTGTGCTACCACTTGCATAACGTGTCTATCCCATTGTCCCATGAAGATTGAGTAGGATTTGATAATAGTTATCCAAGTTTAATGCCATTTTGAGACTTGATGGGTCAATAAATACCTCTTAGCAAGAGTAAATACTTACAAGTTTCTCAAACATTCCTACATCTGTGAGAAAATATCCTGCTACTTGCATTTTTAGTTCCTAGTAAACTTGCTTCAGCGAAAGTGTTTCTATTTTGAGAAAGTTCATGCCAGTTATCATAGAATAATACCGTGGCTATACAAGCCCAATTTCAAGCTGAGCAATAGAGAGCAGCACAATTGACACTGGAGCTGGCCAATAGGCCAAAGAATGGTGGAGTGTTAAGTTTGGTGAAGGAGCTATATGAATCCATGTGGAAGAGAATCTCTTCAGAGATTAGTCAGCTCAGGCCTTCTCTCACCTTCCTACTAAATGCACAAAAATTGTGCGAAAAGATGGAGAATTCAGTTAAAACACTCTGGCTATAGTTTTTGGAAGAGTTTTGTACTCTAAAACATTATTGCAAAAGCTTTATGATGCAACAGATGAAACATTGTCAGCAGCAAGAATCAAGAATAGAATGGTCACTGCTAAGCAAGTGAATGAGGTTCTCAGTTGCAATTCCGTAGCCATCAGTTGCAAAGAGCTTCTCGACATAATGAAAGAAGGAATCAGTGAAATGAAACAACACATTGAAGACCTAATACAATTAGGTTTTCCTTCTCCATTTCCTGATGATAACATAGTGCTAATGGTTGATGAAATTGAACCTTTGCTATTGGCCAAATAGAATGATCAGACAATTTTTTAGGATCTAAGGGATGATTCATTAGTCCTTGAAGTAGAAGTTATCTTGGTTCCTGTATCCTAGCTCGAATTCAAATTGAAGGCTACAGTTCAGATTTTGAAAAAAAATTCACACAAAGATATTATTAACCTTGATTTAGCCTTCAATGAATTGCAGAATAAATAGGGGTTATCTGATGATGAGTGGTCCGCCTACCAAACAACATTGCTGAAGCTGTAATTTTGAAATTTTGATCTAGCGAGAGTTGTGGTTTATTTTTGAGCAGGGTCAAAAGTCTTTGAGGTCGCCAATAACTATAGAGTAAAAAATACTCTACGTTCCATTCTAATTTTTAGTTGCACACTACAAAATTTAGTCCCCACACACTTTGGTTCGAGACGGTGAAGTTTTGAAATAGAGCTCAGGCTTGATGTTCTTTTTGCCTCAATTTTCTCTAAGTGTCAAAGTCAAGTAGAAGCTACCAAGTGTCATCGGCCAAGGCACTTTTCATAATTTCAATAAGACTATGGAACGTGCCATGTGTCTCATAACAACTCAGTGAAATGTGACAAGTGTATGCATCCACATTTCCTATCAACATTTGTGTTTCAAATCTCTTTTCAGTAAAAGGTTTCAACAAGCTAAGTATCAAGATCAAGCAAAAAGTACCAAGTGGAAATTATGGAAGGTTTCAATTTGATTTTCTAAAAGTGATGGAAGATGCCACGTATCCTAGCTGAAGATAGCAGAAGCCACCATGTGTCGAGATCTAAATTATTTTCATTTTGCTTCACCGATATAGCAAAGACTGTGGTGGGTCTCAAGTTTTATTTCTGAAGCAAGCGGAAGCCACCAAGTGTCACTCTCTGTGTGAATATGAAATGAGGCCCGATTGCTTCTATAATATAAACAAATCGATGTGGAGACCAGCACATGTCACCTTCTATAGTTTTCTCAAAAGGTGGCTAAAAGTAGTGGAGATTGCCACATATCCCTAGTTAATTAAAGCAGAGATTGCTAGGTGTCCTTTGTTGAGGCAAGTGGAGATTGCCACTTGTCCCTATGCCCCTTTTTAAAAGTTTCTCGAGCAAGAAATGCTATGGGTCTTATTTGTGTTAAGTTGTTAAAGTTATGAAGAAGCGGATTGCAATAGGTGTCAAAGGTAGAACATTCCTGAGCAAAAATATAATAAGAGTATAGGTAAAGCAGAAAGTGCCATGTGTCTTCGATAAGTGTAGTGGAACATGCCAAGTGTCATTATCCAGTGTTTCCTAAGTAATAAGAAGGTTTTCAAGGAATCAGCCAAGTGTCCTCTTCTGTTTAAAAGAAGGGAGCATCCTGTGATCTGTTTTAGCCAAGAACTGCCAGAAGATAGAGCATTTCAAAATCTAAGAATTTTTTTTGTTAGACACTTCCAGTTTGGTTAGATTTTAGTTGGGCCATTAGATTGGGAACATACAAACAATCTGGAGTGAATCCAAGGCTATAAATAAGGGTGTAGAGATCACAAGAAGAGGAGATGGAGATACCAGAGAGAATTTTCTAAGAGAATTATTGTCAAGAGTTTAGACTTTCTAGAGCTGTGATTAGGAATATCATTTGCCTTTGTTCTATCTTCTTAAGTTGGAAGGTTTATGTAACTATTCATGTTTCGGTGCCTCTTATGTGACTGGAGAATTAATGAGAAGATTGAATCCTGTGCCTTTGTTGATATTTTTTGTGTCATTGCAAAAGTAGTCTAGGTTGTGTTGTCAAGAGTTTAGACTTTCTAGAGCTGTGATTAGGAATGTCATTTGCCTTTGTTCCATTTTCTTGAGTTGGAAAGTTTATATAACTGTGCGCATTTTTGTGCCTCTTATGTGACTAGAAAATTAAAATAAGAAGATTGAACCCTGTGCCTTTGTTGATATTTTCTATATCACTGCAAAAGCAGTCTATGCTGTGAGCCTCTGTTTCTATTGTTTCCATCTTTTACATTGATCATGCACTTGTTTTCTCTTAAATGTAATTGAATCTTACATATAGTCTCACTGTGCTCAAGATTAAGGTCGAATTACATTCAGGCGCATCACCATAGTTAGATTGTCTTTCTTGCATTTGTGTTTGTGTTAAAATTCCTATCCCTTTTCCCAGTATAAACTTGATATAAAGAAGAGACCAACTTCTTAAAAATATGGAGGTTTTTTCAAGTCACAAGTCCCACATCTTGAATCTTCCCATTGTTGGTGTTAGCAACAGAGCTAAGTTTGCAAGCAGACTTTAGAAGGTAGGCTTAAGCCAAGTAACCAAGTATGAGGTCACATTCACTTTTAGACCTAAATAGGATTTAAAAATAGTTGGAATATGTTTTTAGTGTCATATAAAATGTATTAAAGATATTAAATTTAAATGAAATCAAGCAAGAGGGTCTAACTCACCAAGGTTATAGTCAAACCTATGAAACAAGGCTATGCCAATGGCCCAAATGAGGAGTCAAAACCATTGTTATCAAAGAAAAAGTTTCCAAAATGTTTGAGAATTATTTTGAGATGTGGTTATATTTTTTTGGGCTATTTTATGTAGAGAGAACCCTTAATAAACCATTTTGGAGCTCCATAGACAAAACAAGCCTACTAAGCATGATAAAACCTAAAGTGTAAATGGGAGGTCACTCTCAGTTCTATCTTGAGAAGAGCATTACCATGAGTGAAAAAATGTTTTTGGGAACTATGATAGAGGTGTAAAAGTTTTTTAAGAGAAAAATAAACCTCATAAATCCCCTTTTTGAGCTCAAAACTAGCTCATCATGCATAAATGAAGGAAAACAAGCTCGAATAGGCAAGATTGATTGCTCATATATTTCAAAAGGTTATGCATGGGAGAAAAATAACTTAGGTGATGTTGTCAGGGGTCCTATATGACACATTATCATAATTTTTTCTCAATTTGTATGTCCCAACGTTATGAACAATCGTTAAGACCAAAAATAGGCCTAAAACCCTACTAAACCCTTGCTAAAGACCAGACCTAGAAAATGGAGTTAGAAACACAATCCAAGGGCATAGTTTGACTAGAATAGCTATTGGAGGTTGTAGATGAATCCAAAATGATTCTTTAAACCATGATTATTTGTATGGAATTGTACAGATGGAGGCAAAAACATAATTTTTCTCGCTATTTTTTGTGTTGTGCATACTACATGATGAATTAGGAGATGGAAAAAAAATTGGTGAAATATTTAAACTTAATATAACTATAAATATTATTTTAATTTCATTAATCAAAATATAATTTCCCCAATCAAGTCCTTCAACTTGGCCAGTCAAATCTAGCATATTGGGCAAGCTAGAGAGAAAGGAAGAAATCCTCAAGTAAAGTGTTTTTAAGGTTACCTTGATGATTACAAGGACATGAAAGGTATTTAAAAGTTTCATAAACTTCCTCATATGTATTTTAATGGATAGTTTATACCAATTTTAAGGTCAAGTGTGCAGGGTTCATGGAAGGGTAGTTTCCAAGACAATAGATGATGATGGCTCCTTTTCAATTGATTTTATAAGGCTAGGAATGAAAATAATTCATGGATAGGCATTTATGAGACCCTATCCTTAAATTTTAGTCATTTTACCTCCAATGGAGTAGTTACAAGATGTTTAAATAGGCCTAATCATGAAGGTAGTTTTTTTGTGCATAAGGGAGGAGTTTCTTGCCACTTTTCTTCAAATTTGTGACTTGAATTGACATTTGTTGCTCCTATCCTTACATGTTTAAACTCATATACTATTATCATTCATGGATAACTGAAATTATTATCTTGTAAAGTGTCTTTGTGACCCTTGGACTTCTCTTTCTCTCAAACTCTATAAGAGTCGGCCATTTTGGCATTATATTCTATGATCCACCTAAGTTTGGTGAGTCCTTGATCATTTGTATACCTTTTGATCAGTAAAAATGACTAATTTTTACCTCTTTCATTATTTTAATTAGTGTTTTATACTTTAATGTTGAGTTTGCTTAGTGAAGACTATTGATTCCTTTGCAAGTTATCACATTCCTTCACCTATTTACAGCTTCTTGCAGGGCATGTGAAATGTTCTAGGAGATATCCATGTTTAAGTGAGTTTTTCTTTTCATCAGTGCCATTCAAGGCCTCTTGTCTAGCCCTCTTAGCATAAGACAATATTTCATGACCTCATAATGTAATATTGATGCTCGAAGACAAATATTGGGAAAGTGTATGTTCTAGTTAGTTTCTTGGTCTCAAGTGTATAATGTAATTGGTTGGAAGTCATCAAACTAATTTGATGTATCACCTCGATTAGTTTATATTTAATTTCAGTTATTTCTCTCCCTTTTCACCTCCAAGATTTAGTAGTAGTTATAGTCAAGTGGTACATCAAGGGAGCTAGCCCTATCTAGAGATTCACTTCATTCTTTAGGTTGCCCACAAGCCTAGAAATGACTCAATTGTGCCACTTGGATGGGGAGAGCCTTGTAATATCCTCAAAGGTTACAAATAAAAGTGACAATAGATTTTGGCATGCCTTATGGGACCCTTATTAGAAGAGATTGGGAGATTTTTGGTGTTGTCTCTTGACAATTAGCCTTTGAAGGCATCTTTCCAAACACCAATGGTGACTTCAAAGACATATCAATTAGTTAAGCAGCCCAAGTGATCCTTTGAAGAACTTTGGTAATGTGTTTCTTTATGTTCTTACTTGAAATGAAGTTTCATGGCTTCCTATGGTTACGAATTTTGCTCTTTACAATTTGGTGAGACAATTCAAGCTTGCACCACCCCATACCAATATGAACAAGTCCTTGGTCAGTCCCAATATGACCATTTTCAGCCCAATCATGAGTTGTATCAGTCTTATAGCCAACCTTATCAATGTTTTACCTCTCTTAGTCAACCTAATACTTTCTCCAATCAACCCATTTCCACCTTTAAACAAGCACTTTTGGGGTATGAAAGGTGTTTCTAACTATTTTCGCTTTTCCACATTCAAAAGATGAAAGAAACTAAGATAATGGTCAGGGGTTTGTACGTACCCAGATGAAGTTTACGCACCGTTATCCAGATGATTGAAGGAGCTCCTCTTTGGCTGTGGAGGATGACACCTGTAGAAGAAAGAGACTCAAACACATAGATTGTTAGATAGAGATAAGGTGGACTACCAAGCGATATGCTTGGTCCCAAAAGTGCAAAGACTTCCTTAAGGGATGATAGTCCACTTGTTGATAAAAAAGAATGCAAGATAAAGATAATAATGAAAGACTAAGAAAGAGAAATAGAAACAATGTGTACCTACTATCTTCTATTAGTCTACCACAGTCACCGACGTCAGTATTTTTGTCGGTGTCAATTGGTCAGGTTGTCGATGTCAGTTAGTCTACCGACGTCAGTGGGGGAAATGGAATTTTGGATGGGTCTCAGGTTGTGTCTTTGGTCGACAGAGTGGTTTGTGGTAGTTAGAGAGTCTATGCAGGGTTGCAGGACAATAGACAGGGTCTTAGGAGGGATAAGGGGTAGAGGATAGGTTGTCAAAAAGGGTAAGGATATGGGAAAGGCCTCTCAGCCTCTCCAAGAAGAAAGTCAGGGCTGGTTTGGTTGATAGCCGGGTCTGGTTGATAATGTTATTTAGAAGTAATGAATAGAAAATCGATTGCTGATATAATCTAAATAATTGAAATGAAATAGAAGAAGAATACTTAGCTCTTGATTGCTAAAGGAGTGTAGAAGACTTGTTGCTGATGCGGCTGATGTAGAAGACTTCCTGAAATGTTTCAATCAGGGGTGGAGTGACTGATGCAAAGTTCTTGTAGCCTGTGATGCTTGATGTGCATCTGAGAGAGAGAGAGAAAAAGGTTGAATACTAGGAGCCAGAGAATTAGCCTTCAGGTCTATGATTTAGCATCCTAGGGGGTAGAGAATTCACCTTCGGGTTGTTTTAAGCAATCAACGTCAGCGATCTCACCGACGTCGGCCGACAAGTAATCAACGTCGGTGGCTAGAAGATGGGAAAGGCTATTTTTAGCCTTTTCCCCATTCCTCCGTCTGTTGGGTTCAATGGTCATGGTAAAACGGTCGAAGGCGGGTTTAATAGACATGAGAGGTTAGTGGGAGGGTTGAAAATAGGTCATAAATTGGCCATAGGGTGATGAATGAGGGTATCCAAGGGTGAGGTGTCAAGGGAGGTGTTATTAATTTAAAATAAGTTATTATTTTAAATTAATAAGTTTGTGGGTTAGGAATGTGTTAGAAGTGGACCAAGGGGACCAAGGGGGAGTCGACTAAGGAGTAGACACAATTTTGGTGTCTACATTTTCCCCTTTTTGTCTTGTTGGTTGTTCTAATGAACTGCAAGACAAAAATAAGAGTTGATTGCCCCAGGTATGGGATGAGGTAGTTTTTGCCCCGTTGGTTGTTCTAATAAACTGTAAGACAAAAATGAATGTAGGTTGCCTTGATTATGAGATGAGGTATTCCCCCTCAAAGCGGGAGTCAAGGGAAGGTAACCTGATATCGGGTGCCGATTTGATAGAAAGAGGATGGATATGGTGAAGGTTGAGTGTGAACACTGCAATAGTTGAGATTGCACGTATACCACTTCATGAGATGGTCAGGTCAAATTATCACAGTCAAAGGTCAAGGAGTGCTAAAATCAAAATAACCAAGCCCCAACATTTAGTCGTAGCTGATTGGGTTATTCGATCCAAGCTGTAGCTCCAATGGTCATCGTGTTCCAAGTATCTTGGGCTCAGGAAGTGCTCTTGGAAAACATGAAAATGTCACAAGTAGTGGGGATCAACTTGCTCGTGATCCAATACTTGTGAGGGTCAAAATATGGGTTGTAGACAATTTGGCTAACTATTCGTGAAGTAGCCTACATGCAATCAAAACAACTAACGCAAAGTTGTCTCAAAAATGGTCATGGTCTAAGGAGATAGTCGTGATCTCCAAGGTTGTTGGTCGAGTTGAGTTGAGATAGTTGGTCCATTAGATGGACGGATGAAGGAATGGTCAAGCTAACATCAGAAGACCCCGTGTCAATTGAGTGTTGCCTACATAGCCCCTGTTTGAAGGGCCTCAGGCCAATGTAGTTCTCCCAGAAGGGAAGAAGAGGTCGGTTATGGATGTGGGTTGGATGACGTTAAGTCATGGTTAAAAGGTAATATGGTTTGTTCATCAGATAGACGAACAAACGGATGTGGCTGAGCTAACCCCAGAAGACATCATGTCATTTGAGTGCTGCCTACATAGCCCTTGTTGGAAGGGCTTCAGACCAATGTAGTTTAGGCCGGTTGATAGGTTGGTTTGGTCAGGTTATAAATGATGAGGGTATGATGATGTTACAGCCTTTTCCATATTATGTGATGGTGTATTCTGTAACATTGGTTGAGTGGTCTTTCACTCCTAGCAATTTTCCATATTGGTGATGGATGTATGCTAAAAATGAATTGAGATTATTTATGCTTCAACAAGTAATGGTTTATGCTTGACATAAATTGTGTGGTCGATAGTTTCCATGTGTATTGGTTTCCATAGAAACTATGTGAAATGGACTATGTCATGTTGGTGGTCTAAAAATGTTTTGGTTTGGTTAGGTATGGTTGAGAGAATGATTTGGTTGGATTGTTTGTGACCAAGATGAAGGAAGGGAAAGGCATTTTTGCCCTTTCATTGACAAGGACCATAATGATAGCATAGATAAGGGTTTTGCAAACAAAATCCCCATTCATGCATTACGTCTTTGACCATTGGTTATGTTAGAGAAGTAATCGAATCACTTTGACATTAAAATGAGCTCGAAATCCCTTGAGTATGTTGGGGTAATAAGTTTGGTGATGTGATATGTTAGGATAGGGAAACCCCTTTTTAGTAGGGATAACTTTGCCCCTTTTTATAAGAGACCGTGAGAACGACTATAAGTCAAGTCCATGACACTTTCTTTTTTTTTCTTTTTTCTTTTTGGTAGACTAATCGATGTGGGAAGTCTACGAGGGTATGTTGTTTTGTTTTGGGGTCATTTGTGAAGCTGATCGATGCGGGAAGCTTCTGAGAGAGTGTTGTTTGTAGCAAGATTTTTAGGCATAGCCATCCTTCGAGGGAGTGGTCTATATTTTTGCTTTATATATTTTTGAGGGCTTTGAATAGCTGTCCTTCAAGGGAGCAGTCTATTAGCTACAACAATGATGATGTAGCTATCCTTCGAGGAAGCAGTCTGCATTTATAGTTTATGACCTTTTGATATTTTGACATCCCAATTTATTTTTGATAGAATTTTTAGTCATAGACAAGATTATAGAAGTTCGAGGGCTCCCTTTTATTAGGACAATGCATTCATACTTTATAAAAGGGTTACATAGGGTTTGCTTTAGGGAACCAGGGTTGAAAGAAATAAGGATTAAGATGACAGGGATTGCTCAAGGGGTGAGCTCAAGTTAAATGCCAAGTGAATGAGTACTCGACTAACAGTAGAATGGTCATAGATGTAAGGCATTAAGGGGCTCAGTTTCTGGTTGGCCTTCAAGAGAAGACAGACGATAAGTCCCTGATCCACACTTGTGCATTATGATGTAAGGTTTGAGCCAATTAGGAGCAAACTTGCCTCATTTGCTTCTTTCCAAATTGGTCATGTGTTAAAGATGATTGAGAAGTTGGTTGATGTTTGGTCGATGCTTGGTTGATTGATGTTTGGTCAATGCCTGGTTGAGACTTGGTTGAGGCTTGGTTGGTTGATGCTTGGTCGAGGCTTGGTTAATTCTTGGTCGAGGCTTGGTTGATGTTTGGTCGAGGCTTGGTCAAGGCTTGGTCGAGGCATGGTCGAGGCTTGGTTGATATTTGGTTGATGCCGTGACAGTCAATATAGAGTCAAATTCCCCCAGTCGTAGAGAGAATGTTTGATACCCATTACGAATAATCAATGAGTTGGATAAATGAGATGAAGAGAAGACGATGAAACTCCTCTTAGACAAGGAGTGTGATGCAAGGATGCATATTATGAAGCTTTTGTTTGGTAGGCTTAGTTTGAGAGGATGAGATCTTGATCTTCCAGGTTAGAGTTTGGAATCTCAGAATTATGGACAGTGATGAAGGCAATGGGTGGTAATGTTTTGACTAAGGCAGCTAGTGGTTGGGAGTCTTCGGGTTGGACCTCCACTTTCGATAAAGTTTTGATTGAAGATTGGTGATGTTGTGGAGAGATTTGAATGAGGTCATACAAAGATGTCTTCACAGAGGTTTGGTGAAGTTGTTTCACCATGGGGTCATGAAGTGGTTTTGAAAAAGTTGGTCGAGATGTGCCCAAAAGTGAAATCTTGGGTTTTGATGGTTGAGGAGGCTTGACGAATGGATATGTTTGAGGGAGAGAAACCTTCTCTTTCCCTTTATCCTTCATGGTTTGTGACTTGTTGGCCACATTGATGGTGTTGATTTTAAACAAAGGGTTTGTAGGTGATAGAGGAACCACAGTCTTGTGTTGAGATCCTGATTTAGGTGATGAGGTTTGAGAGGCATGGGATGGTTTCGATGGTTTGTTGAAAGGGTGATCAAAAGGATCCTTAATGGAAGAGGTGTCTTTTTTGGAGTGTTGATGAATGACAGATTTAAGAGCACAACAATGCTTATTATCATGTCCAGGTGTGTGATGATATGCACAAAATTTAGTGTCATCGAACCAAGATGGTTTTGATTTGAGAGTTGATGAGTGTGATGGTGAAAAGGGTTGGGAGACATGGGATGGTGTCAGAGATTTGTTGACAGTATCCCCAACAAAAAGGGTGTCTTTGTCCATATAATGGCGAATGGCAACCTTAAGGGCACAATAATTTTCAGTGTCATGTCCAGGTGTGCAATGATATAGGCAAATTTTAGTGTCGTCAAACCAAGATGGTTTTGGTCTGAGAGGTTGGTATGGCTTAATAGGCAGAAGAGTGATGTTAGAGGATTGTAACAATTGGTGTAATAGAAAGGTGTACAAACCTACTAATGGGTATGCACATTTTGTTGCAGTAAAAGTTGGCAACTTCTATTTAAAAGTTGTTGAGGGAGTGTTTCGCACCATCTTTTTGTTTGGCGGTGTGGTCACACGTGTAGATGGCACTTTCATGGTAGGAGGTGTTGGATGTTTTGAAGGAGGTATGTTTTTGTTAGGTGTTGGTAGTAATGGAGGTGATTTGTTTTTGTTGGGTAAAGGGAGTAATGGAGGCAACTTGTTGTTGATGGGTGTTGGAGTAGGAAGCACTCCTTTTAAGGTAGATGGATGAGGGCCCAAAATGGAGGGCAATGATGATGGTGGAGGAGGAGTTTTCCGATATGGTTTAGTAGCCTTCTTTGGTTGGGTGTGAGGACTACTATTTTGGGGGGTAAGGTTTAAGTCTACCCTCACCGAATCTTCTTCGACCGAAGTAGGTGAGGTGGTGAGTTCCTCTCTTGACAGAGAAGGGATTGGAGATTGTGGCTCTTCAAGAGGGTAGAGTGTAGGGATGGTGATGGCTTCGACATGTGGTCAGGGAGCGGGGAATGTATAATCCCCCATTGATGATAGAAAGGATGAGGGCTAGGCTATCGACGCTGGTATCATCAAAGCATCCTATAATATGGGAGAGGTTGATGGAGAACAAATAGGAGTAGAAGGTTCTTCCACCTGTGGAGTAAAAATAAGAGAAGAAGGCTCTTTTACCTATGAAGGACCAATAGGAGAAGAGGGCTCTTCTTCCTGTGATGGACAAATAGGTTGATTAACCTCTTTAGACTGTGGGAGAGGTTGGTTAGGAATGACAAGAAAGACTGTGTTGATGGTGCGTATATTACGCTCTTGGGAGTCATCAGCCATGGTCTGTACATTGTTTTGGCTAAGGGGATGGTTAGGAAAAGGTTGTCTAAAGATGTCGATGTTTTGATTTGGTGGCATGTTTGGGTTATCCAAAACAAGATCACCCTTGTCTATCATGTCTTGGACAATGTTTTTGAAGGTTTTGCAGTTGTTTATGTCATGGCCCTAGACACGGTGATAATGACAAAAGTCATTTTCCCTGTACCATGCAGGGATAGGTTTTGAGGGGTCAAATTAAGGTGGTGGTCAAATTTGGGGGAGATTAAGGACACCCTACTTGACAAGTTTATCCAAAATGGAAGCGTATGATTTGCCTATAGGAGTATACTGACACTGTATATACCATTGTTGGAATTGTTTGGTGATGCTTTGTGATGTGGAAGGTTCGGATTGATTAGTTGTGGTTGAAGATGATGGTCTAAGTACCACAACATTTGCTGATCCCTTAGACTTGGAATATGAAGAGGAAGGTTTAGAGGAAGGGTCATTTGACTTGGTGTTGGGGTTTTTACTCCACAATTTGACTTTGTTTTCCTCGACGACATGTAGTTCAAGCTTCCTAGCCATCATGAAAGCTTCGTCAAAGGTGCAGAATGTTTGGACCCGCAGAGTAGATGAAATATGTTTGGCACACGCTTGTGAAAAGAGCTCGATGAGCTCAGATTGAGGTAAATAAAAAGAGAGTTGGTTGATTAAGCCTCTCCAATGGGCAACAAAATTGGCTATGGATTCATCGTCAAACTATCTGATAGAGTATAGGTCCATGATTGAGACCTTTTTGGTGATATTGATTGAAAATTGGTCAAGGAAAAGTTGAATCAGTTGGGTGAATGTGAAAAGGGAGTGACTGGTAATAGAACTATACCAATCGAGGGTAGCACCAAAAAGCAACATGGGGAATGTGCATAGCAATAATGCATCATCATGTGTTATGAGATAACAAGCATGTCTAAATGCTCGTAGATGTTGCTGTGGGTCTTCCTTACTCTAGAAGCGAGTAAACTTGGGAAGTTCCCACTGACTGGGATATGGCCGGATTGGGACTGAGGGATGAATGGGTTTATTTCAAATTTGGTCATATGAAAGGACATTTCTTGAACCCGAAACTGAGGTCTCAAGATTATACATTTTGTCCATCAACATTTTGATTAGATTAGTTGACGGATTTGCAGGTGGGGTGCCCCTTAGGTTGTAAGGCACTTGGAAGCTATTCGGAGGGGCGTATGACGTAGTTGGTTGCACTTGTATAGGCGCAACATATTGATGACTAGTCATAGGGACGAAAGTGGAAGCCAAGGGTGGTTTTGTCATGAAGGTAAAAGGCACGAATAGGCTTGATGTTTCCAGAGGTGGTTGGATGGTAGCAACATTAGCCAAAGGATGAGTAGCCACCCTGGTGTTGATGGGTGTAAGAGTAGGCAGGATGGAGACAACTAGGTTTTGATATGGTGTAGAACTTTGTTGAATAGTTTGTGGTTGATGGGGGGCTGAAAACCCAATGGAAGTGGGTCTAGAAATAGAAGGAGAAGCCACACTTAGAAGATTAGTCATGGTTTGGTTATTAGTTGAGGTGATGCCCTGGGTGTCTATGGGTTAAATTACGAATGTTGTTGATATGACTGTCGTCTCAACTAAGGAGGTTGGCATCCCATAAATTGGGTTGCCTAAAGAGTCTCATGTTTGACTTCTCAGGAGATAGTGTTGAAGGGCCTTGACATTGAGGTCAAGGAACCTCTCAAAGTCTTGGTCCCCTTCAGGGACAATAAAGGGCTGAGTCGGGGTTGGTTGGGTAGGAGTTCATTCAGTTTCTGAATGACACTCCATTAGAGGACTTGTTATGGAAGGTGAAGGCGGGAGTGGTTGTTGCCTTGCGTGGTCAACAAGAGTTTTGGCTTGACTACATGTTAAAACCATTCAAGGTAAAAAGGGTTAGGTTTTAGAAACTGTGTTTTTTCAGTTTCAGAAACTCAGAATGTGTTTTTGACAGTCGAAAGGTCAGATTTTAAGCCTGTTATTTTGGAAGAAGGATTTTGACAGTGATCGACATTGGTATAAAAAATGATGCTGGTGAATAAAGGGGCCGATGTCAGTCAGATAACCAATGTCGGTGAAAATAGGTTGCCGACATCGATGGAAAAAATGATGTTAGTTAATGTGGATTTCCAGAAACTTCAAAAGACTAAAAGTTTTTGGAAGAAAGAAGAAAGTCTGAGTTTTTCTTAGATCTCAGAATGCGACCTAACTAGCTCAAAAAAATAGATAGAGACAAAAAAATAGATGAAGACAAGCAGACCCTAAACATTAATTCCTAAGAATAAGTTTTAGAGTCTTGTTGGCTTATGCCTTAGAAGGGTGTGTTTGGGAAGTTGGCTTTTAGAATGGGTCCTAGAAGAGGCAGTCTAAAGTTGGTTTCGGGTTAGTTTTGGTGCTCAAAAGTCTGTATTAGGTTCCGTACATGGCCTAGTGCTAAGGAGCAAGCTCCCCTCACTTCACGAGCCCAGAGATAAGCTAGGTCGCTTAGTTAATATATACTTCCCCTAGAGTTTATACTCTGCCAGAGAACAGAGTGGGCTCTCCCCTTGGTAGTGAAGTCCAAGTGGGATTACCAGGAAGGTTAAGGTATCTGATAGGTGATGAAATCCTAGTCGGGCCTTGTCTCAGGTATGTTTAGATGTTTAGTTGTGAAAGTGGTCTGGTCATGTAACATAAGTTCACTAAGATTTATTCATAATGCATTTTTAATTACTAGATGTGAGAGCTAAGTATGCATTTAGGCAAAAATGAGATGCAATAGATTTTAAGCCCAAATTGAAATGTTTTGTTTGGATGCAAACAAGTTGAAAAAAGGTTGAGAGTATGAAATCTAAGATGCAAGAAGGAAAGGTGACAAGAAGAAAAAGAAAGATTCTTTTTAACTTGCTTATGATGTCTTTTCGAAAGAGAAAGAAAGAAGAAGGATACAAGAAGAGAAAATTCCCTAATGCACCTATATGAAAAATTTGTTTTTAGAAGAAAAAGTATGAACCCAAGGAAAACCCCAGGGTCCCACTGGGCATCCCAGAATGTTTCTAACTATTTTTGCTTTTCCAAATTCAAAAGATGAAAGAAACTAAGATAATGGTCAGGGGTTTGTATGTACCCGGATGAAGTTTGCGCACCGTTATCCAGATGAATTAAGGAGCTCCTCTTTGGCTATGTAGGATGACACCTATAGAAGAAAGAGACTCAAACACATAGATTTTTAGATAGAGATAAGGTGGACTGCCAAGCGATATGCTCGATCCCAGAAGTGCAAAGACTTCCTTAAGGGATGACCATCCACTTATTGAGAAAAAAGAATGTCGAATAAAGATAATAATGAAAGACTAAGCAAGAGAAATAGAAACAATGCGTACCTGCTGTCTGCTATCAGTCTGCCATAGTCACCAATGTCAGTATTTTTGCCGACGTCAGTTGGTCAGGTTGCCAACGTCAGTTAGTCTGTCGATGTCGGTGGGGGCAATGGAATTTTGGATGGGTCTCAGGTTGTGTCTTTGGTCGATAGAGTGGTATGTGGTAGTCAGAGAGTCTATGCAGGGCTGCAGGACAATAGACAGGGTCTTAAGAGGGATAAGGTGTAGAGGATAGGTTGTCAAAAAGGGTAAGGATATGGGGAAGGCCTCTCAGCCTCTCTAAGAAGAAAGTCAAGGCTAGTTTGGTTGATAGCCGGGTCTGGTTGATAATGTTATTTAGAAGCAATGAATAGAAAACTGATTGCTGATATAATCTAAATAATTGAAATGAAATAGAAGAAGAATACTTAGCTCTTGCTTGTTGAAGGAGTGTAGAAGACTTGTTGCTGATGTGACTAATGTAGAAGACTTCCTGCAATGTTTCAATCAGGGGTGGAGTGACTGATGTAGAGTTCCTATAGCCTGTGATGCTTGGTGTGCGTCTAAGAGAGAGAGAGAGAGAGAGAGAGAGAGAGAGAGAGAGAGAGAGAGAGAGAGAGAGAGAGAGAGAGAAAGGTCGAATACCAGGAGCCAGAGAATTAGCTTTTGAGTCTGTGATTTAGCATCCCAAGGGGTAGAGAATTCACCTTTAGGTTGTTTTAAGCAATTGACGTTGGTGATCCCATCGATGTCGACCGATAGGTAACCGATGTTGGCGGCTAGAAGATGGGAAAAAGACTATTTTTAGCCTTTTCCCTGTTCCTCCGTCTATCGGGTTCAGTGGTCATGGTAAAACAGTCGAAGGCAGGTTTAATAGGTGTGAGAGGTTAGTGGGAGGGTTGAAAATATGTCAAAAATTGGTCATAGGGTGATGAATGAGGGTATCCAAGGGTGAGGAATCCAAGGGTGAGGTGTCAAGGGAGGTTTTATTAATTTAAAATAAGTTATTATTTTAAATTATTAAGTGTGTGGGTTAGGAATGTGTTAGAAGTGGACTAAGGGGACCAAGGGGGAGTCGACCAAGGAGTAGACACAATTTTGGTGTCTACAAAAGGTATATGTTGGACCTTGATACTAGAAGGGGATATGGTAAAAATATTCCTAATAATTCCATCCATCAGGTGAGAAATGCATTATAGTTAGTCAAGAAAGAGTGGGCACCTAATAAGAGAGCCAATTAGAAAAGCCTCACAAGTGAGATGCTTGATGTGAGTGGTTTAGTATCTTATTTGGAGGATAGGATAGAAGTTCATGAAAGGTAGTCTCACCAAAACTATCAGTCTTTGTATCCGCTTCCCCAAGTTCCATATCAGCCATACATAAACCCTACTCATGAGCCAAACCAAGCCTATCAAAGTCACCCTTTTGTCAATCATTTGGAGGAGAGATTTGAGAAGAGAAACCTTGTTTTTGAAGCCAATATTGATAGGCAGATTGAGTTAAAAAATTTGCATATACAACAATCCATATTGGAAGCAAATGAAGTGGATTTAAAACCCTCATTTCCATCTCACATTTCATCCCCATCACCATAAAAGGAGACCTCTAATTCTAACATCATGAGATGGAGTAAGGTAGTTGAGTCATGGGGAAAGAAAGAGGAAAAGAGTCTTGTCAAAGAATGTGAAGTTAAAGAGAAGTTTGATCCTATACAAACCTCTCCTACCTTCCTTCAAGAAGCAAGTTTCATTCCTAAGATCATGAGCTAGAGAAAAATAGTGGAGTCATGGGGCAAGAAAGAAGAGAAGAGAATTTTCAAATAAAGTGAAGTGGATAATGGAGTTGATTCTTTGCAAACACATCCCACCCTTCCTCAAAACGTTTTTTACATTCCATCGCAACCTTCATACAATCCTTATTCCCATGATGATTCCTATTAACTTCAAGAGAAGCTTTTCCAAGAGAACCTAGATAAGAAAATAGAGGAATTAGAAGCAAAGATGAGATTTCTAAGTCAAGTTGAAATGGAAGGTTTAGAACCAAGAGAAGATCCTATGCCTAAACACACCCCATCTTCCCCCCCTCAAGAGCTTATTAAAGAGCCCCTATCTTGCACTCTCAATTTGATTTTGAACTCTATATCCCATCTCCACCACCTAGTTCCTTTTTTTGTCATCTTATTACCCTTTAACTTGATGGAATTTTGGTGTGGGAACCAAAATAGGAGCCGCTGGTTGAAAAGGAAAGAGATCTCTTAATTGAAGAAAACATACCTCTTTAGCAGCCTCATTAGGCTAACTCACATGATTTCAAAATGCCCAGTCTTGGCATCACCATGAAGGAGGTTTAAGATATTTTAACCCTTGACTAAGGAAATTATATTATGATAGTTGAAGTTAAATTTGAAAGCCCTCAAGAGGTCTTGGGTGATGAAGAGGAGGTAAGTCCTTCTGTTGGATCTCTTTGCCTGGTTGATGAAGAATGTTTTCTTTGTGTTGAGGGGCCTATCTTGAGAGAGGCAAATGAAAAAGAATATTATCAATTCATGGCTGATCAAGAAGATTTCATGAGTGTTTATGAGGAGGAGATCACCATAGGCACCCCTTTGTGAACAAAAGAATAATTCACAAGATTTTGAAGGATGTTTCCATTTTTCCAAAGAAGAAGAAATGATCATGAATTCCTTCCTCACTTTGAAAGACATCATAGATGAACATGGAGAAGTTCATAATCAGTCTTTAGATGACTTGTTTGAATTGAATAGAGTAGGCAGTACTCCTCTCCAAAGAGACTATGATATGATCAAAGATGGAGAAGGTAGCATTGGGACTCAAGTAAGTATGCAAAGGAGAAATAAGCTTTAAAATTCACCCTTTCAAGAGGTTTGTGAATTTGAGAATGATATATTTAAATTCATCAAGAGGGGATATAACCTTTTATAAGGAACTCATCATCTCTTGAAGGATGAAGAAAGATCATATTGGCCTAAAGCTTCTAAGGAACATGAAATCAATCCTTTTGAAATCATGCCTATTAAGAGGATGGAAGTTGATCATGAGAAAGTGAATGGGTAGAAACATAAAACAAGTGATCATGTACAAGAATATTTCATTTCCTTGGTTAGATTATTTGGAGTTGCTTGGTTCTTAATGAGAATCATGCTAATGAGGTTCATAGACTTTATGAGAGGCATGGAGGTAGATATGCTACGAGATAAAAGGATTCTTGACTCATCCAATCCTTCATGCCATGAAGTAGGAGGACTCTCAATCTTCCCTTTTGACATATGGGGAGGTATGTCTATGGTTAGTTGTACATAGTAGTTGTCCTTTATTTCTTTTAAGTGCCTTGAGCACATGTGTGTCTTATGCATGTTTGCTTTCTTTGTTGTGTGTGTCATTTTCCTTTGTGTGGTTGAGGTAGTCACTAGTTATCTTGGTCATGATTAAAGGTTATTTTTTTGTCTTATCCCTTAAATGTCTCCATTGTCCCAATGGACTAATAAGGCTACTGGTCTAGTTAGTATAGCAGGCATACTACCCCTATGAGTCATCAATTTGTTGACCAAATTTGACTTTTTAGTCAAATTAGGGAACCTATAGGTAAAAAATTCATTTTTCAATCCTATAGGGGGTTGATATAGATGTTATAAAGTGTTTCATAATTTTTTTAAGGTCATTTAGTGTTATAATAGCTTTGGTCATTTGTTTCCTAGACCTATTTATCATTTTAAGTCATTTTGAGGGTTCTAAATGGTGTATTTAATGCTTTGTATAGGTTTATTGGGATTTATTCAAGTTAAAAATGATAATTTCATGCACAATGTGTCATAGGAGGTCTATAGTAACTATCACTAACTAAAAATTTTAGGTTATGCAGAAGAAAGGATAGTTTCTTAGTGAAAGGAGAATATTTGGGTACTTGTATGGATTACTTGGGAAGTGTGCCACATGGGATTGGTCCAAGGGGTTTATTTTAATATTATTAAACTAAAATAAATGTTTTTTTATCTTATTATGCTATTTATATCTCAAAATCCTTCATCTCTCTTTTCCTCCTTTTTGGTATGGTGAACTCACTTGCAGGTTTTTGATCAATACAAACAACACAAGTAGTTTCAGGAAAATGATCATGGTTAAATATTACACACTCCAAGACCTTAAAATAAATATAATAATTTTGAATATTTTTTAATTTTTATTCATGAACCATCCATTCAAAGTGGACTATGCAAAATTGTTTGCTCATCTATGCACCCTTTAGTTTTTTCTCCATTCTGCAAGTCGATATAAATAGGTTGCTAAGATTAATTAAAATAATTTATTCCTAATCTAATGATTGAAACCATTTTTTCATGTTTCATATTGATTTTATTATTTAACCAACTCAATTTTTAAAGAGAAGTGAAAGAGTGGAGTTACAGTCATTTCTTCTGCTTGTTGAGGTTTTCTTCTCTGTGTTGGTTCCAAAGGGAAGCGAAGTGATGTTTTATTTCTCATGGATGTATTTTTATTCATATAAAATTTAATATACAACTTCAAAAGAAACTTTAAGAGCCAAGATAACAATAAAATGCATAACGTAGCCATATTCAACAGTTGTATGGCCTACGCTCAGTTTCAAGAAGCATGAATATGGGTTTTGACTCTCTTTAAGGTTTGTAAGATATGAACATGATTGGTGATAATTAAGAAGAGTTTTTTATATGCTTATATATTATTGGATCCCAAGGATACCTTCAAATAAATGTTGTGACACTTTTAGATACTTTTTCCAAAACTGTCAAAACAGAGGTCCAACCCCTTTTTTGGGTGTCTTCATACATGTTTGTGTTAAATCTCAGGACCTCTAACTATACTCATCTTCAATATCATAGATAATTCTATACAATTAAAAAATAAGAGAGGTTTTTGAGTTAAGGAGAGTGTATTTTTTAAGTCACCAAGTTGTTCTTCAAGACACTAAAATTATTTAATGTTATCTACAACCAACTGAAGATTTTTCATGTATTGAAAGCATTTGGAAAGGTTTTAGGGTCCTTAGGAAGCCTTAATTTAGTCTTGATAAAACATAAAATCCACAATTATCTCATAGGCCATAAAAATCAAAAAAGATACTCCAAACCTAAATGGGACTCAAACATGACTCCTATAGACCTCCTTACAC
Organism: Torreya grandis; assembly: GCA_037957365.1. Taxonomy (NCBI): domain Eukaryota; kingdom Viridiplantae; phylum Streptophyta; class Pinopsida; order Cupressales; family Taxaceae; genus Torreya; species Torreya grandis. The sequence continues at coordinate 1,096,216 of JARHVA010004666.1, read as the reverse complement.
TCTAATTATGCAGTCATAGCCAATCAACATGGACAATGACCTAGTTTGATGTCTTAATGATGTTTGAAGACATTAAAGGTGAGTGAAGGTGTATTAAAATGAATTTGTGACCAAATAATAATTAAAGGGGGTCTGATTTTTCCATTAATAGGCACAAAAGGCCACATAGGGACCTATAGGTAGTAGATTATGCACCTACAACAGGGGTAGAGAAGGGCAAACAACAAAATGTTTATTTCTTTTTAAAGTATAAAGTCATGAATATGATCTAGATGAGTCTAAATAACCACAAATGGATTGTGAATTTTTTTAATATGACCTAAACATTATAATAATGTCTACCTCATGCCAAGTATACACCTATAGGTGCAAAGTGTCATAGTGAGGCAAGGGTATCAAATAATGAGCTGACATTTTGAGGTTTAGATGATGTTGTTAACTTATCCAAGGTGAAAATTAGTTCATAAATGTTACTATGACTTAATATAATTTTTAATAAGGATATTCTAAGGTTACAAATATAACCTTAGTACATAAATGCCTATAGATAGGGTCAAAGGGTTGACTATCTCAGTCTTGATAGTAAGCTCAACTTTGAAAGGAAGAAGTGATTATGTAGGAAAGTGGGATAACAAGGTTACATCTGAGTGGTGTTTGGAAAACTTTATGTTAATTTAAGTATGACCATAATTTTTAGACCTAAATGTTTCCAAAAATATCCTCTAAACACTCCAACCAAGGTTCTTGATGCAAATACACCTACAAGAAGACTTATCCCAGTCAACACCTAGGAAAGGCTTAGTTTGGAAAGCCAAGGTATAGATATGGTAGATGGGGAGTTAAAGTTTGGAAGGAAAATTTAAATGTAACATAAATGAGCATGGTTTTGATGTTATAAAACCCTTATAAAGGGAAAATAAGCCTACAGAGTCCCCAAACCCTTGCACTCATCCTAAATAGGATATACTCAGGGTTGAATGTCCCATGGTGTGTGAGGGGATTGTAATATATTGAGGAATAATTGGAGGGTGAAACATATAAATTAAATTAATAATTTTTTTTTGAAATTGATATGATGTATAAATGATCAAAAGAGAGGCCCAACACAAGTAAAACTTAGTCATTCTTCAAAACCCATTTAAGAGGTCATATGACCTAATAAAGAGATCCAATTTTGTATAGGGAGTAATAAAAAAGTTATTAATCATAAAAAAGTTTTTATTTTATTAAAAAAATATGGGAATTACCCCATATTTAATCTTAGATAGGGGGTATTCTTCCCTTGTATAAAACCATGCATTTTAGAGAGAAAATGGTGAAAGGATGGATCAGAAGCCAATGAAACACATCAAGTGAGTTTTGTAAGTTGAATCACACATAGGGAAAAAATGAGGATGCTTCACATAATTATGGAGACAAGTAAAATGGTCTGGGGAGCTAAGTTTGTAGGCAAACCCTAGAAGGCAAGCTTAAGCCAAGTAAGCAAGTATGAGGTCACTTTCATTTTTAGACCTAAATAGTATTTAAAAATAGAAGGAATATGTTTTTAGAGTCATATAAAATATATTAAAGCTATTAAAGTGTAATAAAATCAAGTAAGAAGTTCTCACTCACCAAGGTTGTAGTCAAACCTATGAAACAAGGCTATGCATATGGCCCAAATGAGGAGTCAAAACCATTGTTAGCAAAGGAAAAGTTTCCAAAATGTTTGAGCATTATTTTGAGATTTGGTTAGGTGTGTTTGATTTTTTTAATGTAGAGATAACCCTCAATAAACTATTTTGGAGCTCCATAGATAGAATAGGCCTAGTAAGCATGATAAAACCTATAAGTCAAATAAGAGGTCACTCTTAGTTTTAGCTTGAGAAGAACAATCCCATGAGTGAAAAAATGTTTTGGGGAAATATTATAAAGGTTTACAAGTTTTTTTTTAGAAAAATAAACCTCAAAGATCCCCTTTTTGAGCTCAAAACCAACTCATCATTTAAAAATGAAGGAAAACAAGCTCAGATAGGCAAGATTAATTGCTCATATCATTCATAAGGATATGCATGGGAGCCAAATAACATATGTGATATTATAAGGGGTCATATAGGCCAAATTATTGGAATTTTTTCTCAAGTTGGAGATCCCAAATTTATGAACAATTGTTAAGACCAAAAATAGGCCTAAAACCCTAATAAACCCTTGCTAAAGACCAATCTTGGAAAATGGAGTTAGCGATGAAACAAAAGGGCATAATTTGAATATATTAAATATTATATGTTGTAGAGGACTCCCCATTTATACTTCACACCATAATGAGTTATATGAAATTGTATGGATGGAGGCAAAAAGAGGCTTTTTCTCACTATTTTTTGTACTATGCATGATGCAAGATGAATTAGGAGATAAAAAAAGGTTTGGGTTGAATATTTAAACTTAATATAACTAAAAATATTAATTTCATTTCATTAATTAACTTATAATTTCCCCAACTAGGTCCTTCAACTTGGCTAGTCAAATCTGGCATATTGGGCAAGCTAGAGAGAAGGGAAAAAATATTCAAGTAAAGTGTTTTTAAAGTGCCCATAATTATTAAAAGGACATGGAGGGTATTTAAAATTTTCTTAAAATTCCTCCAATATGTTTTCATGGATAAATTATTCCAATTTTGAGGCCAAGTGTGTAGGGTTCATGGAAGGGTAGTTTCTAGGACAACAAATGATGATGGATCTTTTTCAGTTGATTCAAAGAGTCCAAACATGAAACCATTTCATGTAAAGGAATTTATGATATAATAACCTTAAATTTAAATCATTTTACCAAACATATATTAGTTACAATATGTTGAAATATTTCTAATCATGAAGGCAATTTTTTTGTGCACAAAGGAAGAGTTTATTGCCACTTTTCTTGAAATTTGTGACTTGGATTGACACTTATTGCTCCTATAATTACATGTTTCAACCCATATCATATTATAATTCATTTATAACTGAAATTATTATCTTTAAAAGTGTCCTTGTGACCCTTGGAATTCTTTTTATCTCTCTCTCTCAAACTCTACAAGAGTCAGCCATTTTGACAATGTATTCTATGCTCCACTTGAGTATGGAGAATCCATGATAATTTTTATATCTTTTGATAAATAAAATAGACTAAGTTTTACCTATTCCATTATTTTAATTAGTGTTTTCTACTTTAATTTTGAGTTTTCTTAGTGAATACTATGGATTCATTTGAAAGCTATTGTATTCCTTCACCTATTTATAGCTTCTTCTTGTAGGGAATATGAAGTGTTCAAGGATATTTCCATGTTTAAGCGAGTTTGTATTTTCATCAATTCCATTTAAGGAATATTTTCTAGTCCTCATAACATAAGAAAATCTTTCATGACATCATAATGTAATATTGATGCAAGAAGACAAAGATTGGGAAAGTGTATGTTCTAGTTAGTTTATTGGTCTCAAGTGTAGAATGTAATTGGTTGGAAGTCATAAAACTGATTTGGTGTATCACCTCCATTAGTTTAGATTTAATTTCATTTATTTCTCTCCCTTTTCACCCCAAAAGTTAATAGTAATTGTAGTAAAGTGGTACATCAAGGGAGCTAGCCCTATGTAGAGATTCACTTCATTCCTTAGATTGCCCACAAGCCTAGAAGTGACTCCATTGTGCCACTTGGATGAGGAGAGCCTTGGCATCTCCTCAAAGGGTGAAAATCCAAGTGATAATATTTTTTATTGAGATATTTTTTATATCAACAAGGGTATGCCTAGATAGATATAACAATGTAAAAGCATCTGTAATATACTGAATTGGAACTAGAAATGTTAGATGTTAGTTGTTAGTTTTCAAGAAGGGATGGAACATGATGTCCATCATGGCATATGAGAAAGCAAGGTGAATGAATGATATGGATCATGACATTTAAAACAAGGACAAACAATAAATAAACAAGTATACAAAGTAATAAGTAAGAAGCAATAAGAAATAAGCATATAAGGTTCGCCAAGGGGCCATAAAAATAAGGGACATGGGCACATGTCACTCAAATTAGAAATTAAGCATACAAGGCATGTTCAAATTCCACATACACTTACAATTTGAAACAAGAAAATATTGAAATGAGGGACATAGACACATCTAATAGTACAATCAAGGGACATTGGCAAATGTCCAAAGGTACACACATATGAATAGAATCAAAAGACATTGGCAGATGTCCTAATACACACATAAGAAAAAAAATGGAATTGGAAATGCAATATTATCTAGCTATGTAAAACAAGAAAATAAAGCATGTAAAAACTAGAAAGATACAATCACATCTAACTAATCAAATCAAGAGTGAAATTATGTAAGACACATTTAATACAAATTAGGTATATGCTAAGAGATACATAGGTGATAGATACTAGTGAAACGTTGATATAGTAATCTATGTAATTTGGTAAGTAATATACATCAATATGATAACTCAGAGTGTGTAGTGTAGGATTGACATAACTTGGATGGTTTTCTCATATAGAAGATGCCCCAGTGGGTATGTATATCAATGTATATCTCAAATGTACAAGTAGGATTCCCCCCAGTGGGTAGAGTGAAGGAATCAAGTAGCTGGATGTCACTGCACACACTCAAATAAGATCAAGTGAAACATGGTAATTTAGATAAATTGACATACGATTGCATGAAACAAAAAATATAAGTCTTAGCATAGTAGTAGTAGTGTAAAGCATTTATGATGCATATAATTTAAATATTTTTGGTATTTTAATAAATTTGAATGTTTTTATATTTTGATTTTTTTAATATTTTTATAAAATCTATGTATAATAAAGAAAAATATATTATGTATAAGAAGTATGGGATAGGATGATACTAACTAATGAGTCTCATGGGAGACTCCCTATCATGGTGTCCTATATAAAGGAGTGGAATCATGCATGAATGTGAAGCATGATGAAAATGCTAAGACTGTGGCTCTGAAAGTTGTATATGTTGTAGATGCTCTAAAATATTTGAAGTAAAAAATAACTATGGTGTCCCAAAATAATTTTGAGTAGTGGATGAAATTTTAGGGTTCTTAGGGACCCATTTATAAGTATGATATGCTCTCTAAACATGTGTTTTATGTGTATACAAATGAGATATTAATGAAATTACTCTAGGTGTGAAAACTATAGCTATAATCTATCTATAATCCCAAAGATTTGGACCTGTGTGAACCCTCTACACTGGTGATGGATGTGTCAATTAGGTTTGGATTGGTATCAAAGGAAGAATTATAAATGGTGGGGAAATTGAAACTAGTGGAGAAGCTAGAACTGATGACTGCAAAGTAGATGGATCTGAACTGGGTAGTGGTAATTCATATGGAACTCCACCAACTATAATAACTTGATTAGCATGAATTAATTTCATGCATCTATGAACTATAGATGGTACTTCCTAAATTTTTTGAATCTATGGGAAACCAAGTAACATATCAAAAACTCCTACACTGGGAACTATAGTGAAATGTGTGGTCACATGTGTTGGAATAGTTTGTAAAGGAAGTACAATCTCACCCAATGAACTTTGTATATGCCCATTGAATATAATAATAACTATATCTATCAGGGTTATATCCTACTCTAAATATCTCAAATGATTTAATAATTTAATGGTGCACATGTTGACACTAGAACTAGTATCGATGAGAACACTATGAATGGGCTAATTATAAATATGTGATCTAAAAAAGAGTGCATTATAATCTAAATTATTCTCCACAATATCTTGATCTGAGAAGGATATCAAAGGTCTAGCTAGAAACTTGGACTCATACACATTGATCATACCACTCAAAGGATGTGACTCAACTAAAGGTGCCTGGTATGTAACTGCTGGTGGATGTGCATGATATGCATGGTGAACCCTTGATGTGTCCCCTATATCATATTTTTAATGCTATATATATGGATTTGAGAAGTTTTCAAAGATTTATCTTGTGTTGGTTTTACCTATGGAGGCTCAACTGAAGTGCCAAGATCAAGTAGGTTGTCATCTATCAAGTCCTATATCTTATGTTTTTAACTATTGCATTTTTTTATAGTATGGCCTAGTGCTCTGTGGTAATTGAAAAATTCCTACTGATCATATCCCTTAGGAAGAGGTTTGGTTGGATCAAATTCCTAAATAGGAGGGAGAGATGTGATATTACAATCAAAAAGCTATTGTAAAACCTTGGTTGGAGGATCTAGAAGATGTGAGATAGTATGCTGAGGGGATGTTGATAAAACTATAAACTAAGGAGGATCTAAAGCTATATTTATTGTAGGTTGATTCTACCCTTTTGTATCATTTAGCTTCACCTTATATGGGAATTTATTGTTACTCTTATTAGTCGTGTCTAAAATGCTTGGATACTTGAGTTTGCCCATTGAAATGAGTTTCACTTCTCTTACCTTTAGTGTATGACACCATTCAATGAAGGAAGAGAATCAATTGAACATAATTGATTCATGAAGTGATGGTATAAGACTCTATTTGAAGAGGTCCTATAACTCTTGATCTACCATGGGGATAGTCATCTTAGCCAAGATTGTCTTATAATGAAGAACATAGTCCATGAGATGCTCATTTGGTCATTATTTTTTTTGACCAATTTGAGCATATGAAACCTTATCACCAATGTTAATGCTAATGTGTGCTAAGAAAATTTCAGATAAAGGATTGAATGCATGAACTGACTAATTTAATACACTATAGAACCATTGTAAAACATAAACCTTTAGGCTCTATGGAAATAACATGGTAAGTAGCCAATCATTGGGTACATAGTCCAAGCATGCTATGCGAAACACTCTCAAGTGTGTCTTTGGATCACCCTTTCCATCATAAAGAGTAAGCTTGGGTTGAACAAAACCTTGTGGAAAGGGTGTATAAGCAACATGATATGTTAATGGTGTATGTAAAAGAGTAAAAGAATCCAAAGCCTATGTAGGTCTAGTGTTACCTTGCTCAAGATGTATCACCTTGGATTGAAGAGATATTATCTCTTGCACAAGGGATACCACATCAAGAGAGAGGGATGTACTAGATGTAACTGGTGGCATAGAGGTTGGTTAGGCTGATATAGGGGGTTGTTGAGACATAATTGCCCCTATAGTGTCATTTTCAATTGGTTGCTCAGTGATGATGGAAAACTCAACTTGTTCAACCTTTTTGATTTCTATGATAGATTGAAAAATTAGTGTATGATCTTTAGGCTATTCCTTAAGTCTTTTTCTAAAGTTTTGGAGGATCAAATCTCTGCTAAGTATAACTTCATTATCAAAAATGGGTGGAAGTGGATCAGTAGTCCAATGTGATGGAACATGAGCATTGGTGTGTACATCATCATTGTCATTTTCATACTGCTCTTTGTCAAAATTATCCTCATTGAAATTGGTGTAATTTGGATGTGTAGAATCTATGATGGGAACCTGAGTTAGTTGTTTATCCATGGTATATGATTGAGTTACATGAATCTAGGTGAATTCAGGAGGATTGCCACTAAGTCTTGCACTTAATCTTGAAGGAAAAGATTAAAGGAACTTATGTGGCATAAAGAAAACAACTTGGATAATAATATAAAATATTAAGTTGATATAATATAAACAAGGAACTAGAATATGGATAGAAAGGATACATAACTCCCAAACTTGTAAGGTGATACCTCAAGAAGCAAATAGGTGCTAGTATATGCAACTAAGGATTTCTCAAATATATTTATGCAAAATAGTATGAATGTTTTAATTTAAAATTGATTTTTTGGGTTTGATGTAACTAAAAATTTAGAAAATGATTGAAAAAGTACTAGAAAATAACTGGGAGCTAGTTAATGCAACTAGCGATTATTGAATGAATTTTTAAAATTAGTCTAATTAATGTTTTAATTTGATATAAATTTATAGAATTTTCTTGAAAAATTTAGGAAAAATTAGAGAATATTTCTAAAATCAAAAATATATTTTTCCTACTATTTATAATGTTTTTGTATGCAAAAAGGACTTAGTATGTGCAAACTAGGGTTTTTATAAAATATATGATAATTTTGCAATTAATTTGTGGATTTTTTATTTTTAAATATAGGAAAAATTAGGAAATTATTACAATAAATAAAAAATAATTTACCTTAGATTTTCTATGTTTTTGTGCAAAATTCTAAGTAAGTTAGGTTCACCAAATGTTTTATTATTTGTTAGAATAATGGATTTTTATTCCTAATTAATAAATAAGTCTGGTGTAAATTAAATCAATAAATAATGTGTAATAATTAAGTCACTAATTTATGTAAATATATTTTATTTTTGCATTTTCTAAAAATAGTAATAAATGAAATAAAATATGACTTAGCTTATTATGAGCTGTTCGATCTAAGACAAGGCCTAATAATTCAGGTACAGGACTAGGACAGTGTCAAAAATAGGTTATTGAATTTTGTTTTTTGATTGGATAGGAGTGTTGAAAGTGGGACACCCTATTATTTGGTGTTATAGTATTTTTTTAGTGTTGTCATCTAGGTGATCTAAGTTTTCTAGGTTCTACTCGGTAGGTCTGTATTACCTTGTCAATGAAATATCAAAGCATGGAAGTCTTTAGAGCTTACTATGCATTTGTTTTAATCTTCAAAATGTTTAGAATCTCTTTATGCTTGAACTTTGAAAGACAATTTGGGAAATAGAAAGAAGGGGTTAGTGTGTAAAAGATACATTGGACACACTTCACATCCCATGTGTGGGCACATTGCATACATACCAATACTTCTAAGAGGGATCAAGCTAATACAATTATCTCATTGAAGTTCTTGGTGCAATTATGTATGAAAATACAACTAGATGTGAAACTAGGTGTACTTGAGACTGCTAGGGATTGGTACAAGGGTTTGAATAAGCTTGGAATAATATTGGAAGGGTTTATGTAGAGAATAAGGAAAAGTTCTTGAGTGTACTTTCTTATATTCTTGCTTCTCTCTTATAAATGAGTGCCAACCCTTCTAAATGGACTTTGAATAGCCCTTTATTGGGAACCTAATGATCATGGGTTAAATTAATTCACATTAGGCTGACATGAATTAAGATAAGGATTCAAGATTATATTACCATTTGAACCAAATTTGCACTTGGAAAACAATGTCAAAAATAGGACACCCTAGGTTTCAACACTCCTTTCTAAGTTTGGCACTACTATCTAGAGGTAATGAGACCTAGGGGATGGATCTGGGCCTAAATGCGTTGCATGGGTTTGTAAGGGTTAAGTTTGAAAGGATATGGATGATTAGGAATTAGTGAAAGAAAAGCATATGAGGGTTGTGCAAGCAAGTAAGAAGACATATGGATTGGGTGTCATTATCCACACTCAAGTAACCAATTTTCATATTTTACATGACTATAGTAGCACACCAATTTACAACTGATGATATCAAGACCAAAATTAACCTTGTCAAGTTATCTTGAAGATAGTGTCCCACCTAGTGTGCTAGCACTATTGTCACCAAATATCACACCTTAGAAGAGGGTGATTAAGCCTCTTCCATATTTGGGAAATATGGGAACACTTTCAGGTATGTGGGTGTACTTATAGTGGAAGTGAGCCTCTAGATTTAAAGGGATAGCTTCTTGAATGTATCTTGCAAATATTATCACTTATCTAATGCTTAATTGTGGGGGGGAAGGGTTATAAATTACATGAGATAGACCTATTCTAAAATGGTGATGTACCAAGATGTTCTCCACAAGACTATCATACTCTATCACAAAGAGACAAGGCATACACCACTAGTCTAAGAGTCCTAGATTACACTAGCATTAGTGTTTCAATATGAAGGTGAGATGCATGAATAATTTCCAAATAAAATAAGACCATAGATTAGTTATAAATACTAAGGCTCATTATACACTTAAGATAGATTCGTACACTTGACTACACTTCATATGACCTGCTAAGCTAAAATCACTTGTATCAAACATGGAAGGATTGAGACAAATCAAAGATTGATGAATATCTCTTAAATATTCACTATATATCTTGTTGATGCCTCTATGTGTACCATAGACATCCTTAGTGTTCAAGAACACTTCTCATTTTAGAATTCTATGAATTTAGGGTATGAGTAGTAGGTTGTGACAACTTAATGTTTACATATGGTGACATAATGACAGAGTAATGTATGAATTTTCCAAAAAGAATTTAATAATTGATGGTTGGGAGCCATAATGGTCTAATTGTTTGTAAATTTTAAGTATATTTGCTAATTCTAGTGAATTTTGATCAAAACTTAAACTATAGATTAATATAAATGGATATTTAAAATGCAATTTAAGCTACAGTGATCTAGTTTTAAAAAAGAAGAAAAATGGAAGGCTAAGGCATAAAGAAAATGAGTGATTATTGATCCTTGACTCAAATATCATATGAAAAAGTTTTAATTATAACTAAACCTACATTTAACCAATATATCATTTAAAATAACATAATCTCATATCTCACCACATACTAGGTGAATTTCTAAGGATAATATGAACTCATATAACAAGAACTAGATTTTTTTTAAAGAATTATTACCAAACTTAAATATGATAAGCATATATGAATATAGAACAAATGAAATGAATCAAATTCAAGATCCTTTAACCAATATAGCATAGGCACAAATTAGCAACCCTGTATCACAAATGCAAATTTAGTATTCAAATAAACTATTCAAATTCAAGCTTTAGAACCAACAATTGAGAGAAAGCTATATTAACAATTGACACATCAAATTTGGATAATTTTGTATAATTCCTTGACTGTATTAATTACTTGAAGTATACAATTTTGCATAAAATTCTCACTCTATAAAAGATGGTAATGCATTCCTTTTATAGAAAGATAAGGCAGTATACCAATCAGTTACAAGATACAAAATGTAAAAATGATAAGGAAAACTGTCCTTCAAAAAATTTAGAATACATTTATTTTTCAAAACTAGATTGACCTAGAGGCAAATACGCTAATAGACTAGCATATGCATTATAAAAGACTATTCCTATTTCAAATATTATAATTTTTTTACAAAAAGGAATATAAATTAGCTGGTGTGCTCATTACTAAAGGATCTCCTTGTTATTCCTTTAGAAGCTCCATTTCTCTTTGATGTTATTTTTTGACCAGATCTAAATCTACAATAGGCTTCAATAAACATATATCTTCCTGATCAACTAAGTCATCAAAGTCCCTATCATCCCTAGCCATATCTTCTTTAATGATTCTATCTTATGTAATATTTTACTCAACTATGAAGATCATACCCAAAATCATATTGTTGTCACTACTTGGTTTGCCCTAGCTTTTGCCCTTTACTTCCTACATCATCAGGGTTACCCTATGCTTATACTCTACATCATTAATTATTCGCAGGGATATAGTATTGGTAGGATTTGCTAACATGGTTCCAAGTAGTTTTTTGATCTGGGCAATTATCTCTTCATCATCCCTAAGGATTCTATCTAAGCCCACTGAATAAGAAAATAAAATTTGGATCTTATCGACCAATATCCCCAAAACAACATTTACGTGAGATAGGCTAATAGTTATAAACTTAGGAATCTTATTCTTAATAAATATATTGATAAGACCCCTTACTTTGGACTCTGTATCCTACCATTTCATTATTATCCCTTTAGCCACCTCAATTTATTGGCTCAATGCATCCTACCTTAGTTTCATTGACTTCAAAGAGTCAAACATATTGAAAAAATATGATTCAAACATATCTATTATAACATCAAACACTGATAAAATGGCCCATGTCTCTAATTTTTCCTTTTGCTTTTCAAAATTTTAGATCCTATATTTCATTCCTCTAATACTAGCTCTGACTTGAGCTGAGTGAGCCTCAGATAGGATTTCAATATCCTCTTCATGCATGGGCAGTTCACCAGGTTGCTACCCTCCAACTAGGGTTAAGCCAGCAATGGGTTCCACCTTCTAAAATGTGATCTCTTGAGTTCCTACCATGGCCTTTTTTATTGTTACCCTTTCTAATCCAGCTGTCTCTAGATTAAACTGCATAGTAGTGGATGATTCTATGTGTTTTAGAGGTTTTGGGACCTCTAATTTTATGTTGCCTAATTCTTCTAGAGCATCCGTCATCTTGTCATTTAGCCCTACAATAGTTATCCTTCTTCTTTCCTCCTACTCCTTCATCAAGGCCCTTATCTATGGCTTGATATATTCATGAACATCAATGTTGATAGCCTTGGCCAAGGCCCATGAGTGGGAGTAGGAAGGGTTCTTCTGTAGCTTTCCATAAATGAAATAATCAGGGATGATTGGTCCATGAATGGGGAACTCCTCACTGATTAAGTTGAGTGAGATTCAACTTTGGCCTCTTTTGCTATGTACCTAGGGATATGATATATTAATGTATATGGGTTGATGGAGATGCTAACATGTGGCACACATCCCCTTATTTTTGAAGATAACTAAGGGGATGTATGCCACATGTTGGCATCTCCATCAACTCACATACATTAATATACCATATCCATAGGTACATAGCATCTTTTATCCAATAGGGATAATTTCTAGTTCTAATTTTCTCCTTTGGTTATGCCACTGGAACTAGGTCCAAGGCAACTTCCTTCACCTTATCTTCCTCATCATTCTCTATTTGAACTAGAGCTTCTTAAGCTTGTGCATCTTCTTCTTCAGAACCATATACCTCAACAAGGACCTTAAGGGCATCCTATACTATTTCATCAAGCTCAAGGGTAATCATATCCAAATGTTCCACTAGGGACACTAGTCTATCAGGTTGGGTTGAAGATGAAGGTCCCTCACCAGGTCTCTCCTCCAAATTCTCCTTGCTTGTTCCTTATACAATTTGTGCTAGGGGATATGGAACTTCCATCTAAGGTTATTCCTAAGGTGGCCTAGAATGTCCAAGAAATAAATGGTACTAAAGGGGATGCATCTACCATATGTCCCCTATCTTTTCATCACTAGTTAATATGTGCATAGGCTTGAGGTTGGTTTTATTAAATATGGCTAGCACTTCTTCAAAACTTTTGGCCTTTATGTATAGGGTGTCATGAGGGCCCAATTGATGCTCATAGATTAGATTGGATAGTTGTTTTCTCTTTAAATGAATACCTACCATATTATTTGGATCCCACTATCTGAAGTCATCCAATTGAAACAAAAAAGATTCTCTAAGTTTGGACATGGTGTCCACCTACTTCCAATCCTATAGAACTATTATTCCAATTGTCAAAGGAAATGGATGGAGGAGGCCCTTCCTTCTCTCCTTCCAGACCCCATCAACACTATGAAGGAGTTGATATGTAATTTCATATTCTATCAAATTGGAGGGAATGTAAATAGGCAACTTGTATGGTTGGGTTAGAATTCCCTCAATTTTGAAAACAATGCAATCTGGGTAAAACTAGATGTCTCCCATCATGTACACATCCTTCTTATTCAATGGGAGAATCCTCGGCATGGGAATACCTATGATGGATTCTACCAAAGTAGGATAGACATAGTCACATATGAGTTAAATGTGGTGTCTATACTTGAAGATATGAAATTTTGAGTAATGGTGGAAAATTATGGTTCTACCCTTAGGAGACCAAGTTTTGATGTTGGAGACCTCGGTGGAAGCTAGCAAGGCATCTAGTAGATAAGACATCATGAAGAACTAATTTCTTTTCTTCCTCTTGATGGTAGTAAATTATTTCCCTAGGAAGACACTAGTCATATTCCCCATTGGAAGAATGAACTCTTTCTCTACCATAAAGTAGACATAAGATACCCATCTCTTATTGGCATACATAGTCATAGGGGCTCTAGATATTCAATTTAATAAGTTCATGATAACCCTAATTCCCTCCCTAAAATTGACAATTAGGATTCTTCCCCTCAAAGTATTGAAATATATGGTTCCCTTGGAGTAACCATGGCCTGAGGATGGTATCTAGGTCATTCTCACTGGTCCATCCTTTGATTGTGGGTAGGTCCACATGGGGTTTTAGGAGCTTGTAGTACTTCTCAAAGGTTAGTGGGGAAATGTATGTAACTCTCCTAGAGATTCCCTCATGGATAATCCAATCATTATCAATTATACAATCAATAAAAACTAGAACAAGGATGTAAAAGCAATGAAGAACCTCTAGTTTGGTAGTAACATGGTGGAAGCCATTCATTTGAATTGTGACTAGGTCATAGTATCTCTGATTAATTGTGGAAATCCTTTGTTTCTCTTTGGTGATGGGATTCATCTGTTTTATATTCTACAAGATCTTGAACCAATTATTATGTCCATTATTTAGGGCTATAACATCCAATTGAGTATCTTTGAAAATCCTTCCTTCATTGTCCTAGATAGGTATAACTCCATCTCATCTCTCAATTGCTACCTCCGAGTTGTTATGGCTTATGTGCTTACAAAATTTTCACAATTGGATTGAAAATTTCCTCTGGTTATCTCTTTTGTTCTCAAAACATAATTGAACATATACTAAATTCTCTGTAATCAATTTGAGTTTACGTAGGGTCTTTTTATGTAAGTTTAGGGATTTGAATCTTTAATGGTGGTAGCTCATTTGGAGTTCAACTCATACGTGCTTCAGATTTGATTCAAACCTTTGAATTCATATGTTTAAATTCTTAAGCACACAATATCTCCTTTTTTATCATCTTCTGCTTGCATGCTGCTTATGTGGCATCAATTTAGAACATTTTGTGGCATTTTTCATAAATGCCTTTGAAGCACTAGCTATTGGCATTTAAAAAATGCCTTTTGTCTTGCTCCATTGGATCAAGATTGGAGGATTAGCCTAGGCCATTGATTATGATTTGGGCCCTTGCTTACCATTGGTATTTTTTAGTATTGAGTGCCATGGTTGTGCCACTTGGTACCTCCATAGTCATTTTGAGCTCTGACACCTTTATCAATTACACCTTGAATGCGTATTTGCCATGCATCAAGCCCACCAGCTCTTGGAGTTCTATTGAAAATTCATTGATGTATTTTCCCCATTGGATCATCCTTCCATGATGAAGTGTAATCCATAGGATCTGCAAAGATGCATGAGCTCTAAGTAAGTATATATACATAAAATAACTTAGGCTAAAATGATTTTACCTAGGTTTATTTCATATTAATAAACACAAACTGACTTAGGTTAAATCATTTTATGCTAAGTTTTAAATCAAAGGACTTAGGTGGGGACTTAAGTTTGAATACCTTAGGTTAATGTTCATTTTGTATTTATTAAATATGCAATTGAATTTAGGCTAAAGTGTTTATACCTAAGTTTTCTAGGATTTATATAAAGGGGACCATGGCTAAATATTTCAAGCTAAAGTTTACATTGTGTTTAATAAACACAACACATACTTTGGATAAAATACTTACGTTGAGCTTTTAGAACATGTCCAAAGGGGATCTAAGTGATATAAGAATCAAATGTTGAAATTTGACATAGGGATTTATTTTATTAATAAACACAATAAAACTTTTAGTTATAAGTATTTGGGCTAAGTTTCATGTCACAAAGATCCTTTTAAAATAATATTTAGTATAAGTCTCTAGCCTAAGGTTCATGCCATTCAAACAAATGCAAAAGGGGACCTTAGGGTATAAGCTTAGACTAAATCTAATTCTGAAAATATTTAGACTTATGAAACCATTTCAATATTTGTAGTTCAAATATTTCAAGCATTTGAACATCCTCTAAAGGCTTTCGATCATCTATAAACAATTTATAGGCTTTTTAGAAACATTTTGGAATCTATCTTAGTATTGAGCAAAATAATTCATTAACTTAAATTTGATGATTGTGTGGATGTCAAATATGTCGTTGTAGATGTCAAATGATGGTTGTGTAAACATCAAATTTAAACTATTGAAGCTTTTAGTTTGATGGGATTAATGTTGACATTCATGTGGATGTCAAATATGTCCTTGTGGACATCAAATGATGGTCACACGAATGTCAAATTTAAGGTCTTCAAAATTTTTGTGCTCTAATACGGGAGTGCCACTTGGCTATTCTATAGGGCTTCCCAGGGTCTTGGACTTGATTCGATCTGTCCGATTGAAAATCATGATGAAGCAAGAGTCATCCAATCATGATCCAGAAGATTGCTCATGATTGGTCCCTTTTGTCATGCAAGACCCTTTACTTTTAATATTTTAATGCTGGAGTGCTATGTGGTAATTCCATGGAGCTTTGGATTTTTAATTTTAAATGATGTCTTCACTCTATCTAATCTTCAATCTGTGATGAAGCAAGAACCATTGGATCTTGTGAGTTACATGTTTTTTAAGTTAAGACCTGGGCCTTCCTTGCTTCATTGGATCATGCTCTGTGATGAAGTATGGTCCATTGGATATTGAAAGAAGTAAGGAAATTAAGTTAAAACTTGGGATTAAATGTTAATTTAGGCTAAAATATTTAGACTAAGGTCTTGTTCATGTTAATAAAAATGGGGCCTTAGTATTCAAACTTTAGGCTAAGTAGGAAATAATACAGGGAACCATGCTAAAAATAGAGGAAACATGTTTAGCATAAAATTGGACTTGGTTAGAAATAAAAAGGAATAAAGGGGAAAATAAAAGTGGACCAAGTGTAATTTTTAAGCTAAATTTTGGTCGTGTTGAAAAGCATGACCAAGCTTTAACATAAAAATTAGGCTTGAGTCCAAAACATATTTAAATTGTTCCCACTAAATTCTCCCACCAAATTTGAATTTGAACTAAGGGTTTATGCCAAAGTTTTTAGAACATGAATCTATTAGCAAGGGCTCCATGAAACCTACAACTTAAAAATATGAAGACCAATCATTAGCAATGTTAGGCAAGGTTAAAATAAAACATAAATCACTAAGTAAATCTTGTCAAAGTAGATGATTTTTAGATTCTAATAATGTTTAAAATAGGTCATGCTTTTAGGGCTAAGATTTAAAATATCTCAAGGGTCCCAATTTTCCAAAAATGGGGGTATGTTGACCTCAAAAAATGGCGACTTTTAAGGGAAACATATCAATATGTTAGAACCTAGAGACTCTAGTTTAGACAAAAAACTAAGTCATCCACTCCATTTGATCCATGCCATTATCTAAATCATTTTATGGTTAAAACAAACCTTGTACTCACATAATAGAGATAAAAAATTAAGACATAGCCATGTTGTGTGTGTGTTTTGATTCCACTTATTGTTTGCCATGGGATTTAGGGGACAAATTCTAGGTTTCATATATTTAATAATTAAAATTGACTTAGATCATGCTTAGATATTCATTAAGTACCATGCATATGGTTAAAAGAAGGCTTGGGCATTACTCTACTACCAGCCAGGCATCCATAGTCCCAATAGAGATGCCTTTGGATCCACTCCAGGCCTTACTCCACTGCCAACTAGGTGTCCATATCCTTAGTGGAGTTTACTAGAATCACCTATGCTTGAAAAAATTGTTGATTTTGCATTGCATTCTTATTTTTTTATTTTTCAAAACTTTTATGCTTTCAGTAAGGTTAGGAACCAGGGTGGCTAGGTTTAAGGATTTGGTCAAGTATTTGATATTTAGAGAATAACCTATGGATCTAACCATTGCCTTAGGCAAGGATGTTTATTAAGTGCAAGCATGACTGTGATTCAACAAATTAAGCTTTCATCCTACAAGTGCAAATGTTCTTAAAACCAAATTTAGGTCAAGACAATGCCTAGGTTCTCATAAAACAGTTAACCTACTCATCAAACTTTATCAATTTATTTAAATCACAACATTAGGCTCATATTTCAGATCCATGGTCAACATATATATTAAGTTCACACCCATATTCTTGAATTTTGGAATCTCAAGCAAGCTAGATAAACTTTGAGCTTAGGTTTATCCAAAAGGACTTATTGGAATCAAGGAACCAGGCAACAAAAGCAAACACCCAACCTGAAGAAAGAAAGGAAACCAAACATATACATTATTATATATAAATAAGGGATATAAAGGAAGAACTAAAAAGAAACTAACTAGCATACCTACACTAAATCTAATTGCCTTACAATTTACTCCATAAATACCTCAAGAGGAGAAATAGAGAAGTAATGTTTGAGGTACTATGCATTGGTGGGTAATGTGAACTCTATTTATTATAGATATTTGAGCTTGAAGGTGTTGTTTCCTAATGTATCTATAATTTGATATGGGCCAATCCACAAGGGTGTGAATTTTCCATGCTTGCCCTTAGGCTCAGATGCTTTGTTCCAAAGGAGAACTATATCTCCTTGTCTAAACACCTTGATCTTTGACCTTTTATCAAACCACCTTTTCATTTTGGTCTGATATCAGTAAAACTAGTAAAGGCTTTCTCCCTTACATCTTCCATTTGAATGTCCAATAATATCAAAATTTCAAGTTCCTGACCTTCTTCCATTTACTCTTTCATGAATTTGTAAGTGGGAAACTTGAGAGTGATAGGAAAGATGGGCTCTTAGCCATACACCATCAGAAAGGGTGATGCCATCAAGGCTTCTTTAATCCTAATCCTATCTACCCATAAGGTATACTTGAGCAGCATGTGATAGGTCTTAGGCTTATCTACAACAAACTTCTTAATTTCTTTCATTACGTTCTTATTGGTAGATTCAAAGAATCCATTTTCTTAGGGGTAATGATTAGATGAAAACTTTAGACATATACCAGTATCATATGCCCATTTAGTCATATCTATGGATGTAAATTTAAAAAACCATTGTCACACACTAGAGAGACTAGAGTTTCAAATCTAGTACAAATATTCTCTTCTAGGAAACTAATCTCTTCCTCTATCTTGCATTGTTTGGTGGCTACAGCTTTAGCCCACCTTGTGTAATAATCTATGGTAGTCAAGATGAATTTGTGACCTTCAGATGAATTGGGGTTGATCACCCCAACAAAATCCAATCCCCATTGAGCAAATGGTTTTTCAACCATGTCTGGTTGTAAAGGCATTACTACCTTAGGCTCTTTGGTGTTAAAAATCTAGAAAGAGTGGTATTCTCTCTCATGTTTGTGAGCATCTTTAAAGACAATTGGCCAATAGTAGCTAGATCTAAGGATCTTGTGTGTATTAGTCTTCCCTGATGGGTGTCCATTGCCAAATTTCTCATGAAAGGTGTTCATGATTTGGATAGCTCCCTCTTTTGAGACACACCTTAGGTAGACCTGTTCAAAGTTCTTCATGTATAAGATCCCAGCCTCAGAGCTCTCTTTTACTCCTTTGTTAGTATTACAAGATATGTACCCTTAATTATTAAATGGATGATGGAATCATACTACTAACTAGGTTGAAATTTCTATTGATCAACTTGCATAATACTTAACCTAGGGCTAGTATTATCAATCATTTAGATCATAACTTGGCACCTTACCAATTTTTCCATTTCCATTTCTATGTCATACTATTAAAAAAATGACATCCATTTACCTCTACATTTTCCTAGCTCATTTTGGATTAGCATAAGATTTGTGGTAGGGTTAGGTAGAATAACATGCACCTTATTTCTAAGGATGTAATACCTAAATTTATTTACTATCTTAACTAATGGATACACTTGTTTGTCAATCAAAAAATAGCTCAATTCAACATTTTTGAATTTATTACTCATAAAGGATATTAAATGATCACATCCGTCAAATTTATGAGTTCAAAACATAGCCATAGTATGGTCAAAGGCAAAATAATAGAGTTAAAACTCCTTTGAAATGTTAAAACTTATCAGGACTAGAGCTTGGCTAATAGCTTCTTTGATGTCATTAAATGCCTTCCTAGATTCATCATTCCATGAGACATTGGTATCCTTATTTATCATGTCATTTAATGACTTGATAATCTCTGTAAATCAAAAAATGAATTTTCTTATAAATTTTATCTTACCAAAGAATGATTTTAGCTTTTTTTTGTTGTTTGGAGGCTCTATTTTGGATATAACTTCTACTCTTTTAGGATATATGGAGATCCCTTCTTTAGATATAACATGACCCAACAATTTTCCTTTAGTAACATAAAATATATTTTTCTTGGGGTTTAAGGAAATTCCATACCTTCTAAATCTCTCAAAAACTTGTTGTAAATGCATAGAGTGATCTTCCCTATTCTTAGAAAAAATTATTAGATAATCCATATATATAATGATGCACTTACCTATCAGACCCTAGAAGGCATGGTCCATGGCCCTTTGAAATGTATCTCCTACATTTATTATCCCAAATGGCATTCTATTGTATACAAAGATTCCCCACTTGGTTGTGAAGGTTGTTTTCATCTTGTCTTCCCCATCAACTAACACCTAGTTGTAACCGAAAAAGCCATAAAAAAAAGACATCATAGTTGAACCTTAAACAAATTGAATCACTTATTCAAGAGAACGAATATGATAGTTATCCTTCTCAGATGCTTTGTTTTAGTTTCTAAAGTCAATTCAGAGTCTAATCTCACCATTCTTCTCCCTGACTAGCACCAAATTAGCCACCCAAGTAGAATGCTTGATGGGAAATATTATCATATCATTTAGCATTATCTTAACCTCCTTTAATATAATTGGTTATAAGATAGGGTTCATAGGCCTCTGCTTATGCCTGAAGGGTTTACAATTTTCTTTAAGGGGTATAGTATGGGTGACAAACATTGGATCAAAGATATTTAAGTCATCATAAGACCATGCTATAACATCCTTGTACTATATTAACAGCTCAATGGCCTTTTTTTATTAATACTAGTGTAGGATTTTATCATGTTGACCAACTAGGGTTGATCTTAGGGACCAAGATCCATTACATTGTAGTCTTTCCCACTTACCTTAGGAGTCGTAGAAACCTCAACCAATTTATCTTGGTCAAATAGTCTTTCTAAAGAAATCATGCCTTTGGTAATATTGTTGTCATATCAAAAATTTCCTCCTTAAATACATTTTCATCAATAATATGAGCATAAAATTCTCTAGAATTGATCATGAAATACAATATTTGTTGATCATCACTGAAGAATTGAAAATGATTAACATTACCAAGCACTGAAGGACAAGGCATCAACTCAATGTTGAAGTTGGGGGAATCTTGGTTGGGTATGAGGTTGGTTATAGAAGATGCCAAATCATCATCAACTTGGTTCTCCTCTCTTGGGTGGAGATAATGCTAAAAGCATCAAAGGACTCAATTAGATCCTAGACCCTGAACTTATACCTCTTAAGGTATGAGAGTTTGAATTGATATTTGCTTCTGACTTGGTTGACCACTAGTTCTAAATCCCCACTAACTAGTAATTCTTTGACATTATTATTTATATCAAATTGTAGGCTTAAAATAAGGGCCTCATATTTAGTAAGATTGTTAGTGAAAGTGAATTGGAGTCTATAGGATGTATGATACTTCGTACCACTAGGATCAATTAGGACAACACCAACTCTAGATCTAACCTTACACCTAGCACCATCAAAATGTAATTTCCATAGTCTAGGGATAACATGAGTACATTTAGGATCACATACCTTGTAGTCTCTAGGGTTTAAACCCCTAAGTCTGAGTCAAATATGTTGACACTTTCATTCATAACATTGTACTCAGTGATCATATGTTTCATCCTCAATTCTCTCTCAAGCCTGATCTAATTAGGAATTCCCTTCCAAGGTAGCCACAAATGTGAGAAATATATGGACATATGGCCATTCAAAGCCTTGGTTCATTCCTTACTTAATAAGATCCCATAAACATCAAGAATATCAACAACTTGAATATCAATAAACTATTGCACTCTACAATTAGAAGCTAGTTACATATGAACATTTAAAAACTTTCCAACTATCTTGACTCTAGATTTGTCTAATTGGGTGACAACCTTATCAGAATTAATTGGTGTTAAGCCAAGTTTTTCATATACTAATAGGCATGATATTGGTGGATGCACCAAAATCTAATAAGTAATTGTGAAAATTCTTACCAAATATCCTAATAGTGAGCAGGAAAGGAGTAGACTCTACCTTAGCTTTATGTACAATCACATTAGCATGGCCAATCTTGGATGGCTTGTTATACTTCTTTGATAATGATTCCAGTAAGAGGTCCCTTTGTTCTATGATCTAAATCAATTCATGTAAAGTGATGTTAGCATTTATCTTTTTCATATCCTTAATAATGTTATAACCAATTTTATTAGAAGAACTAGGAATATCAATGTTGGGTGTAGAGATACTCCCTTTAAATGGCTCTAGATTATTTCTTGAAGAAGTGTCTAGAGGAGTTCCAAAGTTATTTGGAGGCATTGAGGTAGTTAAGGGATGCCTCTACTCTCTATTCCTCAAGGGATAAATATTCAAGAATTGTTGGAAGGCCTGAATCTCCTCTAGGATCTCATTAGGTTCATTCTCCTCTTGAAAGGGGAAATCAAAGCTCTCCACCATGAAAGCTTGATCATATGATTTGGATCCTAAGGTACTTACACCACTATATTTACTAGGGACCACTTCAAACTTATCCAAATCTTCTTGGAAAGCTTTAAAATATTTGAAAAACTCTATACAATCAATCTCACCATGCTTGGATATATAATGCACTCTACAATAATTAGGTAAATCAATGTCAATCAGATTAATGTCCATATTCTTATTGCTAGAAGATGGTCCATTAGCCTTATTATTATGGAAACTATCATTCTAAAACCTATTGTTTGGCCTATTAAACCTTTGAAATGAGAAGTTCTTACCAGAGCTATCTCCAATATTGTCTACTTGTTTTTATAACTAAAGGAAGTTAGTGTTTAATTTTTGGACCATTTTCAAGATAGACTCATTCTAATTCTTGGGAGTTTTATAATTTTGCACCTAGTTATTGTTAGTACTAGTAGTTGGTACTAAAAATATTTTATCATTTACATTGAAGCCATTAGTAGGATGACTCAAGGATCCTAGAATCTGATTTGGAGCAACATGACTCAAGGGCAGTTGATTTACATTTGGGAGTTGGTTTAAGGTTGGAATATTCTGGTTATTGTTAGGGAAGATGTTCAAAATGGGCATATGTGGGTTGATATTTGAGACTGAGTAGGCCATTTTTCCTTGGGGATAAATTTGATCATTGATGACAACTGATTTAGAATAAACCCTAGATAATGAATTTATAGACAGAATAGATATTTTTAGGTTTATAGAAGTCATGGGATCTATTGCATCCTTGTAGATTTTGAGAGCTAAAACATCATCAGGTTTATAAGGTTATATGTTTATGCTATATATATTTTGAAATATGGAATTAAGGACCTAATAGGCTCACTTTCATCCCTCCTAATGGTGATGAATTGGTGATACATAACACATGGATCAATAATCTTACCAAACTAGTCTATGAAAATAATAGTGAAACCATCTCAGCTAGTGATATAATTGTCAAGCAAATTCAAAAACCATTTCTAGGAATCATATTTAAAAGTAAAGGGGAACAACCTACATGCTACATCTTCATGCACAACATTTAGCAACCATAAGGTATCTTTAAAAGATTTAATGTGGTCTTCAATTGTCATTATACTAGTTGGACTAAATTTAGGCAAATACTTTTTAAGGTTATGTGGGAGATCATGTACCACACCTGACACATTGATTGACGAGTCTCCCAACCAAGCCATACCTAGATGAATATTAAAGGCAAAGGTACCTTGAAGAGGTGAATTTGGAAAAGATTTGGATATCTTGCCTATACATTTATCATGCATGGCTCTTTTATGAACCTAAATAGTCACTATACTAGTTGGACTAAATGTAGGCAAATACTTTTTAGGGTTATGTGGGAGATCATGTACCACACCTGACACATTGATTGAAGAGTCTCCCAACCAAGCCATACCTAGATGAATATTTAAGGCAAAGGTACCTTTTAGAGGTGAATTTGGCAAAGATTTGGATATCCTACATATACCTTTATCATGCCTGGCTCTTTTATGAACCTTAAGTTCAAGTAAAGGTTCCATTATCTTTGAATGTGATCTAGTTTGAATCTTTGGCAATTCTAGCTTGAATATCGAATATCGTATTTGAAATATGATGTAGCAAGTTAATATTTATAAAGAATAAGGATTAAACTTATGCATTAAGCTCATTTTACAAATGTGTAAAGAATGGTAAAGGACATAAATATTTAACTAAGCTAGATTAAAGATGTGTCTAATTACATAAATATGATCTATCTTTATAAGTCTAAGATCAAATAAACTCAAATCTATGAAAGGTATGCCAATATTTGATCAAACAAGCTGTCCTAACCTCAAATACTATGGATTCTCATGTCTTAAGCTATATTTACCAAAAAACAAGCATCAAAACTTCAAAGAACTATGATCTTTGTCTAAGGAAGCACAAAGATAGGTCAGAGGCCACAAAGATCAATGATTTTACACTTTTAAGAATATAATTACTCAAAAGTGAAAAGATAACACCATCTTAGATCAAAATAGACTAATATCAACAAAGATTCAACCAATTCATAGTGAATGCCCTCCTTTTAGCACCAACGAGACTTGCTGATGTCTATATGTGTACCACACATGTCAATAGTGTTCAAGAACACTTATCATTTTATAATTCTATGAATTCATGGCATGATTAGTAGGCTGTGACAACTTAATGTTTACCTATGGTGAAATAGTAGTAGAGTAATGAATGAATGTTCCAAAAAAATTATAATAATTGATGGTTGGGAGCCATCATGGTCCAATTCTTTATAAATTGTAATTATCTTTTCTAATTCTAGTGAAATTTGATAAAAAATTAAACCATAGATTAATCTTAATGGATATTTATAATAAAATTTAAGCTACAATGATCTGGTTTAAAAAAAGAATCAAAAGGGAAAGGTAAGATAGAAAGAAAATGAGTGATTGTTGATCTTTGACTCAAATATCATATGATAAAGTTTCAATTACAAATGAACCTAAATTTAACCAATATATGATGTAAAATAGCATAAGCTCAGATTTCACCGCATACTAGGCAAATTTCTAAGGATAATATGAACTCATACAAGTAAGAACTAGATTTTCCTTTAAAGAATTATTACCAAACTTAAATAGCATAAGCACATCTGAATACAAAACAAATGAAATGAAGAAAATTCAAGATCCTTTAAACAATTTAGCATAGGCACAAATTATCAACCCTATATCACAAATGCAAATTTAGTATTCAAAGAAACTATTAAAATTAAAGCTTTAGAACCAAAAATTGAAAGAAAGCTATATTAAAAATTGACACATCAAATTTGGATAATTTTGTAGAATTCCTTGACTATATTAATTACTTGAAGTATACAAGTTTGCACAAAATTCTCACTCTATACAAGATGGTAATACATTCCTTTTATAGAAAGATAAGGTAGTGTACTGATCATTTACAAGGTACAAAAGATAAGGACAATTGTACTTCAAAAAGTTTTAGAATACATTTGTTTTTCAAAACTAGATTGACCTAGTGGCAAATATGCTAATAGACTAGCATATGCATTATAAAAGACTATTCCTATTTCAAATATTACAATGTTTTTATGAAAAGAAATATCAATTCGCTGGTGGGCCCATTGTTGAAGGGTCTCCTTGTTATTCCTGTAGAAGCTCCATTGATCTTTGATGTTCTTCTTTGACCAGTTCTAAATCTACAATAGGCTTTAGGAAATAGATATCTTCATGATTAACTAATTCATCAAAGTCCCTATCATCCTTGCCATAAATTCTTTAATGCTTATAGCTTCTATAATTTTTTCCTTAGTTGTGAAGATCATACCCAAAATCCTATTATTGTCACTCCCTGATTTGCCCTAGATTTTTCCCTTTACTTCTTTCATCACAAAGGTTACCCTATGTTTATACTGTACACCATCAATGATTCCCAAAGATGTAGTCTTGGTAGGATCTACCAATATGGTATCAAGTATTTTCTTGATTTAGGCAATCAACTCTTCATCATCCCTAAAGAGTCTATCCAAGCCTTCTAACCAAACAATTAAATTTTGGATCTTATCCACCAATATCCCCAACATAACATTTAGGTGGGATAGGCTAATAGTTCTAAACTTAGGAATATTATTCCTAATCAATATATTGATAAGCCCCCTTGCTTTAGCCTCTGTATCCTCCTACTCTATTATTATCCCTTTAGCCACCTCACTTTGTTGGCTTAATGCATATTGCCTTAGTTTCATTGACTTCAAAGAGTTAAACATATTAAAAAAAGATGCTTCAAACATATCTATTATAGCATTAAGCACTGATAAAATGGCTTGTGTCTCTAAGTTTTTCTTTTCCAAATTTTGGATCCTCTATTTCATTCCTCTAATACTAGATCTGACTTGAGCTAAGTGAGCCTCATATAGGATTTCAATATCCTCTTCATGCATGGGTAGTTCACTAGGCTACTTCCCTCCAATTGGGGTTAAGCCAGTAAAGGGTTCCACCTTCTAGAATGCGAACTCTTTAGTTCCCACTATGGCTTTTTTGTTGTTACCCTTTATAATCTATCTATTTCTAGATTAAACTACAAATTAGTGGATGATTCTATGTTTTGGAGGTTTTGGGACCTCTAATCTTATGTTTCCTAATGCTCTTGGAGCATCTATCTTCTTGTCATCTAGCTCCACAGTAGTTACTATTCTTATTTCCTCTTGATCCTTCATAAAGGCCCTTATCCATGGCTTGATATCTTCATGAACATTAATGTTGATAGCCTTGGTTAAGGCCCATGACTGGGACTAGAAAGGGATCTTTTGTATATTTCCATAAATGAATCAATCAAGGATGATTGGTCCATGAATGGTGAAATCCTATTTGAATAAGTTGATCTCACTTGTGGGATGAGTGAGAGTCAACTTTGGCCTCTTTTGTCCAATAGGGACAATTACCAATTCTAATTTTCTCTTCTTTGGTTGTTCCACTAGGACTAGGTCTAGCATAACTTCTTTCCCCTTATCTTCCTCAACCTTCTCTATTTTAACCTGAGCTTCTTCAGATTTTGCATCTTATTCCTTAGAACCATATGCCTCAACAAAGACCTTGAGGGCATCCTCTATTATTTCATTAGGCTCAAGGGAAATCATATCCAAGTTTTCTACTAGGGATGCTAGTTTATTGGGAGGGGTTGAATATGAAGGTCCATCACTAGGCCCTCCTCCAACTTTTCCTTGCCTATTCCTTATATAATTTGAGTTGGGCAATGTGGTAATTCCATATGAGGTTATTCCTGAGGTGGCATGGAAGGTCCAAGAAACAAATGGTACTAAAGGGGATGCATCTACCATATGTCCCCTATATTTTCATCACTAATTAATCTATGCATAAGCTTAGGTAGTTATTTTCTCTTTAAATGATTGCCTACCACATTATTTGTATCCCAATATCTGAGGTCATCCAATTGAAACACAAAAGAGTCCTTATGTCTAGACATGGTGTCCACCTGCTTCTAATCTTATAAACTATTCTTCCAATTGTCAAAGGAAAGGGATGGAGGAGTCCTTTCATTTTCTCCTTATAGAGCCCATCAACACTATAAAGGAGTTGAGATGCAATTTCCTATTCTACCAACATGGGGGGAATGTAGATAGGTAACTTGTATGGCTGGGTTAGAATTCCCTCAATTCTAATAACAATGCAATCTGGGTAAAATGAGATTACTCCCATCAGCTCCACATACTTCTTGATCAAAGGGGGAATCTTGGGCATGAGAATACCTATGATGGATTCTACCAAAGTAGGATAGACATAGTCACATATGAATTAAATGTGGTGTCTCTACTTGAAGATATGTATTTTTGAGTAATGATAGGAAATTATGGTTCTACCCTTAAGAGACTAGTTTTTAATGTTGGGGACCTTGGTGAAAGCTAGCAGGGCATCTAGTAGATAAGACATCATGACGAACGAATTTATTGTCTTCCTCTTTATGGTAGTAAATTGTTTCCCTAGAAAGACACTAATCATATCCCCCATTAGAAGAATGATCTCTTTTTCTACCATAAAGTAGACATAAGATACCCAACTCTTATTGACATATGTAGTCATAGGGGCTCCAAATATTTTATTTAATAGGTTCATGATTACCCTAATTCCCTATTTAAACTAGACAATTGGGATTATTCCCTCAAATTCTCAGAATACATGGTTCCCTTGGAGTAACCATGGCTTGAGGATGGTATCTGAGTCATTCTCACTAATCCATCCTTTGATTTTGGGAAGGTCCACATGGGGTTGTGGGAGCTTGTAGTACTTCTCAAAGGCTAGTGGGGCAATGTAAGCAACTCTCCTAGAGATTCCCTCATGGATAATCCAGTCAAGATCAATTTTATTATCAATAAAAATCAGAGCAAGGATTTGATTCAGACCTTTTCCTTTATACGTTTGCATTCTTAAGCACACAAGATATCCTCTTTTATCATCTTCTACTTATGTGGCACTTATGTAGCATCAATCTAGAACATTTAGTGATTTTTTCATAAATGACTTTGAAGAATTAGCTATTGGCATTAAAAAAATGCCTTTTATCTCACTCTGTTGGATCAAGATTTGAGGATCAACATGGGCCATTGATTGTGATCTGAGCCCTTGATTTTCATTGGTCTTTTTTGGTATTGATCCCTATGGTTTTTCCACTTGGAACCTTTGTGGGCTTTCTGAGATCTAGCATCTTTTCCAATCATACCTTAAATGTACGTTCACCATGTGTTAAGCATGTAGGCTCTCATAGTTTTATTAAAAATTCATCAGTGCTTTCGTACCATTGGATCATCCTTCTATAATGAAAAATAAGCTATAGGATCCATAAAGATGCATGATTTTTAAGTTAGTGTATAGACATAAAATAACTTAGGCTAAAATTCTTTTACCCAAGTTTATTTCATATTAATAAACACAAACAGACTTATGTTAAATCATTTTACACTAAGTTTTAAATCAAAGGACTTAGGTTTAACTACCTTAGGTTAAGGTTCATTTTGTATTTATTAAATACAAAATATAATTTACACTAAAGTGTTTATACCTATTATTTTTGGGAATTATACAAAGAGGACCATGGCTAAATATTTCAAGCTAAATTTTACGTTGTGTTTAATAAACATAACACATACTTTGGCTAAAATACTTATGTTGAGATTTTAGAACATGTCCAAAGGGGATCTAAGTGATATAAGGATAAAATGTTGAAATTTGACATAGGGATTTATTGAATTAATAAACACAATAAAACTTTTGGTTATAAGTATTTGGGCTAAGTTTCATGTCACAAATATCCTTTTAAAATAAGACTTAGTATAAGTCTCTAGCCTAAGGTTCATGATATTCAAAGAAATGCAAATGGGGACCTTAGGGTATAGGCTTAGAATATATACATTTATTCAAATATTTAGACTTATGAAACCATTTCAACATTTGTAGTTTAAAGATTTCAAGCATTTGAGCATCCTCCAAAGGCTTCCAGTCATCTACAAACAATTTATAGGCTTTTTAGCAACATTTTAGAGTCTATATTAGTATTGAGAAAAATAATTAATTAGCTTAAATTTGATGGTCACACAGACATCAAATTCATCCTCACAGACATCAATTGATGATCATATAAATGTCAAATTTAAGCTAGTGAAGCTTTTAGTTTGATGGGATTAAAGTTGATGGTTACACATATATCAAATACATCCTTATGGACATCAAATGACAATTGTGTGAAAATCAATTTTAAGCTCTTCAAACTTTTTGTGCTATAATGTGAGATTGCCACTTGACCATTCTATGAGGCTTCTCAGGGTCTCAGACTTGATTCACTTCATCAGATTAAAAATCATAATGAAGAGTTGTTTGATCATGATCGAGGAGCTTGCTCATAATTGGTCCCTTCTAACATGAAGGACCATTTGCTTTTAATCTTTGAATTTGGGAGTGTCACATGGCAAGTCCATAGATCTTGGGATTTTGAATTTTAAATGATGTCTTCACTTTGTCTCATCTTTGGTCCATGATGAAGTGAAAACTATTGGATCTTATGAGTTGCATGTTTTTTAAGTTAAAACCCAAGCCTTTCTCTCTCCTTTGGATCATGCTCCATGATTAAGCATGGGTTATTAGATCTTGTGAGAAGTAAGGAAATTAATTTAGAACTCGAGACTAAATGTTAACTTAAGCTAAAGTGTTTAGACTAAGGTCTTATTCATGTTAATAAATATGATGAGGCCTTAGTATTCAAACTTTAGGTTAAGTAGGAAATAGTAAAAGGAATCATGCTAGAAAATAGAGGGAGCCTATTTAGCATAAAATTAGACTCGATTAGAAATAAAAAGGAATAAAGGGGAAAATAAAAGTGGACCAAGCTTATTTTTTAAGCTAAGGTTTGGTCATGTTGAAAAACATGACCAAGCCTTAACATAAAAATTAGCCTTGAGTCCAAAATATATTTAAGTGATTCCCACCAATTTTGAATTTGGCTAAGGGTTTATGCCAATGCTTTTAGAACATCAATCTATTAGCAAGGGCTCCATGAAACTTGCAACTTAAAGATATGAAGACCAATCATTATCAATGTTAGGTAAGATTAAAACAAAACATAACTTAGTAAGCCAATCTTGTCAAAGTGGATGATCTTCAGGTTCTAATAATGTTCAAAATAGGTCATGCTTTAATGACCAAGCTTCAAAATATCTCAAGGGTCCCTATTTTCAAAAAATGGGGGTATGTTGACCTCAACATATCTCTTCACACACTTTGACAAGATGATATATGAACTCAAACTAGATTGCATTTATTATTCTAAGGAAAAGTGTAATATCAAAACCAACATGGCTTCACCATACATGGTGTGGTATTAGATTACAAAGGCCAAAATGGTAGCTACTTAGAGAAATTTAGAGAGAAGAGAAAAGAATGAATTCAAGAGTCATTATAACACGTCCAAGAATGAGAAATAGTTACATTTTAGGTGAAATTGAGTGTGAAATAGATCATTAATGCCTTTGAAAATAAATGTCCATATAGATCATGATAAAATCTCTAAAATAGAGCAAATATTCTTCAATTAGCCTTTATGAAATTGCCTTCATCATGGATCATTTGAAACTGAACTAGGAGAGTTGACACATATGCTATGATAGTTATAAACATTTTCTTAGCTACTATCTTATAGACATTTATATTTACCATCTATAGGCATCCATGAGTTTTTATGACCCCAATTATTTACATCTAGCATTCATTATCTGTTTTGGACCTCGAATATGATTTCATGGTGATGTGTGAGTTTAAAGATCTTGTTTTGCTATAAATTCCTTTGATTTTATGTAGTCACCATCTTGTCCATCTAGAATCCAGTTGAATTTACCTAGTCAACCTCACCTAGAATCTCTTTAATTTGACCTTCAACACTAGCTATTGATTATTGATTTGAGGTCCTAGGATTATGATATTTGGAAACATTATATTCATTTTAGTATCCTATGACTTATTGAATTGCTTGCACTATTAGATATATATGTACAATTGAATGTGAACCATAGATTGTGATTTGATTTCTTGAACATGATTTGATCCCTAGATTCATTAACATTTTAACTCTGCTCATACCATCAATCTTCTTTTACATGATCAAATGTACACCATAGATCTTTAAAATCCATTGATTTTGTCAAATAATCTTCTCTATTGATTTTGGAGTATGATTAAATGATAACCATTAATTTAGATTAGACCCACCCTCTTATAAGTTGAACTTGTGCCATCAGATCTCTACTCAATGACCCACACTTTATATCTTGTCTAACATGTAGATTTTTAAGGGATTTTAAATCAGGGACCTTTTGAACTATTAGACCCAAGTGTAAACCATTACATCCAAGTGTACACTTGAACACCAACCTTTGATCTACTGGGACCCACTATTTGAACTCAAATGGCTATTTTCTATGGCTAAAATTTGATGTCTATACTCTCATCATTTGATGTCTATGTAACCGTATTTGATGTCTATGTGATCATCTCCAAGATATTTAAATTACAAAAATTATTTTCTATGACTTAAATTTGACATCCACATGACTTTCAATGAATTCTATGAGACCATCAATTACATCTACGTGACTGTCACTTTTGAACACCGATGATTTTTACCTAGGCTCATTTTTTTATGTTTGTGTGAATGTCAAACTTTGCTAGATCAACTTTACCAAAATAATTTTTCTCAAACACTTTGTCTAAGATAATTATGACTTCATTGGGATTTATGTTTCAAACAAATTTATTAAAATAATATGTCCTTAGCCTTTTGTATCAGACAATTTGTCCTAAAGAAATCATACTTGGTTTTTTTTTTGTGGAATATAATTTTTTTGAAGGAAACAAACCTTTGGGACTTTTGCATTGGACTATTTTTATTGGACACTTTATCTAGAAGAATTTTGTCCTCAAGAAAATTTTTGTGAAACAATTTGCTTGAAAAAATACTTATGCTTCGGACAATTTTCTTGAAAGAAATAGGTCTTTGGGCTTTCTGTTGTAGACAAAATGTCTAAGATAATTGGGTCTTCAACATTTTTGTTTCAGATAAAATGCCTGAAATAATTTGCACTTAGCTTTTTATCTATAGACAAAATGTCTAAAAGAAATAAACCTTCAAGATTTTTTCTCATATAATTTTCCCAACAAGTCCCCAACACTTAGCCCAAAAACCCAAAATAGTTGTCCTAAAAGAATTTTTTATTTTGCTAATTGGAAAATTTCCCAAGTACCAAACAAGTCTTTAATCCTGTAGGTTCTTATGGACTTTTTATAGCAACTACCACTTGATCTTTGAATCTTAAATGATTAACTAAGGTATAATCAAAACCTGCTCCATGTTCTGACTGAAATGAACACTGTAAAGACCAACCACTTCCATATTGACTCTAAAATGACCCCTAAGATATTAAATGACAAAAAAACTAAACTAAACAATGACCAAAATAGAATGGCACGTGAAATGACATCAGATGAACTACACCACATATTATGACATTATAATTAACCCCTATTTAATATTTTTACTATAGGGGGTTTTATACATTTTAAATTGTGGTAAAAATGGTCAGTATGACCATCAATATACAAAGGATATTGTGTTCAAAGTAAGCACAAAATTATATATGAAAATAAGTGAGATACTAAGATCGACTCATGTTGGTTATGTGAACAAGGAAATTAAAATGGGCCTACCTTCCTAGAACATGTTCCCCATTCCTCATGACCTCTTACAAATCCATCAGTCTATTGTGAAGATCAGTTACTTGTGTGAGAAAGTAGGTAGTAATATAAGATTTTTTATTCTCCTTTCCAGATCTACCAGCTTACCAGACCCCAATGGACCTCAACTCTATCATGATACCAACTGTGGAGTTTGAGATTTAGTTAGAAAAAGGAGATGTGCTTTTAATCACATATTTTAGTGTGAATTGACTTTAGAAATATTTGAATGTTTCTTTTTATATCATTGCATTTTGTTCATGCTTAACTTGGATGTAATCGATTTGGACACTTATAAAGAGGGAAGGATCATCCACATGAAGTAGAATCTCATCTAAGATCATAGAAACAATATGAAATTTGAGAGAAAGAGAAGTGTCCATTGTTTTGTCAATGTTTATAGACATCTCTTTGGATTGTTGTAAGATATTATATTTTGACTCATATATATTAGCTTCATGTCCTACTAAGAAAGGATGGAGGATGTTGATTTTGAATAAGATTTGCATAAGGCAGTTGTGATAATGTGGAGAAGTTTGAATGAGCTCAAGAAATGGAATTTGAAATGGGAGATATGTAAGCTCCACAATAGGGTCCCATTCATCATAACCCATGTGTGGATTTCTAGATAAAGGTGCATAATGTTGGAGGAGTTATTCAAAAGGTGGATTAGAAGTTCATGTAAACCTATGTTGAGAGGATGTTGGAGGCTTAATCAGGGGATAAATTAGTTGATTATCATAAGAGTATGGGGTAGTTGATTTAGGTTTATCTTGTGATGGATTTGAAGAAGTGGTATTAGAAGGATGAAAATTATTGGTTTGAGTAAAGAGGTTGGATAAATTGTAGAAATTATATGAGAGGTGTTACCTAATGGAGGTGTTGGAATTTATTCATTGAAATAGATACGTTCTTGTTTCCCAACCTTTTTCAAGTGAATTGGGGAAGAATATTGGATAAAACAAAATGTGCAAGATGATTGGTGTGTGTGGGTAGGATGATAATCAATGAAAGTAACTACCCTTCATAGATTATTCATATTGACCACATTCTCTTTGGGAATTTGGTCTATCAGACTATCAACATGATTGGTGGAAAGAGTAGGATTATCATTATTTCTTGATGGTTTGGAAGAGGATCTTTATAAATGGCCATATGAGCATTATCCTAGTTCAAATCTTGATTTTTAATTTGTGTTTTATGATATTTTAAGGTAATGTCATAGGCTTGTTGATGTTTACAAATGAGGGAATCATGATCAAAATTTAGACCAAGGAAGAGATCTATAACTAAGTTACGTAATTGCCTAAAAGTCTCATGAGAGTGACCCTAACTAGCATAAAACTAAAATAATTTATTTGGATTGTACCATGATTTCATAGGGTGTGTAGGATCAAGTTATTATTGGAGAGGCCTTGGTATATGTTTTTGGAGTTTCACTAAGGATAATGGCTTATGAACATTGATGTTTTTTATTGGAGAAAATTGAGTATTAGGGGTGTGGTTTAAAGGGGAAGCTTGTTCTAAATCAAGGTTGAGACAAATAGCTTGAATATTATGATTGGTATCATATTTATTTATGGTACCATCATTATTAGCATGATGATTTTTTATTTTTGATGATCATGTGAGTGGCCACAAGAGGCTGGGATGGTTCAAACTAATGCATGAGAAAATCTTGTCACTGGGCTTGGTTGAGGGTCTCTTCCAAAGTTCATGGAGAGAGAGTCCTAACCTGATATTGAAACTTAGGATAGAGAGCATTGGTGAATATATGAAAGAGATTATCATCCACCATGTTGTGTTCACACTTACTAGATACGATCTTCTACCATTTGATGAAAGCTTATGTAGTAACAATCTCAAGTTGCTTGAAATTAATACAATGAGCCAAGGTATTCTCAGGGAGGTCACCAGTTTGAAACTCTTGAAATAGAGTGTTAACTAGATATTTAAAAATAGTAATGGAATGAGACTTGAGTTGGTTTTACCAATCTAAAGCATTTTTGTAGAGGGTTTTCACTAAGATATTAATAGTGGCAAAAGTGTTTAACTTGACCCAATATTTGTATAGATTTCCAAATGTTTTTATGTGTAAATTAGGATCAATTAAACCATTATAACTAATAGTAGGGGTGATACCTCCTATATCTATGTTGGAAATTTGAGGCATTAGAGGTTCTTTTTGAATATGTTTAATCATTTTGTTAATAAGAGGTGGTTGGGGAATAAGGTTTCCATTGAAATCCCTAAGGGGGAGTGGGTGGGGAGAATTTTGATTTTGCACTCCCCATGGAACTTGTTGAGGATGATTTTGGAGATGAGTAAGGTGATTATGCATTTACGTCATTTGATTATCATTATTAGCTTCAAAATCATTCATTTGGTTAAGAGTTTTCAATAAAAGTTGATGGGTTTTAGTGGTGTTTTGCTTAGTGTGTACCACATGTGAATCATTAGCATTGGTATTAGTGGCTTAGGTACCACTATGAGTAGTGGCATGTGTGACACTAGTGGATTGAGAGGCAGTGTTAGAAAAGGAGGCACTAATGGCACAATTATCATGTGTTGTGAAAGATGCACTAGTAGAAGGATTAGAAGAAGAATAAGCACTAGTGGCATGATTACCATTGGTATAAAATGATGCACTCATGGAGGGATTGAGAAGAGTGGGTGTTGGAAAATGCTTACTAGATGTTTAACCTTCCATGTTAGTAGAGATACTTGGCATGGAGGTAGAAGAAATCAAGGAATAAGAGGTCAAAGTATGAGAATGGGTCAAAAGAAAAGGAAGAGGTTGAGAAGAAAAGAAGCTATTTCCCACAAATCCATGTGATGATGTGGGGGAAGGTGAATCAAGATCTTATTCTTGACCACTTATCATAAGGTTGTAAATAGTGGAAGATTCTTTTCCTTGATGTTGAGGAAATTAATTAATGAAGACAAACATTTCTAGAGTATACTCTAATTCAGGTTGATCTTCTAAGGAGAAAAGAGGGTTACGAACTGAGGATGCATAAGGAAGAGTCCTATAATTTGTAGTGTGAGTGGCTACATGCACATTATTTTCATATAAAGTGGGAATCACAATCTATTTATGGGTAAATCTATTGGGATTGGTAAAGTTCATCATATATATTGAGTTCAACTCTATGTTTTCCTCAAATAGGAAGTTAATGATGAGATAAAAAGGATAAGAAGGATAATGATGATGTAAAGATAAAGTCAAAAAATAAGATATAGATTTCAACTAGTCTACTATGTTCTATAAACCAATAGACATATAAGAATACATAGTCATTCAAGCCAACTTTGTATTGCAAATAAGAAACCTAAGAAAACTAATAAGGATACATAATCATGTCGATCGACTACATACTACTAGCAAGAAGGTAAAACATAGTCTGTACGAGACTATATCGACCAAAATTATAGTTTTTTAAAATAGGGGACACTTTTTTCAAGATATTTTGAATAAATAATGATATCAAACACACAAAAAATCAGATCAATGTGATTGATCAAATTGGGGCACACAACACAAACCTTGCACCAATGTTAGCCAATGCAATTTTTATAATACAAAGCACAATGTTCAAAGAGCAATCAATCAAATAAAAATTAAATGCTAACTAATTGGTCACCCTAAGTGTTATTATATTATTAAAAAGTTTTGATTTTAATGTGATAGGAAAGTTGTCTGAAATAGGGAACTAAAAGTAGTCTAAAGTTGGTTTTAGGATGTTTGGGCTGAAAGGGATCTATATTGGCAATGTTAATGGATTTAGTGGGGCCTACCCCCTCACTTCATAATCTCACAATGATAAAAGTGTTAGGGGTTTTTCCAATATATACCATTAACCATGTATTTATACCTAGACAAAAAACCAAGTTGGCTTCTCCCTTGGTGATGAAATCCAAGTAGATAGGCCTTGGGAAGACAAATATTTAAATGTGTTTTGAATGTTAAGTGATTTGGTAGTGTGTGTAAAAAGAGTAAAATAGTGTAAATAAAATGGTAATTTAAAAAAAAACTATTTAGACTATGTGAGTTACTCTAAGCATGCAAACAACTTAAAAAAGAAATGTGAATTAATTACTAGTAAATAGATGTTAATTCCTTGATTAAGAATAGTTCAAAGTCAATCCAAGAGACACTATATGCAAATAATACAAAATAGATTCAATTGGGTATCTACTATTCTAAAAAATAAGGTCTTTAAGAATAGAGTCAACTCTGTCTCTCATGCAGAAGATAGATTATAGAACTAAGTTGACCAAGTCAACCTAGTTATCTATAGGGTTGCAATTTTAAAGACTACCAACTTGTGAAAAATAGAATTGAAGGAAGGACTAAAATTATAAAGAGATATGATAAAGTAACCTTGGTGGGTTTGAATATGACTTAGATTACAAATTTGTATGCTTTAGTGCTTAATTTCTACTTTTAAATTCTACAAACTGGGTCAACTGATTCAACCAAGTCTTGTAAAACCCTTTATGTTGAAGAAGCATAATGAACAGAGTCGACCTGTTTGATAGTGTTTATTGACATGTATGTTGATAAAATAAAATAGTAGATAAAGATGACTTTTTTGACATTATATGCTAATCTAGAATTGAAGAATAATATTATGTCGAATTGATAAATCTAGTAACCTATAATAGATGAAGACCTACATAGATATAACATAGTCATAAGAGACTGTGTGTTAAAGCTAGGCACATAAAGTTAGAACTATATTGATTGTCTTGATAAAGTACTAAAAATATGGAAAGATATAATAAAATGATACAAATTGATGGCATGAAAGAAAAATTGTAAGGGTTAGATTCACATCAAGTTCACCAGAATGTATACAAAGGGAAATGCAAATGATCTATAAATCAATCTTAGATTGGATAATATAAATCTTACTTACACTTCTAATTGTCAATACATTAGATATTTGGGGTCATGACCAAGATGGATATGAATCACCTAGATAAGGGATATCTTACCATAATAATATCACTAAATAGGGTTCCAAAGCCTCCAATCAAGAAAAACTATGAAATAATCCTAACTAGGTCATATGCTTTCATATTCACTAAACTAATAACAAGTAAAGTCTAATCTAGTGCTCACCAAAGCTTGTGGCACAAAGTGGGGGTAATAAAAATTATAATTAAACATACATATAAGACATATACTCACATCAATGTATACAAAATCCTAATACATGGGAGAGAAGTACAAATGTATATCTATCTACTCTTACAAAGGAAGAATAAAGTTATGAATAGTTACCTTTGAAGACAAACTCATCGAGCCTCAATCTATCCCTTAGCCAATGTGCTTTAAAAGAGATTTTTGTGGTATATAAGGTGACAAGGATAAATTATCTCTAGGATACACAACCTATCAATACATCTAAAAGAATTCTCCACAAGACAATATCCATATTTCCAAAGAAAGTATGAAACCATAAGCTATGTTCCTCAAGTAGAATGGTGGATAAGCAGATGCATAATATATATATCTCTTCTTCTCTTTTATAATAAATGATGGAATGATTGTGTATATATAGTTGAATCTAAACCTATCCCTTTTTGAAAGATTAGCCGATAGGGTCAACCCAATTGAATCTATATCATTATTAATAAAATCAAATTAGGTCTTGGTTTAGGTCGGATAGGATTTGACCTAGACCCTAAACAAGTTTTTCAATTATATTAAGGGTTGATGGGGCTTACATTGTATTATAAACCATAAAAAAGGAGTTTAGGCTAGGCAAGGGCTAATGAAGGTGGAAAATGACTATAAGAGGGTACAAAAGAGGAGACAAAGCTTAGAGGAAAGTTTTTATGAGATGGTTGTATAGATAACAAGTGGTAGTATAGGGACAATAATCATACAAAATAACAATGGTTTGTCTGTCCCTTTCCTAGTGTACCCATTAAGGCATTCACTTAGAGAGATTGAGACTTGATGGGTTCCTATAAGATAGAAAGCATCGATTAATTGATAAAAATCAAAAATATTATGTGTATATAGGTAGCTTGTGGAATTGATTCTAGGTGGGTGTAGGGCATTGGGGGATAAAAGGGGAAAATAAAAATACTTTGAATTAGAGAGACTTCTAGAGACACTTTATTATTATATATATATATATATATATATATATATATATATATATATATATATATAAGAAGATGAAAGAAGATGAATTATGTAATTTTAAATGTAGTTTATAAATATATAATTTTTTAATACCCAAATGATAAAATTATTCTAAATAGATGTATTTATGAAAATAATATAGATTTTTTTTGTGAAAAATAACTAGACTACATATGTACAAACACACTTTTTTAGAGTAAACAAATAAAACTTTGTATAAAATTGTATATATGGATAGAAAAAAATGTTAAATATTGTTGAATGTGTGTGTGTGTGTGTGTGTGTGTGTGTGTGTTTGGAATAATTTTATAAGACTAAAAATCTATAAAATTAAAATTGCAAGTGTACAAACATAATTCAATTACCTTAACTTCATACTTTTTTATTTATTTTCAAAGCATAACCAACAATGTTTAGATTATTGAGATATAAGCTTTTGAAGAGCACACACCCTTTTGTAAATGTTTATAGAAGGAAAATTTCTCACTAAATGTATTGAGTTGTTTAATTATACCACTAAAAATGGCACACATGGTATTTAAAAGCTTCACACCCTTTGTAGTCCCTTAAAAATTTCATACAAACTCTCATGTCCACAATTTTTACTATAACATTTTACATTTTACAATATTTTAAGTTATTTTTATTGTTGAGTGTCTACAAATTCTTTATTTACCTCATATCAATTAGTATAAAATTATTTTTGTTTGATTTTTATCCTTTTTGGACTTAAAATCACAAAGATAGTTTATGGGGTCGGGTAGTCACTACAAAAGACTAATTAAGGAGATAAAAAAGAATAAATTGAATTGAAGAGAGAAAAAGAAATAAAAAGAAAAGGAGATATGAGAGAATTCTTAAGAACTTCTAGACAAGGTGAAGGTACTTCTTCCACACAAAGTAATAAAAATAACATGTTTAATTGATTAGAAGTTAATTTAGATATATCTTCAAGTGAAATAAGAGTTAATCAACCCTTGTTGAATGATGAAACTCAATATGTAGAACATATAATTGTAGTAACCTAAATTTGGTCATGAATACTTGATCATGCCTATTTTATCTTTTTTTACCATTAATTGACATGTACACTTAATTAACATTTATTTTATCGATTTGACCCATCATAAGCAGAAGTGAAAACCTATTTCCATTACAAGGTCATCTATTATCACCTAAAAAATGATCTTACTATTGAAACACTTTTACACATCTGTGTGCTCTGACTTAAACCTAAAATCAATGCCTTTCCTAAAGGGACAAAAATGCCCAATAGGATAAGAATGTCCAACATTCATGTCCTTATCTAGCAATCATGTTATCATGTAAAAATAATCACAATTTAAAAAATATTTTTAGGGTTGAATTTAATAATTTTAAACTCTTTAACAGGTCCTTTTCCTATTTGAACCACTATAAAATCACATTCAATTGATTCATTTCTATGGTCTAGGAAAGCTTATCAATCCTATCACAAAAACTTATTTACACAAGTACACATTGGACAAAAGTTCCATATTATTTCAAAATCAACCTCTAATAACATCAAATAGTCATGATCCAAGTCTGAATTCATTTTTACACAACCCTATCCAAGCATTAGCAAGTATTCAAGACAATTCTAGATGCATTCATACATTCAAAGGGTCAGAATTACATATAACACTTAGGTGGGATAACTATATAGATGTTTGATCCCTCTTCATAGTATTAGTATATAGGTAGCACTTAACATAGTTGGGTGTTGATGTCTAACATAGCTCTACCAATTAACCCTATGTTACTCCTTCACATCCATTTATCTTTTTGAAGCACAAATATAGGGTTTGCAACTTCAAGAAAATATTTGTCAATTTCATGCACAACACAAAAGATAAAATATTAAAAACAAGCATATTTTACATAGTCGCATAGAACTATGCCTTTATTTATTTCATTATAAAAAGGACAAAAATGTTAGCCTAGTATAACATCACCCATGAATATTGATGCTAATGGGCATACTTATTTATAAAACATCTCAGGGTCACTTATAGGAGTAATCCAGGTTTTCATATTTATCACTATTTCAATAATTTTCCAGTCAACATGGTTAACTAAACTCATCAAAAAGTTAATAATATATTTTTTTCTCATATTTTAGTCTTGTTCACATTCATTATATTTCATAAATTATAACTACTTGCTTTTAGTTTCTTTTTTTTAAGTGTGTTTTCAACACCCTGATTTATTCAATTCAATTTATTCAATTAGGTTTGACATTTACATATTAATTCAAATTCAGATAAAAATTTTGGTGAACCTACGATTGATTGAACCATGTAAAACATAGGTTTTCCTTAGGGTTCCAGATTTTATGGCTTCAAAGAAATTTGCATTTTTTTTTAGTTTTT
This sequence comes from Torreya grandis, assembly GCA_037957365.1. NCBI lineage: Eukaryota > Viridiplantae > Streptophyta > Pinopsida > Cupressales > Taxaceae > Torreya > Torreya grandis. The sequence continues at coordinate 1,054,398 of JARHVA010004666.1, read as the reverse complement.
TCCTCCCCCTTCACATTTGCACGTTTCCTTTCATGATTTTATTCTATGTGATGTTGGAGTTTTCTCTCTCATACTCCTTTAAGATGAAGTGATATAATAATAAATATTATAATTGAACATATTAAAATTCATTTAAAATTTATTATAATGGATTATACAAATGAACACATTCATTCTTTTTTTGAATAACAAGTGATAAATATTATTTTCAAGAACACGGTCAAAATGAATAAGATAATAATCAAAATTAACAATATATCAATGATTGTTTAGATAGATCATCTTGATGACCTCAATGGAGTTACCCAAGAATAAGTATAACATATATTTAAGTTTTGATAAGGGCTTCATAAAATTCCATAAGACATACCAAAATTAATCAAGGTCCTCTTAGCTTCAAAAAATGCACAAAAATCCAAAATTTATAATGTACAATAGGAATCATTTTTTTGAATTATAAACCTTACAAAAAGTGTGGCCACTACAAATTTTTATGTTTTTATATCATACATATATTTAGGTAAGGGATAAATCATGGTTTGTAGTAGATTTAAATGTCCATGCATAACCATGTAAACCATCCAATCTAATGCAGAACATCACCATGTAATAAAGTTGTTAGTATGTTTGTTAAGTGTTTAATGACCATATTTGGTATTTTTAGGTGTTATAGGTATTATAGGTTCATAATGGATTTTTAAGAGTCTTTATAAGTCTTTAAAATTATGTGTTCATAGGTCTTTTGGTTTTCTCACCAAAAAACCTATTTTGAAAATTTAAATTGTTGAATTAAGCTTGGAGAGCTATTTAGAGTCTTAGGTGAAATTTAAAAGTTGGAAGATGTTTGTATGGGTCCTATAATGGAATATAATGTGTTGAAGAGGTGAATAAACATACATTTCATGAATAATATCAATGCAAATAAAGAAATTAAGAAAAGGTAATTGTCCTTCAACATGGGATGGAAAAAATAGGAATTTGTTTTACATGTTTTAGATTATATAAAGAATATAAATTCATTTAGGGGAGAGATTAGTGTGGTATAAGGATGGGATGAATGGGGTAATAATGTTAGAGGTAGAGAGTTTCATGAAAATATCAGGATGTGAAGGAACTCTACTTGTAAAAGGAGAAATTTTGTACATAGACTATATATATATACATACATACATACACACACACACACACACACATATATATATGCACTTTTGAATAGATTAAATTGTTGTTTGAATAAATATTGTGGAATCATTATGAATATAAGTGATGTTTTTTTTTGTGACATATGATTTTTTTGTGTTTCCTTAACCATCTTGGTAGATAACAAAGTGAAAACCTATAAAACAATCAAATTAAGAACACTTTGTTCTTAACACAGTTAAGAAAATAGCTAGTGAGGTATTAGCTTGAGGTTCATTAAAGAATGTTGTAGTTAATAAAGATACATTAAGTATATACAAATTTTTATGATCCTTTATAGGCTAAAAATAATCCATTTGATAGTTTTAATTAGTACTCAAATTTTTATACAATCGACAAAGTCCCATTAAGAGCATTTTGCCTGTACATAGTCAAGGAGTGACATGTAGGATGAAGTATTGATGACGGTTTGAGAAGGATGTAATGGTAATTTGAGTCTTTTCACATGGTTTTATATCCTTTAAAAATATTATAAGTTTATTTTTATACTTAAGATTCAATCTATCTTGCATGTTGATTAACACAGTTTATTTTGACAATCATATTTCTATCTATTTGAATATTGGAACTATTTTGTAATTATTCAAGAGAATCCAAGGGTTTTATTAGGTTTAAAAATATTATAAATAACCTATATAATATTTATATCCATTTTAAATTCTTAAAAATTCATTGAATTGCAAAATCACCCCTTAAACTATCACACAGTCTTACAAAGAGCCCAAAAACCCTATATTTTGGCTTGTAAGAGATGATTAAACATTTAAAAAGTGAAAATAAATATTGGATAAGGTTTATTAAGGTGGGAAATACATTTTATAATTGTAAATAATTATTTAAATCTTGAAAAAATCAAACGAGTCATTTATTTCTCTTCTCAGCCTTCCACAAGCATGCCTAAGAGAAGACTAGGGTTACAAAAAGGAAACTCCATTAACTTGAGTTTTAACTATACAAAAGTCACAAAACTTGGTGATATTATGTAATTTAATTTAGTATAAAGTATTAATAAGGATTTATGATTGTAAAATACACATTTTTATGGAAACCTTGATGTGGCCTTGAACTAGGCCTAATGGAAACCTAATTAGAAGGAAGAAGGTGAGAGAAAAGGTACTTAACTTGGGGTTTATGAGATAATATTCTATGTAGATATGTAAGGACTTAATGGGTGACAAAATATGTATTTAAATGTTTTATATACTCTATGAATTATTCAAATCTAGGATGTTTGTGTGAAAATAGGGCTACTAGGAAAAGAGTCGTTAAAGAAGAAAGTGTGGGTTGGAAAGAGAGTCCTTGTTTATAGATTGTGCCATTGATTTGGATATGTTAGAGTGTTAAAATATAAAAGGATAGGGACTTAATACTAATAATTATTGGACAATAACCTTGTATCTGTGCTTTAGGCTTTTAGACCTATGTACAAACAAGCAAGGAGAGAGAGACAAGTTTTAAGAAAAATGGAAGATGGAGTATGGAAGTTGTATGAGAAGATGTTGATGGTGATGTGAGAGAGAGTTAAAATTTATATAATGAAGTGATTTTGAGATGTCAAGAACATAATAAATAATAATATATAAGAAAGAAGACTTAAGGCCTATTGAAGGCAAAAGTAATCAAAAGTGCAAAGAAGGGAAAGAGGATCTATTTCAAGAAGGATATGAGAGATTCAAAAAGGAATTAAAGCCAAATAATTAGAGCCAGGTAATGGCATGAAATTAGTGCATGTTTTCAATTCTTTAAAGTGTATGGTTTCCTCTCTATCATAATTTTTTGATAGCTATGTATAATACATCACATACCTTATCTACTACACAATCCCTCGAGAAAATAGTTCTCTATAAGAAAACGTGTTACAATTAGATAAACATATATTTAAATCTATCCAATCATTAAATTTCCATGCTTTACTTCATAATCCTTTACCACATGATATTTTATTATATTTTTTACCCACCATATTTATATATCCCAAGCTTCATTTATATGAGGGTAAAAGAGATCATGAACAACATCTAATATATTTTCATGCAACATGTTTAGATTATGCATTCAATGAAATTTTTTAAACTAAACTCTTTCTGATGATCTTAAAATACTATGATTTGCATTCATTTTATGACTTACCATCCCATTATATGAAATCATTCATTCCTTTTTCAGATCTATTTCTCAAACATTTTTAAATCAACATTGATGAGAAACTTTCATATTCATAAATTTTTGAGCTCAAACAAGGAATAATGATCCTATTAATGAGAGTGTGATTCATTACAGAAATATTTTGGCTAAAATTACTATGTATTATCATACTATGAATTAAAATAGATATTAAAACAAAGTTTGATTTCACCCTCACATGATTCCATACTCTTTAATAAGTTTATGCCATCTAAAGATATTTGTCATACAATAAGAGACAAAGAAGTCAAAATACTTGCATTGAAAAACCTTAAGTAAACATCCACACCTACTATGGCTATAAACAAATTTCAAAGTAAACCATTATACAAATTCAAGGCACAAGTTACTAAATTAAAAGAAAAGATATAAGTCAATATTATTTCTTAACATACTAAGAAAATTGTCTTATCAAGTCAACCATGAAGGAATTTTTGTATATTACTGTAACCACCTTAAAAATTGCTTAAAAAGTTTATTTAATGTCACTTAATCACTTTTCCTCCTCCATTGTGATTATAATCAATGCAATTATTATTTAAAAAATAAGTGTTTTAAACCTAATCATCTAATTCAAGATCTTATTTAAAATAATGTCATTGTGGTAGATGAAATTATAGAGGAAGTAAAGCCTTAAAAAATGATAATGCTAATCCATTTCATAAGCATGACACTAATAAGGATAGTTAAAATATGCATCATACATAAAATGCTTATCCACCTCCTACATCATATGATCACCCTTTGGATAATAATATTTTTTTAATTACTCCAAATTTTAGATCTCATCCTATGATTACTTTCAATGACAGTGAAATAGTTGATGATGATTATGATTTTCATGCTTTGTGTATACCAGTCATATTGATCAAAAACCTATTTTCAACGTGCTTATTAATAATGGATCAATAATAAATGCATGTAAAATTACCTTGATTCATTCATTAGGTTACACATAAAGTGACATACAATCACCTAATAAAAGGGTTAGGACTTTAAATGGTAAGAAATAAGCCACTTTCATCCATATTATGTTACCTCTTCAACTGGGCCTTGTTATACTATCCAATACTTTTGTTGTTTTACCACAAAATGGAATTTTTTATATGAGATTGGGACATACATGGTTGAAAAAATATTATATTTTACCTTTTATAGTTCATAGATGCTTGAGATATATTTATTTTAATCAAGTTGTTACTATTTTGGGGATAAAGTATGAGCATCCTATACATTCTATATTGTCTTCTCATTCCCATCTACCACCATAGTTAAATAATGGATATAAACACAAGCAAGGCATGCTTTTAAAATCTAAGTAAAAATATTCTAATCAAGAGGGGGAAAATGTTCAAATACAAAAAATCAAGATCAATTTTACAAAAAAAGGGTATCTCCTTCATAACAATCATAACACACTTGTAACATCTCCTAAGGTAGATATTCATACTATACAACATATGCCTCATAAGTTCCAGTAATTAGATAAATCTTATATATCATCTCATGATATTTCATGTGGTATTATACCTCCTAGATCCATGTTTCTTACTCAAAATCACAATGGTCATTTAGATAGCTTTATCACTTAATATAATACATATTCAGATCCTGATATTGGCACACTAGATAATTTTCACTCAATTAAGGTAATATGTTTACCACTCATTAGTGATTGGTTTGATTTTGATCTTGTCAGCATGATTGGATAGCTTGTGTTTTTAAAAAAACTAAAAAATATTCAATTCAAAATTAAAAACATAAAAATCTAATTATACATAGTTTCGTATTTGTGCATCTTATTATTCCATCTGTTGCATATGTGATCACTTGATCCCTTCTTCTATGCCCTTGGGTTTCATTAAAAAAATTTGGACTATTGGACCTCCTATTTTTAACTCTTATATTTTATTCTCTCATAATATGAGTAAACTATGTTCAAATAGGCCATGTTCCTCTCTATTATTATAGTCTGTACTAGCACATACTTATGTTTTAGCCTAGAAAGAACTGCCAGACATAGACAAAACTATCCAAGACTCATGTGCTACCTGGGAAAACTTTTCCTTTTATATTTTTTTACCCAAAAATTACATTTATAGAACATAGAGATCTAACTCTATGAATTTCTAGTTTTCTCTTCTAGTTATAGTATGCAAAACATTATTGTTCATAAAAATCTTTCTATTCCAAGCTATAGTTCTCACACATGGCATATTTTGACAACTATACTTTTGATGAAATGAGAATGTATAGTCAATTTATTAAATACTATTACTATTCCTTCATGCTTCCTAATATTAAAATGGGTAATTTTTTTCTCATATTTCACCTTGTCAATCTCTCCAAGTACATTGTTATCATATACACATGTTACGAACTATTCAGACCTCCTTCATCTTATTCTATGTTCATCACCTTTATTCATTTTATCTTTATCCTTGATATTTTTATAAAAATGTAAAAATACACAAACATTCAAATTATTCAAAATATAAAAACATTCCAAATATTCAAAAAACACAAAATTAGGACCTAAACATGGTTAGTGATCTAGTTTACATCTTTACAATATGTTATTTATCTCATGATTAATAAATAGCATATTATTTATATAACACACATTCATTTAACTAGTATACATGAGTATTGTGTAGGACATACAAAATTTTATACGGATTATGATGTTGGAATTTTTTATACCAATTTGCCATGCTAGGTTGGGGAATTTTTATCCATAGGTGATAGTATGCAAGTAGTATTATTCTACAACCAATATATTGTTGAGCTTTATCTTATCTACACATGTCTTACTAACATTTATATCATACATATTATATATGAATGATGTAGAGGGTACATGATAAAATCTTAAAACTCACCATGCTTGGCTCTAAACTTTGCTTGAATCAACTCAAGTTGCTTTTCTTTGTTTACAAGGTTCAATCTTCAATTTATGTCTTTGAACTTGTCACTAGGATTTATAACCTAAAATTCAATGACATGGATTACAAAGAATATTTGAATCATATTTCACTATATTTATACCTTGAATAGATCACTCATTCATCCAATTATCTCATTTCATTCACTATTCTGTCTTCTTCTCACTTAACTCACTCACTAGCTTGATACTAGTTGATCTTCTTAAGGCTTAAAACATCCAATCTGGTCTTTGTTCTCATAAATAGATACTTATATATTGGATCAATTTTCCTGATTTTAACACACTTTATTCAACCCTTTTTAACCTTTAAATCACTCTCCATCATCCCCTTGCACTCTTCAAGATCAATAATGAGTCAATTTCCTTGTAACCTTTTTTTCACAAATTCCCTTGGTTATAACACTTTGCAAGTAATATTAAATATATAAGATAATATTTAGGCACCCTCTATCTTTTTAATACCTCCCATGAAGTTTCAAAGTCTAAGTCTTTGTGTAGACATTACTTCCTTTCTAAGCTACTAGCCAACTAGGCCTTTTAACCCTCGTTGCACTTGCCTAGTCACCAAATCTATAATAGACCATATGAGACTAGAATAAAACATTTGTATTAATTTTAATTATGGTAAAATACATATGATTACAAAGTTTGGTCTATTTTCACTAGTTAAAACCAAAGAGATAGGGTTTTTATTTCCAAACCCTAGTTAGGCTAATGTGCAAGCCTATACAGGCCAAGAGAGGGTTAATGTTAAAGTGTCTTCACATTATTAAATTTGTAATAATGTAAATATTTTTATTTAAAACAATATAATGTAAATAATTTTTTATGTGGTATATTATTGTTGTGAATAACAACAATATTATACAACTTAGTTTTATAGTCAGTTGGTTAGTGTGTGTGAGATTGTAGGGATCTCACTATCCTGAATATAGGAAACATATTTACTATATATATTTGTAATATATCATATGTAATTAGTGGAATAATAGTGTAATATAATATTATTATTTTATGTATTCATTGCTTGATAATTTTTCCTAAATGTTTTCTATGATGTTCGACTCATTCATTATTGAGTAACTCTGATTTTTACCAATATCTAGTATTAGAGTAGGTTCTCCAATGGAGGCTTAGAATAAAAAGAGTAGTATATATTTTACACTTTGATCCTATGAATGAGAAGAGTTTCTAGATAGTTTGTTTTCAATTATTATGATAGCTATTGAGTTTTTCAATTTTATAAAATATTTTCTATAGAAGTGCATAGTTGTGAGGGTTGGTAAGAGAAATATTTTTTTAGATTTTAGATCTAAGTGTGATCAGTTTTTATAAAATAATTTATTAATTTCCTTATTGTGATAAATATGTCCTTATATATATGAGATATTTTTAGATTTGTATCAACAGTTATTTTGTCCTCTTTTGGCTTGGTTTTTGCAGACCTGACCAAGATTTTGCTTAAGTCCTCAAATGTTGTTCTCCTATCATTCTGTGATGATATTTTGGATAGAAGCCAATGCATGTAATTATATATTTATTATATCTCTAATAATTTGAGAAAATATTTCTCCTCTAACCTACAATTATATTTATATATCTACCTATGCGTGCACCTTTACACTCTAATTTTGAAGGAAACCATGAAACAGGTCGTAGACATTTGGCAGAGGTTGAAGGTGCATATGAAAATAATTCCAATGAGTGTATTGAATATATCTATCCATAATAATATTTGAGTTATAAAGTATATCTATCTTCAATGTGAGCTATTTATCTTTGTGTATTTAATAGGTAGATGTGAATGAATTTTGAGAGATTATCGTGCATATGGTAGAATCAACTCTTTATCAGATACACTTATGAATCCACTTAGCTGGGCATTTGACTGCATCCCTTGATATGACTATGCATTTTCCTCTTATTCCAACTTTTCATATTTTATCCCACTTCATATCTCCTACATCAATCACTCCAACACATAATCACACCATCTTCCTTGGCCATCCACCACTAGATCCATAGTTTTCTTCACCATTTTATTCACAAAAGTAGGTGATTAGTTTCATGGTCTATACTTTAGTTGATTAAGATTTTATTTATTTATTTTATATGTTTATTCATGGTTTAGGTGGTATTTGTCATTCTAGATATTCTATCTTATCTTTGTCTAGTCAAGGTTGAGTCGATTAATGTTTTATTTATTAAATTTTAGTGTCAATAAACAATATTTTATTAGTCTTATTAAGCATAGGATCAGTTAGTTTAGGAAAAAGTTGCCTATTATTTTCTTTTAAAAAATTTAGAAGCATTTATATGTATATGTCATTCATTGGTATTTTTGTAATGCTAATTTTTATTGAGACTAAGTTAATTAATGCCATCTACAACAATAATGGAGAGTCATCAATGTAGTTATTATCTTTTTATAGTCAATATATTTCAATAAAAGAGTCAAAAGTCATCATTTTCATTTCATCATATTATTGAAATAAAAAATGAGTAAAGAGTCATTTTGTATGTTAAGTTGTTATGTCAAAAGTCTTAGTCATATAAAGTTAAATTTGTAAAAATAAAAAAACCTCATAGATACATTATCACTTATACACAATGTCCAAATTAAAAGGGGGTTCCAATTTATATGGAAGAAACTAATACAGAACCTACTAGAACCATTGGAGCACATGTTGACTTCGTCGACTAAGTAAGTAGCTTCACTTACTAGAGGTCAGAGGTAATGGAGGTTGGAGGTTTCAGAGCCTCTCATCAATCACCATTGATGAGGCCTAGATGATTTGATGACATCTTTTGTGTGTTGTGTTTTTTCATTTTTTAGTGTGGTGTGTTTTGTTCTAAATCGGGTAACACCAAGGATAGTTCTTCAGTGGTAGTGAAAATTGTCTATGTTGTTTTTGTTTGGGTGGCAACAAACATCGACAAAGGCTACATAAGATGACAAAAAGGATTTATTATTCATAACATTTTATTTTTCAATTATGTGTTTGATTTTGGTTTTATGTGAATAAGAAAATATGATGTATACCTATTCATATTTATCATAAGTGAACTAAAAATTCTTCTATAACTTCTCTAAAAATGTGATAGTGAAGAGAGCTAGTAATTGTATTACACATCATGATGTGATTTATGGTAAGACACCTGTAAATCCCTTTTTTTGTGGTTTTTGGTCATCCACTTGAAAACCATCCCATTTTGATTATTGGTAATCCATATATAAAACCATCGGTAAAGTTTGTGATTATCTTGTGAAAATCACTAAATCATGAGTACAGGTGCAGATATGGGATTAATGTTTTCCCCATGTTCACATTAAGGGAGTGTAGACTAGGGATTAATAATGTTCACAAGGGGTTAAAGTTAAGGTGTGTTCACACTATTAATTTTGTAATAACTTAAATATTTTTAGTTAAAACAATATTACATAAATAGGTTCTTGTGTGGTACATTATTGTTGTGAATAACAACAATATTATACAAGTTAGTTTTATAGTCAGTTGTTTAGTGTGTGATAGATTTTAGGGATCTCACTATCCCAAATATAGGAAACATATTTATTATATAACTTTACAATATATTATATATAATTAGTGAAATAAGAGTGCAATAGAATCTTATTATTCTATGTATTCATTGTCTGAGAATTTTTCCTAATTGTTTTCTACGATGTTTAGCTCATTAATTATTGAGTAACTCTAATTTTTACCAATAATTAAATGATATATTTTTTATTACCCTCCTAAGGTCTGTGATGATAATATCTAAGTCTCTAAATAGCTATGTCTCCTTGATCCACTTTGTTATGCTCATAATCACGCAAACTACAAACCTTTGTGTGCTCTTTAGGAGACTGTGTAACGGTTTAGCAGTTTTTATACACTACAAGTAGTTTATAATCAATAAATGGACTATTATTAAAACATTATTCTCCTTCCACTCAATCCCCTTTCAATTTCTCAAGCACCTACATCCTTTCTTTATCATATGACTAAGTGAAATAGGATATTGACTTACAACAGGGTTCCTTCATTATTGTGGATAGTGCATTGAAATTTTACCATTATACATACATTAAAATCAATTAATATACCTTTCCATCAAGCATAATTTTAAATCAATATCATTTACGCAAACATAACCATAGTCTATATCTCAAGAAACATCAACTTACCTTCCATTCTTAACTATCACAGGCTACAAAAGGGTTCATAGATAGAGATGTCATTTTACTAAGTTTATCCACTAAAAATAAATTCATTAAATAACCATGAGGTCTTACCTAATTAAAAAACCTTCATGGTTAATTTTTCATGGAGTTCCTTTCTTTTCATACCTAAGAAACCAACCAAATCATCTTCTATTTAATTGTAACCATGCATTATTTATGATAGACCTGTAACAACAAAAAATGTGATATGATCATGGAATAAAGGGAATTTTCATGGAAAAATAAAATAAATAACAATCCACACACTTTTAATGGATGATTAAACACACACATACCACTTTTATTTATTAACTTGAATCATCTTTCATTACACATACAGTCCATGAATGGACTCTGCCACCTTCTTTAAGAGTTTTATATTCTTATTTTCTTGGTTTCTCATAATATTTCTTAGAGTTATCTTTACCTTACTCCTACTCCCCTCTCCCATAAAAATACCATTCTCATGCAATACCTATGTTAGTTTTGGTAGTTACAATACAAGACTCTCTTATAATGGCCAACTCAATGCATGAGTGGTAGTTACATTTTAACATAACTCTTGAATTTTCATCACCTTAATGACTTAGATATAAAATGCCTTCAAAAATTATTTTCATGAGTCCTTTGACATTTTTAAAAACTTTCTCTCACCTAACCACCTCATACTATGCCCATGGTCCTTCAATACTTAGTTATAGAATTTGAATTTTTAAATTCACTTTTAGAGTGAAAACTCCAAATACATATAAAACACACACCTAATGACTCAAGATGGTTATAGGACAAAAAATATATCCTAACTGACCCCTCACACACACCTATACCCAAAAATATACCAACTATGACTCCTAACTATCACATATCACTTCAACAACTAAAAATGATGTTTTTCTTATTAGATGCTCTTGCATCAATGAACATGTTATTTTTTAGGATATGATCACATGAAATTTACATAAATTATACTACATGTGTCAATTATCTATTCCATTGATGTTTATTACTTATACATAATAGATTACAACTTTTTTTGTCTATTATGAATGTGATTTTGCCTTTGAGTGAGACTCTTTGCTTGATGCATCTATATGAGATCTTGTGTGTCAAGTGTGATAATGAAAAATTATTTACTTTGGAATTTTTATCTATGTGTCGTATGCGACATTTGAACATGTTATTTCTTTGGCACTTGATCATATGTCTATGCAGTATTTTAATATGTCCCTTATTTTTGACATTCATCATGCTTATGTATGTTGTTTGGGAAAGTTCAAGTAAATTTATTGTTTAACCCTAAATTAGATGGAATACTAACTTAGTTTTAATAGGGTTAAGAATATATAAATTACAATACACAAGGGTGATAATCAAATCTACAATAAACCATTTAAATGCTAAACTTAGATATAAACATACACTACATTTATTATAAATGGGATAAATATATAAAATACAACTAATATATGCATGTAAATGACAAAGAAGTAATATAATTAGTAATTTACTTTGCTAACACAGTGTTGGATTTGGACCAAGCATAAAGTAGGATACAAAGAGGTTCTATCACAATCATCAGATTCTAGATCTGATGCTTCTAGAGCTCTGGACACTAAAGTCAGCCAGGGATAATTGTGTTGACTTTATTTTCTATATTCGATGCAAGTTTTGTATACATAATATCTATTGGAAAATTATTAAACCATCTAGATTATTTTGTGTGTGTCTTCATCTTCACTTTGGTGCATTCACATCTAAGCCATAAACCATTTATCCTAATGTATTTTCAAAACCTTAGTTTTTCATATTCATACTAACCTTGGGTAAAAATGGGTTAATGGGCACATGATGTCAAGCTAACCCCAAAAACCCTTCTATTAGTGATCACTTCCTACATATCCAATACTCCAAATACAACCTCATATTGATGTAGTTCTCTCCTAAGTGTTGGTTTGTGTGTGAATAATATAATATGTGCAAATCAAGTACAATAGTGACATAGCTTGTAACTTGGAAAATCAAGATATTTGGTTTCTCCTTTAGTACTGTATACCTATATATGTTTTTTACCTATGAATGGTATGGAAATCAGGAGTTTCATTCAATTAAATCCTCTTTGAATGCTCTTTGGTAAGAATACTTGGTATTTTTCTTGTGTTTTTAGGTGAGGAATGGATGAGGGTTGATCTTGTATTTATATCAATCCCTTTGGATAAGTAGATCACATTAAAAAACTTATTTAAATCATTAGGATATGTTTTATTTCAAAAATATATGACTTTAGAGAATTGTACACTCGTGTCGAGTCAGGATAGAAACATCAACATTAGTGTTTGCACCAAACATTAGTGTTTGAGGAGTAGGAAAGTAAGTACAAGTTCAAAACTTGTAGAAATGGAATATATGTACATTTTTAACATTATGGGGAAGATATAAGGCCTACATTATTATAATAATAATGGTTGTACTAAGAGATAGGCCAAGGGGCATAATATAGAGTAGATGCAAGACTTGAAGAAGTGGAAAAGGTCCAAAACTAAGAGGAAAAATTGAGATATGTGTTTGACAACTATATAAAACTAAGGTGCTATATAATCCATAAAAATCATCTACATTTCCTCACCTTTAATCTAGTAATAAAATTTCTATTTTAAATGAAAGGAATGGGTACCTAGGTATGTATAACACACCTTGTATTTGAATGTGCCCAAATTGAGTGATTTATTGGTGACTAACTTAAAATAAAGATCATGTTACATTATATAATCAATGCATATAATCTAGAATTGAAATTAATTGAAATATATTGAAATCGAAAGAAAAAGGTTTAGGAGTACACTTGTGTGTTGATTTAAGCACCTTACCTATTAGCAAGTTGATTTGAAAAAAATGTATTATTACAAGGCTCTAAAACTAATATTATAAGAAATATATATAAATATTTAAAATTCATAAATCCAAGGATATAGAGATAGAAAGAGATTGTAAGACCCATGCCCTCAACCTTGGAGAAAAAGTTAGTTACCACCTAGTAGTTAATATTTACTCAACCATGCAACCCAATGATACTTATATCCTAGTGAGTGTGAGTGAACCAAGTCACCCACATTGTAAAATTGGTGAGATTGGATGATAATCTCAGGTCCAACCTAAAAGCTTGGTAATATTGAGTGATTTGATCACATCAACCATACAAAAATTTGAACCAACCATTGCATTATATTAGCTCAATATGGTTCTTAAAAGTCCAACCAATGTGTGGTGGCATTCCCTATCTAAAACTAATTTGGATTTTATAATATTAAGCACACATTGTATAACATATGTACCTTATATATGTTTCATGTTGAAACTATGTAAACAATGGTACCAATGTATACAATTCTACCACAACTGTGAATATGAATCATATAACTATGTGCTTTATCCAATTTGGAAAATTGTTAAGTGTGGATAACATGCTTCCCAAGAATGATTTCTCTATATATGAAAAAATCTAAAAAAATTGATATAAGTACCCATGTGGATAATATGTTTCAAAAACATGCCCCCACTGCAATCTAGAGATGTTGAATACTGAATAGGTATAGATATATGCTTCCCAAGCATGGCCCCACTAAATATAAAAACTAATATAAGTACCACAAATTGAATAAGTGTGGAGAACATGCTTCCAAAACATGTCCCCATTTAATCTAGAAACTATACCAAGTGTGAAGAACATGCCTCTATGACATTCCCCCACTAATATGATCCCCATTGAGGTGAGGGAAAGATAAGAACTGGTTATTACTTCACTCAAAAGCATAAGATAACTGTATAATCTATGAATTTAACCATGTAGCATATAAAAGGAACATGTCTAGGTAGATATATCATTCAAGTGCATAAAACAAATGTGATAACATGAAGGTATAATACACATGATAAGGATCATGCCAAAATTTATATACTAATAGTATAAGCTCAACAAGAAAATAAAGCACACACACAAGAGCACTCAAAATTAAGTCAAAAGAAAATGGTCTAAGGAGATCATAAATAAGGGGCATGTTCAAATGTTTCAAAATCAAAAGGACATGACTTAGTCAAATGTAGAAAAAATTAAGGATGACATATTAGAATGTCCATATAATAAACAATGACATATGCAAATGTTAAAGAAATCATACATATGTACGGAGGCTGAAAATAAAGGAACATATTCAAATGCTTAAGCAAGGAATACAATAACAAGGTAAGACACTCAAGGAAGTACATAAAGTAAATCATAATCAACTAGAATAAACATGTCATAGTATCCCATGGATCATTGTATTAGGAAAAAATGTTAGGTTTTTATTATATCAAGTACCTAGTGTAAGATATAATCATGGATAAAGGCACGTGTAAGTACATATTTAGGCTTAAACATGATAATCTAGAGTGATCATATAACCATATAGTCTATGTGTATCAATATCAAATAAGCAGATTCCCAAATGTCTTCATGATATGAGTAGAGCAAAATTCTAACATCTTAAATAGGAATAGATCATGTATCTAAGAAATCTTAAATAGAAGTGTGACACACGTGTGTATGTAAAAGTAACTTAATATGTCATCCATCAACATGGAACTAACACATAATTACCAAGGATATAATAGAACATGTACATGCCAATTTTTTTTTGAATTTTTGAATGTTTTTTTTATTTTTTTAGTATATTTAGAATTTTTAAAAAGGAAATATCATCATATGATGCCATCCAATGGATGGTCATAGATATCTCCCCACTATGAACCTAGTGTAATAATCTTATGACACTATTTATGAGCACATATAGGTTGTATATATATGTCACAGTAGTATCAATGATGCTCTACGTATGTAAAATAAGACTCTGTGGTCATGAAGCAGTATTAGGAGTAATAGGAGTAAGGGTTCATGGAACCAATCATTGAGTGATTTAGGATTTCTTTGGAATTATTGTAATAGGATATTATGTAGTTTTTTTGGATATTTTAACATGGTACATTGTAGATGGGGATTATGTGGAATATATTTTATGTATCTAATGTAATGGTCTCTCAAGTACTCATTACCTAGTAAAGGGGATTATGGTGAATGAGCCTTATTAGGACTGACAATTAATTGTATAGGTATATGTTTTTCTTATTCAATAGGATGTTCATATGGAATCCTATAAATTGTAACTACCCAAATGGCATGAATTTTTTAACACACCCATGAAATGTAGAAGGTACTAATCTAAGTGTATGGATAAAAGGTATTCTAAATAAAATATTAGAGATGCTTATGGAAGGTATGACTGGAAAGGTAGTAACCACATGTGCACAAACAACCTATAAAAGTAGGTCAATCTTGACAAGAACCTTCTATGAGGTCCCAACAAATGTTCTAACTAGTTTGGTAGAAGGATGGAAATCATTATTAGTATAACCCAAGTGTGTAAGTAATTTCATGGTGTAAATATTCTTGATTACACCATTATCAATCATAAAAATGTGTATAAGGTGTTTATAAAGGCATGATTAAATGAATAAAGGTGTAATATTAGAGTCATTATCCTTAATCTCATTGTCATTAAAATTAATAGAGGGTCTACGAACCATAGGAGTTATATGTCATGTGTAAGTATAAATAATCCCATCTAGCAAGTTCCCATAATTATGATGGAGGAAGATGTGTAATATATGCCATTATTACTCATGGTTTCTTTTTAGAATGTTTTTGAAAATGATTGTTAAATGTATTTTATTTATGGTGATCATTAGGTTGTGATCTTGATTTATTTGAAGGATCATCAAATGTAATATTTTGGTCATGAATAAGAACTTAGCTCTTGTGTTTCAAGGTAAAAAATATTTTTGTAGAATGCCTTGGTCCCCAATGATAATCACAATAAGTGTTCACATCATATACTTTGGATAGAGGTCAACTCATATCAACCTTTATAAGATGAGGGAGAAATATAAGTTGACACTCTAGTAACCATAAGAGTAATGAATCTATGGATTCAGGTAAATGTGTAAATTATATCCTTGGTGCATTGGATAAGACAAGTCAATTAGGTTGTTATGAAATTGTGTTAACCATGGTGGTTGTTTCCTTTTTAGGCTTAGGAGGTTTTACCTTATAACTTGGTTTGATTGTAAATATGGTATTAGATGTAGATGCAACTGGTGTGTTTGATACATACTTGAGCTTATTCAATGAAATGAGCTTCATTTCATGGTCTCATACAACGTGTCATAAGTCATCAAAAGATTTGAAGTTTTTAAAAACAATGGACTTATGTAAATGAGAAAGAAAGCTTTGTTTAAATATGTCTTGAAACTCCTTATCTACCATAAGATTGGTCATTTTTGATAGCATTATCTTATATCTCAAGACATCTTCATTGGTTCCTTGTTTTATTTTGGAAATTTGAGAATATGAAAACTTTTCATAAATATTAATGGAAAAGTGTGTTAAAAACTAGTTTGTATGAGGTTTGAATGCTTTCATGATTGTAGAGGTAAATCATAGAACTAATTCAGAGCATAGTCTATGAGGTATCTTAGAAATAATTTGGTCAAAATTATCATTAGAGGAATAATAAAGGAAACTCATATAAAAGGATTGAATATATTATTCAATATCACCCTTGTCATCATAAAATGTAAACTTAGGTGTCAAAAAACTAGTTGGCAAAGGGTGCAAAGAGATCTCAAATGCAAGAGGGTAATGCAACACATTTTATGAATCAATAACATGAAGGGTTTTTAAAGCATTTTGTTCAATGTTTGTAACCTTGTCCTCCAAGGTATTTATAACTTGAAGGAGTGTTTGAATAGTTTACATATTTGGATTTAGATTATCAATTTGAGTAGTCACCGATGGGGATGTAAACAGGTTTTGAGTAGTAATAGTCATTAAACCCAATATTTGTGTTAAATATATGCTAGAAAAGGATACGACTAATTAGATGTTTCTGGGTTTGTCTTTACTTTCACTCTAGTGAATTTAGATATGTGTCATGGATTATCACTCCTCATGAATTTTTAAAACCCTAGTTAATCATATTCATGGTAACTTGTGGGAAATGGGTTAATTGGCACATAGTGTTGAATTAACCCCAAAGACCCCTCTGTCAATGAGTGTTACCTACATAGCTATTAAGAGGGCCTCAAACTGATGTAGTTCTGCCCTACCAATTAGATTATGTCTAAATAATAAAATACATGTACAGTAAGTACAATACTAACCTAGTTTGTAAATTAGAAAATAAGGCTCTTGGGATACTCTTTTACTACTTCATACCTTTAGATTTGTTGTACCTATGACTGATATGGAAATAAGGAAGATGTGTTTAATTAAATGCTCTTTGGTAAGAATAATTACTATTTTTCCCATGTTGCTAGGTAGGAATGAATGAGGGTTTATCTTATATTGATATCAATACCTTCAGATAAATAAATCACATTAAAGCACTTATGTTGAATATTATGATACATTTCATTTAAAAAATAGATCACTTTAGGGAATTGGACACTTGTGTTAGGTTAGGAAACTAATGTCGATGTTAGTTTCTATAGAGCATGAAAGTAAGTACAAGTTCAAAACTTGTAAAGATGGAAGATAAGTACATTTTAAGCATTCTAAGCAATATAAAATGCACAGTTGACCATCATAAGACTGGTTGGAATAAGATATAGGCCAAGGAGCACAATATATAGAAAATGAAAGATTTGTGAAAGTGAAAAATGTCCAAAACTTAGAGGAATAACCAAAGTCTGAGTTTGTCAAGTGTACAAGACTAAGGTGTTATATAATCCATAAATATCATCTATAGTTTCAAATGTTCAAATTTGATTTTTCAAATTTTGGTTTTCAAAGGAAGAAACTAACTACTTCAAGTGTCCTTAGGGAGTTTCCAAATAGTATGTTTCATAAGATGAGTGAAGTATATGGATCAAAGAAAAAGTGTGTCATACACACTAAGGAATGGATTTCCTTTAATATAGTAATGGAATTTACATACTAAAGGGAGGGGAAATGTAGTAAGATAAATTTGGTCATAAATACTTGATTATGCCTATTTAATCCTTTTCTTTATAATTAATTGACATGTACATTTAATTAACACTTATTTCACTGATTTGACCCATCATAAGCATAAGATAAGACCTATTAACATTACAAAACCATCTAATGTCACATACAAAAATGATCTTACTATTGAAAATGCCTGTACTCATTCATATGTTCTGATTTAGATGCAAAACTCAACACCTTTACTAAAGGGATAAGAATGCCCAATGTTCTTATCTCTATCTATTGATCACATCCTTTCATAAAAATAATCAAAATTTCAAAAAGCAACATATCATTAGGATAAAACTTAAGACTCTTAAACTCGCCAATGAGTCTTTTTCCTAGTTAAACCACTATAAAATTACATTCAATTGATTCATTTAGATGATTTGGGCAAGCTTATCAATCCTATCATAAGACCTTATTGACATAAGTTCACATTAGAAAAAAATCTCCCATTCTTTCCAAATCAACTTTGAAATACTTTAAATTATCATGAGCCAAGTTTGAATTTAGTTTTAAGTATACCTAACCAAGCATGATCAAGTATGCAAGACAATTATAGATGGATTCATATATTTAAAGGATAAAATTTACACAAATCACTTAGGTGGGATAAATACATATATATTTGATCCCTCTTTAGAGTATTGGTATGTAGGTAGTGCTCAACATAGTGGGCTATTGATATATATCACAACTCCACTCGTTAAGCCCTTTTTACTCCTTCAAATCCATTTATTTCCTTGTGGCACAAAGCTAGGGTTTGAAACTTCAAGAAGATATCTACAATTTTCACTTGCAATACACAATATAAATGAAAACAAACATATTTTACATAGTCACGCAATATTGTGTGCCAGTTTCCAATATTATGCAAAAGGACAAAAATGCTCGCCTAGGAGAACAATGCCTGTCAATATTGAACCTAATAGGTGTATCTATATATACAACATCTTAGGATCAGTTTTTGGGAGTATTTTAGGTTTTCATATTTATCACGATTTATATAATTCTCTAGTCAACATAGTAAATTGCATGCATCAAGAAGCTAAGTATATCTCTCTTCTGCATAGTTTATTCTTGTTGGGATTCATATGTCTATACACCATATCGAGATTAGTCTGTAGGAGTATTATAGGTTTTCATCTTTATCACTATTTTTATAATTTTATAGTCGACATAGTAAAGTGAATGCATCAATAAGCTAAGTATATCTCTCTTTTGCATAGTTTAGTCTTGTTTGATTTCATTCTAATTTGTCAATTATAATTGATTGCTTTTAGTTTAGTATTTATAAGTGTTTTTAAAACACCCTAATTTTTTTAATTCAATTTATCTAATTAGGGTTCATATTTATATATTAATTCAAATTTAAATAAAATAATAACTAACAAATTTGTATCGAGTGATGAAACATAAGGAAAACCATAATATAATGGAAAATATATCAATAATGAAGTTTTTGACCATGATGATAATAAACATCACATAATTTCCTCAATTAATATCTGTCCTAATGATTATGAATTTAATTTACTTGTAGAGCATAATGTTAACATAAGCTACAATATCTCTTTTATGGTTTAAGTGCTAACACCATTAAATTGAAGAAATAATGTAGCTCATGTACCCACACCTCCACAGATAATATAATGAACTTGATGGTATTTGATTGAAATAGATGATAAGATATTAGAACATATGAAAGGTAAAATGTCAAAACATAGAGTTGAATGTCATGATAAACTTGTATAAGACTATGAATTTGAGAAGAAACCCCATACAAAACTATGGAAATTATTTTTTCATTTCATGAAATTGAAAAAAAATGCACCATGTGATGCATAATTTAAGGTTAAGAAAAATTAATCTAGAGGGGATAAATAATGCAATAGTAACTAATCTAAGTAATGAATTTAATACAATAGGTAATAAAACTCAAAATAAATATTTTAATGTGGTAAGACATATAGTAATAGAGTCTATAATGAGTAAGACAACATCTAGAGGTTGATTTATTTATCAAACAAGTAAAACCCTAAACTTGAATAGGAAAACTCTAATTAATTTCATAGGAAGAAGAACAAGACTTGATGACTCCTTGGCCACATATTTTTGGAAATATAGTGGTAAAATCCCATGAAAAAAAAGGTATTAGTTAAAGGAATAATAATGGTAAAATCCCATGAAAAAAAAGGTATTAGTTTAAGGAATAATGTGTGCAATCATAAATGCATCATGTCTATGAATTAATCCTAGATTGGATAAGATAGATCACACATACACTTACGATTGGGATACACATGTTATGCAGGATCATGATGAATATGGGGATCTACTAGACCTGATTAGGGGATAACTTGTATCACTTATCACAACACATCATGATAGGAAGGGTTACAAATCATAAATTATAACATAATCACATAATAACCCTAATGGAGTCCTAAGGTTTAAAACATTCACTGCTATTCT
The DNA here is from genome assembly GCA_037957365.1 of Torreya grandis. Lineage (NCBI taxonomy): Eukaryota > Viridiplantae > Streptophyta > Pinopsida > Cupressales > Taxaceae > Torreya > Torreya grandis. Next base: position 1,033,284 of record JARHVA010004666.1, on the reverse strand, counting down.
AATAACAAGAAAGTAAAATCTAATCTAGTGCACACCAAATCTTATGGCATAAATTAGAGTTTAGAAGTAATAAGATAAATATTTATAGGGAACTTGAATAAAATTGAGTATGAGTAACACCCTAATACATAAAATATGAAAGATAGTATTTTTCAAGCCAACACTTATGCTACTTCTATCTACTAAAAGAAAAGAGAACAAAGTTAAAGTATACTTTGAATGTAAACCTATCAAGAATAAATATCTCCCTTGTCCAAAGGGGCTTTACAATAGATTATTTTGGTTTGTAAGGATCACTAAGAAAGGCCAAATCATCTAAGACTTATCCACAAGACTAGATTCTCCAAATTAAGAAACTTGAACTAAGTCTCCTCAAGTAGAATAGTGGAAGAGTATATTGTGAAGAAACACAAATGAATAATAACTCTTTATTTCACATATGAATAATGACCAAAATTATCTTGTATATATAGGTGGATCTTACCCTAAATCCTTCCAAGAATGTCAGCTATACAAGGTTGACCTAGTCAACCTAGTGTGTTTTTGGAGACAATTTACCAAGTTTGAGCTAGGTTGGTCAAAGGGCTAACAAGCTAACAAAGTAAAGAATACCCCTAAACTATAATAGGTCAACCTAGTAAAACTAATAATCCAAAAGGATTTTAAGACAGGAAAAGGAGGAATAAAAGAGGGAAAGACTAGAGGAATACTCAAGGGAGGAGAAGTAGCTTAGGTAAAGGTTTTGGGATGTGATTGGATTGGTAATAATGTGGCAAAAAGGGACAATAATCTTATGAAGCACCAAAGGTCTGCCCACCCATTTATTGGTGTACCCCTTAGGGCATGCACTTAGATAGATTGAGTCTTTATGGGTTCTTACAAGATGTAAAGCATCAGTATTTAATAAAATTTAAAAATATTATGTGTATACATATGCCCAACTCAAAGCTCATCACATGTCACTAAGGTGTAATAGGGGATGGTGATTCGATAAAATACATAAGGACACACACAAAATTGATGCTAAAAAAAGTTATGGTATTTTAAAAGCATAAAATAATTGAAAGTAAATAACTGAAAGGGAAACTAATCTAAAAAAAATTAAATAACTAAAAAGTAAATATGATATGTACCTTGACTTACCTTTATCATGAGATGGTTGTCTATTCTATTTTTAGTTTTGATTATGTTTGGCGTAGATACTAATTTTGAAAAACCTAAGAATTAAAAACTAAAGAGCAAAAACAAACAAATGCAAGAAAAGCCAAGATAACTAGTGCTATGAGGATGGGACGTACTTAGGAAATTTGGCTAGGGTGATAGGTATTATATTAGACCAAATGACCAAGTCAAACAATAAGAGTAAATTGGGTAACCTAAAATATAAGGCTACTAATGACCAACAAACTCAAACAAGTTATCTTTAAGTAAGAAAGGCAAACTCACCAGGTCAAACCAAGGATACATGTCAAATAAAATGGTAAAAAAAAAAACAAATAAATGGGTAAAAAGTCAAAAACAAAATGGTAAAATAACATTGATGAGTGAGTAGTAACAATCCACATCTCATTCATCAATGGAAAAATGTGCATAAAATGGAAAACAATATCTTCAAGTGAGAATTAACAAGCCAACCACACTCAACAATGGAAAAAGGGTATGAACTCAGGTGTCCATAACAACAGGATAGCAAAATCATGATAAATGGTAAAAGTAAGGTGAATCAAGTGTAGTAATGTAAAATCATGATGTAAAGAAAGAAGAAATACATAGTTTCTCAAACATATTGTTTTGATTTAAGGATAGATAAAATTGAGTTAAATTAACGTTATCATGTTTTTAAGAGGTGAAGAAGAAGGATTTAAATAAAAAGGGAAAACATATTTGGAATGACAATTTTTATATCAAGGGGGGGAAATGAAATGGGTAGAGGGGAGAATGAAGGGAAAACCAAGGTATAGGAACTCTTTATCAAATTCAAGACACTCAAATTAGGTTTTTCAAAACAAGAGGACTTTCGACCTTCAGGACTATGAAGAACTTCTCTTAGCCACAGAAGTCTTGGGTAAAAAAATAGAGTATATAGATCATCCCATGAAGGCTAAATGCTTGAAAATTAAAATGGACGTACCTTCCCATAATGTGTTCCCCATTATTCAAGACCCATTATAGATCCATCAGTATACTATGACTATTGGTTACTTACATGAGAAATTAGGTAGCACCATAGAGTTTTTTGAAATCCCCTATTCCAATCTACTAGCTTATTGTACCTCAAAGAACTTTGGCTCTATGTGATGCTGACTGTGGAGTTTGAACTTTGATTTGAGATAGGATATGTGATTCAAATCACATATTTTAGTGTGAATTTGAATTTTTAAATTTTTATGTTGCCTTTTAGATATCACTAATTTTTTATTCAAATGGTTTGGCTTTTAACTTTCTTAATGGCTTTTTCTAGATTCCTCCTCCATACGGATTTGGAAAACCAAACATGGGTGCTAAATATGACTTTATTTGAAAACTTAGGACAAGGTTTATAAGAGAGATAACTTCAAAGAGTATGGGGTCTGAGAGTCCCATAAATCTAGGTGAAATAAAAGTGCTATCTTGACTTTGACCTTGTTTTATCCAATGCAGAGATGAAAGGAAAGGGAGGTCAAGAGGAATGACACATGGAATAATTTGAATTTCTTCAAATTGAAAAAAAAATGTGACAAAGGGAAAAGTGGGATAAAATGATAGTAAAATGTGATTATTTATCATAAGAAAGAAGGAAATGGAGGAAAACATGCTAACATAGATTATTGTGCAAATTTCATCTAGTAAAAGAAACAAAAGCTAAAGTTTGAGAACAAGGATGAAGAACATGAAAAGATGATAATTTTATGAGGATGGCCGAGTACTATCCATGGTCTTACAAGGTAAATCATAAAACATAAGCCTATGAGGGTGCTAACAAGCAAGAGAGAAGCAAGTTGAGGGAGCCTTTTTACAAAGTAACTCGCAAAAGAAAAACCCAAAGGATGTCAAAATAGCATTGGCAAGCAACAACAAGAAAAATAAAAATAGATAAAATATGGTGGTTTTTTTAGGAATGTTGGGTCCTATCCATGGTCTTACAAATCAACTCATAAAATAGAAACCCAAGGCGTGTGAAAAATAAGAGAAAATAAAAGAAGATAAAGAAGACTATGGTACATCAAGAAACCAAAAGACCAAAAGGGAGGTCTAAAGGTTTACAAAATGAAGGAAACTGCTATAGAGGGAGAGACCCATGATTAAGTAACTTGAAAAAATTATTAGATTGATATAGATATAAAACATGATAAGAAGTAAATGTTTAGGCAAAGTGATTCTTAAGGAATTGAGCATTGGTGAGCTCTTTGAAAACATGTTCATCATTAGTTTGAAGATCATAAGTTCTCAGACCAATAATGTCTTTAACTAAATATGGGCCCCACAATTTTTGGATGTATTTTCCTTTTTTGTCATGGCTGTAATCTAATTTGAGGATAAGATCACCAATATTAAAAGTGTAGACTTTAATATGTTTATTATGTTGTCAAGTGAATGTGTTGGCAGTTATGGTACAAGGCAGAAAGATGATGTTCATAAAAAATATCAAGGGCATGAAGACAAGATTCACATAATTATTCATTGGGAATAATTCCATGAAGAGATATAAGAAGAGAGGGAAGTTCAAATTCTAAAGGAAGAATTGACTCTAAACCATAGACTAGAGAAAATGAAGTTTTCCCAGTGGAAGTGTGTATGCTAGTCTAGTAGGCCCAAAGTGTAGGGTAAAGATGAATATTCTAATCCATGAGGGTTTCATGAATTATCTTTTGGAGAATTTTATTGGTGGCCTCAGCTTGACCATTACATTATGGATGATAAGGTGTGGAAAATTTGTGATTGATCTTGAATTTATTGTAAAGATATTTAACATGTTTGTTTTTGAAATTATTACCATTATAAAAAATAATGGTATGGGGAATGCTAAAGTAGTAAATAATTTGGTTAAGAATGAATTTGGAAATGGTAGGACCAGTGACATTAATGAGGGGCATGGTTTCTACCAATTTGGTAAAATATTTGGTAGCAGTGATGATAAAAACATGCCCATCTTAGGAGTGAGGAAGTTTACTAATGAGATCAAATTGCCATGTGTAAAATGGCCATGGAGACTCGATAGTTTGAAGCTCAAAAGGAGGTGAATGGATAAGATCATTGTGAAATTGACAAGGAGTGCATTTTTTAGTATATTTAATTATGTCCTTTTTAAGAGTAGGCCAAAAGTAACCCATACGTAGGCATTTGCATGTTGTATCATGTATACTACAGTGACCACCATAAATTCCCCCATGAGCTTATTCAAGAAGAGGAGGGACCTCATCTTGCATAACACAATGTAGTAAAGTACCTTCAACATTGTGATAGTAAATGATGTTGTGTCAAAATAGATACTTGAAAGCTTGTTTATGAATGTGTGTCTTTTCACGAGAGTCTAAATTAGGAGGATAAGTTTGGTTTTCTAAGAATTGAATGTTGTTTTTATACCAAGGGATTTATCCAATGGTAATAGCCTTAATATGAAAAATAAGTGAATCAAGAGGTTGAGTTAAAGATGGAGATTTTATTATTTGTATAAGAAAATAAAGATCAAAAAGGACTTGATGTGGATGAAATAGAGAAGCTGAAGAGGAAGGAGAATCAACAATAGAATTTTGATCTCTAGGAATAGGCTCAATAGTGAAAGAGATAAAATCCTTAGCAAGAGTGGTTGTAATTTGATGATAGATAATAAAGTTCTCATTTTTATATTTATAGTCACCATTAACTTGATGACAAATAAGTTGAGAATCACTTAAATCATGAATGTATTGAATGTATAAATCAAGAGTAGAGCACATGCCTAAGATAAGAGCTTCATACTTAGGCATATTTTTAGTGACATCAAAGGTGAAACGAAAGGCTAAATGAATGATTTTATCAAGAGGACTTGTGAGAATGAAACCTACCCCATCTCCTTGAAGACAATTAGCACCATCAAAATGAAGGGTCCAAGTATCCTCATGCAATTCAACATTGATTTTAGGGATCTCTTCAATAACTACCCTGGGTTTAGTAGTACCAGAGGGAACAAAAGATTCATCAAGTTTATCTATTTTGAGATTAGTAATAAATATATGAAAATAATATTTAAGAGAGATATATTGATTAAGATCTTCAATATAAATATTATTTTCATCTTGAAGGGAAGATGTGGATAGAATGGGAGCTAGAATAAGTTGATTATCTATGACTTGACTTTTAATAGATTTTTGAGTGATGATGCAAAGATCAAATTCCATAAAGAGGACCATCTATTTACCAATTCTATCTCCAAGAAGAAAGGATTTGGAGAATGAACAATGACATAAGTAGTTTGGTAAAGCATGTAATGACGAAGATTTTTAGCCACAAAATAGATATCGAGGTAATCATGTTAAATTTTGGTATAATGTGTTTCATAGTTGATGAGGCCTTAGCTAATGTAGTATATAACATACTCTCTTACCATATCATCTTGTTGGGAAAGCATTGCCCCAACTAAAATAGGTGTGAAAGAAGTATATAGAATCAAATGTTTATTATTAGGAGGACAAAGTGTAGGTGGATGAAGAAAAAAATCTTTCATGTTATCAAAAGCTTTTTGACATGGATCCATCCATTCTAAAGAAATACCTTTCTTGAGAAGGGAATTGATGGAGTGAATTTGATATGCTATTTTGAGGATAAATAGTATAATTACCCCAATCTTGCCTAAATAAGTATGAATGTAATAGAATGATGAATATACATGTTTATGATATCACTAATTTTGGCAGGATCAACATCAATGCCATGAAGAAAGACTATGAATCATAATAATTTGCCAAATTTGACTCCAAAGACACATTTGTAAGGATTAAGTCTAACTTTATATTTAATAAGATGGTTAAAGATGATAGAAATATCAAAAAGATGATTCTTACAATGTTTAGATTTAGCAATAAGATCATCCACATAGGTTTTGACAATTTTATGAATGAGATTTGAAAGATGTGGATCATTTTACATTAGTAGGTGGCTCTAGCATTCTTGAGACCGAAGGCTATTTTGACATAGAAATAGGTGCCCCATTCTATGGTGAAATTAGTCTTATGTTGGTCTTTGAGAGTAATATGAATCTGATTGTATCCTAAGAAACCATCCATAATAGATAACATTTTATAACTATCCATATAACTGATGATGGCATCTATTGAAGGTAAAGGGAAGTTGTCCTTGGGACAATAAAGATTAATATTATGGAAATCAATACAAATTTGAATAACAATAGTAAATTTATTATAAATGGGAATAATGTTGGACACCCATTCAGAATAATCCACTAGTTTAATAAATTTAGCATCGAGTAATTCGATGATTTCTTTATAGGATAAGGTTGAGACTTCAGACAAAAAAATTATTTATTTTTGATGCATAAACTTGGCATCTGGATAAGTAATGATATTATGTACCACAATTCTAGGTTCAATGTTAGGCATGTCCTCATACGACCAATAAAAATCTATATGATATTTGTCAATGAATAAGCTAAAGTTATCATATTATGTTGGTGAAAGCTCTTGAGAAATTATAATTGGTCAAGGACAAGATGGGGTACAATATTCAATGCAAGTGGTTTATTCAATAAGCATGGCATTATCATCTTGAAAGTGATATGGTACATTAGGCAAGGCTGAAATTAGATTTGTTTTAGGATCAATGTTAATACCAACATTGTTGAAGCAAGGAGTTTTAGTTTTGAAATTTACAAGATTATGATAATGCTGAGGATGTTGAGGTTATTGAGCATGGAGTAACTCAAGAATAAATTGTTCATTAGGTAAGGTAGGAAGAGGACCATAATATTTTACATCTACTTCAAGATCAATAATTTGATTACCATGGTCATCATATTCATAATGAATTTGACGGACATTGGTTGCCTTGGTATCAAGCATAATATTAGGAGTAGAAGAAGTAGATGAAATATAAGAGATGGGTATATTGGTGGATTCAATGATGGGAGAAGGATTGGATGCAATGATTGGATCCAAAGGTGTAGGAACTTATGGAGCTTTGGAAGTTATAATTTTCTCTAGCACCCAAAGAGTATCAATAAGAGGAGGATTGATGGGAGGCACATGACCCTCAAGATCTAAGGTACAATCTACAGAATTGGTATGCAGATCCTAATTAAAAGCATGGATTTGGGATAAAGTTTTCTAGTAGTTCTGGACATCCAAATCTCTAGATTGAGCTTAGGCCATGATATAGTTGTCATCATATGTTGGAGAAATAATACAAGCTTGAGAATCAAGGGGAGTTTTAGAAGGTGAAATCACAATATTGCTAAATGTATGAGGAAACATGATGAGAGGATCTTGAAATAGTTTATCCACTCCAAAAATCATTGAAAGTGAAGGCATTTTATGGTAAATAAGGATCCTAAGCATTACATGTAGGGGGAAAGTCAATAATCTCATCAATAAGAGGAATAACATGGTCTTGTGGTAATAAAGAGGGAGGAAGCCATTGCAAGATTATGGAGGCAACTTGGTAGTATTGAAAGTGTGTTGTAATTCATTGGGCTCATCATCATTGAAATATGAAAGAGTAACATGTAAATTAGGACTCATTTTGATGAACTCAGGTAAAGGAGCATTGTTAATCTTAGGATTTGTAGGAATACAATATTGAGGTTTAGGATTAGGAAGCTGGATACTCCATGGATTGGGATCAATTTCATGCTTGTACCATTTTCTATTATGTAATAATTTAATACATTGACTACCATAAGAAGTAATAGATTTCATTTAAAGGATACATGGATGACCAAGAAGGATGTTGTAATATAAAGCATGATTAAAGAGCATACGATTGGTTTGAATGGTCTTAGGTCCTATGGCTAATGGAATCCAAATACAACCAAGTGGATTTTGATTAGTCTTATCAAAACCATAACAAGTAAGATGAGTTTGTTTAAGATGATCTTTGTTGTAACCAAGTTATTGAATAAGCCACAAGGATGTCACATTAATACAAGAGCCTTAATAAAATAAGAATTTTTAGATAAGCATGGTACTAATGGATATTTTAATAAATAGTGGTGGATCATTGGCATAAAAAATAATTTCATCTTTGATCATGTCCTCTTCAAGAAACTCAATGGAATTTTTGGAAGAGGGACATGAGGTTTCAATGGTGTTGACATTAGTAGGTTAAGAAGCAAGAGAAGGTGGTTCTTCATCTATGGAGGATAGATCTTCAATTTCTTAAAGTTGTTGCATAAGAAATTTATGATGATAGGATGAAGTGAGAATCAACTCCATAAGAGGAATATTACAAGGCATAGAGTTGAGTTCTTCAAGAAAATTCCAATGATATTTATAAGAACCAACACATGTTGTAGAAGTTAAATTAGTTTTGGAAGGTATAAATGTGATTTGAGGATCGAAAGGAGGAAGTTGTTCCTCAGGTGATTTTGAATCAATATTGGTAGTGATAGTATCTTAAGGATGAATTTGTTCCTCATGTTCTTCTGAATCAATATTGGTAGTGATAGTATCTTTAAGAAGTTATTATAAATATGGATTTTTAAGCTTTGTAACAGGATCTTTGTGAGCTAGTTTATGGTGATAATTGACCTTGGTAGTATTGACATATTGAGAGTTTTTATAGTATTGATCATAATCAACATCAATGGAACAAACATCCTTGACATTTTCTTGATTATTAGAAGAATTTTTGTTATTAGAGGTAGAAGCTTTAAGATTTTGTCATTTTTGAAAAGCGGTAGGGTATTCTTGATGATGAAGTTTGATCATAGCTTCATGATTGAATGAATCACCAAGAATATATGAAAAAACAAATTTATTTATTCCTCTACAAGATTCATGAGAATGCCAAATGTTGGTATGTAACCAAAAAAATATATTAGGGTCATACCACTTGGGAGGAGCATTGGGATAGATGAAAGGTAAAGAGGGTGGAAAAAATTATTTCATTTGCTAAACTGACAGAGGTGTATGAGAAAGTGAAGGAATATTAGTTTTGGAAACTCCTTGTTTGATTTGTGAAGTATTACTAGTGATATCATTAGATGTTTGGAAAGATACTTTAAGAAGTTTAAGATTAGGTTTGAATTTCTTCATAAGAAAATCTTGATTCTTAGCTTGATTAAGAGCTTGATTAAGTATTTGGAGAGCAAAGGTTCAAACCTTATATTGAAGAGTAGGATTTAAAACCATGATAAAGAGTTTGAATAAGTTATCATCATTCATGTTATGATAAGCTTTATGAGCTAAAGATTTACATATTTTGATAAAGTCATGAGATGATTTAGTTGGAGATTGCTTAGCATTGATAAAGTTGCTAAGACAATTTTTGAGAAGATCATTATGTTGAAACTCTTTAACCAAAGGATTAACCAAATATTCAAGTTTCCAAATAAAATGTTGGGGTAGTTGACTATACCATTCTAATACATCATCGAAGAAGGTTTTGACTAAGAGTTTAGTAGTGATGAATGTATTAGTTTAGATCCACTATTTGCAAAGGTTGCCAAAAGCTTTAATAAATGAGGTAGGGTCCTTAGTCCCATATATTTGATGGTTGGAGATATGTTACCAATATCAATGGAAACAATTAAGGGAGATAAAGGCTCATTTTAAATGGTTTGAAGTATCTTGTTATTCATTATGGGTTGAGGAATAAAATTACTTGAGGCATCCCTAGGAGGTGGAGGAATATAATTAGGATTAGCTTGAGGATGATTAGTTGGAGATCGATTAGCTATGTTGATTAAGTGTTGTTGAAGTTGTATCATTTGATTGGTATTATAATTTTTCATAATGTTCATTTGTTGAATGACTTGGGCTAAGAGTTGGGTTGTATCGAGAGGTGGGTTGGTGTTTGTAGGAGCACTCCCCATATTGGTATTAGGGAAAGGATTGCTAGAATAAGCATTAGTGGGATTGTTAAGTAAAATTGTATCACTCACTCCCACATTAGTTTGAAGATTTTAAGAAGTTTCTTGGTAAGTATAGAAAGGGTCAGCTCTATCAACTTCATCTTAAGGTGTTATTTTCACCATATTATAGTTCATAGATGAAGGAGGAGAAGAGGTGCCCCAAGAGTGATGGTTCTCTTAGGATGAAAAGAGAGGAAGAAATGAACATCCCATATAGTACCTAAATGGATTTAAGCTATCCAAGAAGATTTTGATAGGATATTTCATTCTGACTGAAGAGAGATGAATGGAATGCAAAATTGAAAGGATAAGGAATTAGATTGATAAATAAGGAAAGAAAAAAATAGTGCAAGGTCTTTCCATTATAGAAAATAGGGCCTTTAAACTATATTGGGTTGATTCAGTATAGTGAATAGAGGTAGTAAAAAGATGGAAAAGGAGTTGTAGATTGTATAGGGTTGACTAGGTTGATCTAGTATAGTGAGTAGGGGTTGAAAACAAACTAGGTCAATTGGGTCGATCCAATATAATAGGCAAGGAGAAATATCAAGATGATAACAAGTTATGAATTGTAAAAAAATAATTTTTGTAGCTAATCTAAGAAAGTAAGAGCTGAAAGGAAATAAATAATCAACTAGATTAATGTTGGTCAATTTGATTGAGGCACACAAAATAAAACCTTGCACTAATGTTGGCTAATGCAAGGTTGTAGACACACAATTGAATAAAGAGCATAAAATCAACTTGAAAAGTAAATCTAACTAATTGGTCAACTTGATTGTTAATTAAATTATTAAGAATGATTTTAAATATGATGGAAAGTTAGATATAAACAAGGTACTAGATAGAAATCAAATGATGGTATTAGGTAGTTTGGGATAAAAGGGACTATAGTGGTAATGATATAGGCTTGGTACTAGGGCCTACCCACTCACTTCACACACCGTAGTGATAAGGGTGTCAGGTACTTAGCTAGAATATGCCATTAACCATGATTTATACTTGACCAGAGCATCAAGTTAGATTTCCCCTTGGTGATGAAATCAAAGTAGGTTGGCCTAGGGTAGATAAAATGTTAAACTGATTTTTAATGTTTTTGTGATTTGGCCATGTGTGCATAAAATAGACCTAGTGAAACTAAGAAATTAATTAAAAAACTCCTAATTAAACTTTGTGAACTATTCTAAGAATTTAAGAAACAAGAAAATAAATGTGTGAGATAATTGTTAATAGATATAAGGTTAATTCCAACTTTGAAACAAGGTATAGTGTTGACACTATATGCACAAAATATAGAACATGGTCACTAGGGTTAATCTTATAATATGGAAGTAAAGTCTGATGAATTGGGTCAACAATATCAATCTAGTTATTTTAGACAACATATAGAACACAGAACAGGGTCAGTAGTGTCGATCCAGTTGACTATGTAAAGGTAGTTTTAAAGACTACAAACTGTGAAAGGAAATACAAAAAAGAGATAAATAGAGAAGTAGAAAGGAACCTTAATGGATCAGAGATGTCGTGAAGAAGATTTTTGGTCGAGAACCTATAAGTATGCTTTAAAAACCTATAAAACTAGATCGATAGGATTAATCAAGATATACAAGAACCTACTAAAAAGGTGTTATAATTGTAATGGGTCAACTGAGTTGACCTAGTAGGCTAAATTGAGTGTCTAAAAGGCTATAAACCTATATTGGGTCAACTGGGTTGATCTAGTTTTATGTTCTTGAAACCTTTACAAAGAGAAAAAAATAGTTGGGTCAATAGAGTCGATCCAGAATGTCAAAAATATATAATAAAAATTATGATTAAAATAAATGAAATAAATGAAGGAAAAAGTGAACAAATATTGCAAGGGTTATTTCACATTGGGTTCACCAGAATGTATGCAATCAAAAATACATCATGTCTATGAATTAATATTAGATCAGATAAGATAGATCACACCTATACTTCTAATTGGGATACACTTGTTAAGTAGGAGCATGACCATTATGGGATTCCACTAGACCCAATTTGGGGATCACTTGTATGAATTGTCACAACACATAATGCTAGGAAGGGTTCCAAAGCCTATAGTCTAACATAATCACACAACAACCCTAATGTATTGTTAAGGTTTAAAAATTCACTTCTATTCTAATAGTAAGAAATTAAAATCTAATATAGTGCACACTAAAGCTTGTGACACAAAGTAGGGGTTAGAAGCAATAAAACATGTATATGGAACTTCAATTAAAGTAAGTACGAGTAACACCCTAATACATAAAATATAAAAGATAGTATTATTCAAGCCAACACTTATGATCCTTCTATCTACTAAAGAGAGGAGAACAAAGTTAGAATATACTTACCTGAATGTGAACCCATCGAGACTCAATCTATCCCTTGTTCAAAGGGCCTTTGAAAGAGGTTATTTTAGTTTGTAAGGATCACTAAGAAAGGCCAAAGCATCCAATAATTTTCCATAATACTAGATTCTCCAAAATAAGAAACATAAACTAAGCCTCCTCAAGTAGAGTGATGCAAAAGTAGATTGTGAAGAAGCACAAGTGAATAATAAGTCTTGATTATACATATGAATAATGATCAAAATGATCTTGTATATATAAGTAGATCTTACCCTAAATCTTTAAAGGAATGTCGACTGTACAGGGTCAACCCAATGTGTTTTTGGGGATAATTTAACAAATATGAGCTAGGTCAGCCAAAGGGATAACAAGCTAAGAAAATAATGAATACCTCTAAACTATACTAGGTCAACCTAGTCGACCCAGTACAATTGATAGTCCAAAAAGAGTTTAAGACAAGAAAAGGAGGAATGAAAGAAGAAAATACTAGAGGAATACTCAAGGGAGGAGAAGTAGCTTAGGTAAAGGTTTTGAGATCTAGTTGGATTGGTAATAATGTGGAAAAAAGGGATTAAAATCCTATGAAGCATAAGAGGTCTACCTACCCCTTTCTTGGTACACCCCTTAGGGTGTGCACTTAGAGAGATTGAGTCTTGACAAGTTCTTGCAAGATGTAAAGAGTCAGTATTTAATAAAAGTTAAAAATATTATGTGTATACAAACATGACATCTGATTTATTTTTTTTGGCATGACAATACAAGGGTCTCACCAAATATAAAATATGTTATTACAGATAAAAGGTTCAAAAAATTGTGAGCCACATGCAAAACACTTGTTGGGCATGACTCAAACAAAATTATATAAAAAATTTATTGAAAATGTTTAAGGACAATTGGTATTTAGCATAAGGTTAATTTATATTTGCAATCCTTTCTATGTTAAAATCAACCAAACATGCACCACGTGTTGATGTAGGATCATTTTTGAATTTGATATGTATTTTGATATTTTTCATGATATGTGTTTTACTTTACATATTGATGAGATTATGCAATATTGTATGGTGGCTTCTCCACCTAAATCCTCAAGAGAATTAATCACAATTATTTTGTGTCAAAGACCTGAAGGTTTTTTTTTCTTTTTTCCAATTAGTGTTTATATGGAATATGTAACACTTGGTGATTTTTAAAATTTTGACCTGCTATATACTTGAGTAAATTTCACATGAATTTGGAAATCAACCATTTGATTTTAAGAAGTAAAAATTTGTATAGTATGCATTAAAAGATGGAAAATATTCCCTAATATTTGATTTAGTTATGAACCAGGTATCTACATTTGGTTTCATGGTTGAATTTGAGAAGATTATTATATACTGACATGTAAGACACACACACCTAGCAAAATGGTTTGATGATCAATTCAACTTTTACAAGGATAACTTCCCATTTGAGACCATTATGTCATGTTGTGGAATTTTGAAATAACTACACACTACAACCATAAAATGAGGTTCAATCTAAGTACTAAAATTCAATTCAAGTTGAATTTTTCATGAATACTACATTCAAACATGTAGTTGATAGCACAAAAGATAGTAGAAATATTTGGAGGAAGTACCACTTTTACATGAGAGATGATAGATCTCAATCTCTAGAGTTCATCCAAAGTTGTTTTGAGATATTATATAGAAATATGAATACAATATAAATCATGTTCAATACACACTACATTTGGTTAGAAAATTATGTACGATAATTTAAAAAATCTTGAATGTTTTATTGGTTGAGCTAGACACATAATAAGAGTCGGGTACAAAATTTATGGATTTTATTTGAGATTAGGAATGGAAAATGGGAGTATGATGTTATGTTAGTGCATGTGTAAAAAGGATCCCTTAAAATATATCATAATAAGTACAAGGATGGTGTTCATTTGATTGATACTGCAAGTAATGTGACTTGGTGTAATGGAATAATTTATCATGGATTACATAAATATTCTCATGTTCAAAGATTATTTAGGTTAATAGATGAATAAAATAAGTAAATACATTGATATTGTAGTAGATTACCTGAATCAAGTGTTTTCCACTCATTCTAAAGCTCAAATTCTAATTTATGGACTATTTATACTTTGGACATGGCATGATTTTGTTCAATCTATATATAATTTTATTGGAATGAATGTGATTCAAAATAATCAATTGAATAATATTATTGTATACTACTAAGGCCTATGGGTATAATTTATTCATTACAACCACTAGGGGATCATGAAAAGTCATAAAAATTTGACTTTGACCACATCTTAGATGAAATAACGTTTTCTAGAGACACTACCAATGAAATAAAAGATCTCAACGTTTTGAGCCCATTTTTGGGAACCATCATTAGGAGAGAAATATATTTATTTCATAAATAATACAATGTACAATATAAATAACATGAGCTTTGGATATTTGACCTTTCACCTTCTGAGAGTTATTTTAATTTTTCATTAAAGTTAATAGGGGTTTCCAAGTATTACTAATAATTAAACTCTCATATTTATTTAGATTATTTGGATTCTTTTCTATTTCAATAGCTTCTCATATCTATCTTTCCTTCTAGTAGTAAAAATTTACAATAAAGTTGGCCTCTTCCATGAAAATGTGGTGTTTAAGAGCAAAGGAGTGTTCTGCTAGTGCAGATTTTTAAATTCATTCATGCAGGATATCTATGGAGTATTCCTTTAGTCAAATCTATAAGGATATCCATGTTTCACTTATGTATCTTCTATCACATGATCAAGGTATTGAATAAGATCCACTAATTGGTAATGGGTTTTGAGGATTATTTGCTTTATCTAGTTTATCTCTCAGAGTATTTAAAGGGTTGAAATTATTTTGATTCCATTCTAAGAAAGGATGTGAGCAATCTTGTATGTGGTGACCTGTATGTATGGAACTGGAACCATAGGTCTTTTATCTTCTTCTTTGATTTATTTGGTAGTATTATTTTCCTGAGAGATGACCCTTTCAAAATCCTTTTGAATTTGTCTACCTATATGGAATTGAAACCATAGGTATTTTATCTTATATATTTTACAACTAGGTACACTTTTTTTATAATGTAAATGTATCCTTAAACATTAGTGATTTTTTTCTACATATCCTAAAAAATTGATTACACTTTAAATGTAGGAAATGTTTGTGTAGTAATTGCACATGCATAGAATTATGAGTGAATAAAATATTACTTATCTCATTATGTATATGATAAAATAAAATAACCACAATTGTCATACATGGGAAAGACTTAGTTTATCCCACTAGATTTGTGGTGGTTATAGGAACTTGACTTTAAATATAATTTTATAAAAAAAATAAAGTAATGGTTATTTGAAGAATTTGAATCGAATAGGGTGATACTTCACTATTAAAATTTTGTTATTTGCAAAAAATATTCAATTGATAAAATTACATGGAAAGCCTCACAACAAATGTCTATGCATTTTCAAAAATTTAAGCATGAAGTAATTTTTGAAACACTTAAAATAGAGCTGATCTTTAAGGTATGTTGGAATGATTTGGTAAGGTTAATATTAAATACAAGTTACATTTTTAACTAGTAAATTTAGTATTTGATTTATTGGATTTTAATTTATAATTATTTTTTTATACATATTTATTTTTGTTTGAAATCATTACTAACACATTTATTGTAGGTTAGTGGTACTAGATGAACTTCCACCTTCATGTGGTTAGTGTTGTGTGTAGAGAATATTATATTATTGAAAAAAAGATAAGCATAAAAAATAATACATGTTATGGTTTTTATAATATTATGGGATGTGTACATGAATCATAGTGAAATGATTACCCAAAGACTGTAATATTTTTTCCCTCATAGTTTGCATGCAATGACTGTACAAAGTTTGTACTATTTTTCACCTTAAGAACAAAAATACTCTCTTAAGGAATTCATTTATATGTTGGATGGTGTATCTTGATCTTATTTTAATGCACAGTTCCTGATAGGGGGTATGGGGGGGCAATGCCCCCCACTAGGGTCACCATGGGGGGGGCGGGGGGGTGGAGGTGCAACCATACTTGGAGCCCCCTTGGTGGGTGTTTAGGTGTAGTGCCCCAAAAAAAAATTGTTAAAAATGCATTATAAAATATTGTAATTTCATAGTAAATCTAGACCATTCATTATTAGGTCACCAATCTAAGGGTATAAATTATGTTTATGTATTTTTTCCCTAAGATGTAACCCTCCTTTGATATGAGGGCATTGTAATCATGATGACATACTATGTGTGAGTGAAGAGGATATTGTAGTGAATTTATTTTAGTGTTTTCCCTTCATTTTTTGGATTGAATAACAAGGGTTGGTTGTTTCTATGTGGACATAGCCCATATTAGGTGAACCACATTAAATCTATGTCTCTATTGTGTTGTATTTTATACATTTTATTTTCATCTTTAATTCATTAATATGTCAATGTGTTCTATATTCCTAATATTTATATGCATGAAATTATCAATTCTATGGGTTAAAAAAGAGCATAATAAGTTAATTATTTCATTTATATTCCCATCCAAAAATGACCATGAAGACAAATCATCGATTAGGAGTGTGGTTCAAACGTTGCATCTTACATTTACCAACTTTTTCTTCTCCCTAAAGAAAACTTTTATTTATGATAAAAACATGTGATATATCCCCATTACATGTAGAAGAGAATCCTATACGATATTATTAGAGTAATCCCCATGTAAATTTATTATCTTATGGTTAATATCTATCCCTCATAATTTCACTGAAACAATGTACAAAGTGTGTACCCTTTTTTCTCTTAAGAATGATAAGATTCTCTTAAGGGATGTGCCTGAATGCCTAAATTTTTTGAGTATGATTGAAAATGAAGGTTTTTATTATGTTTATACAACCATTTAGAATTTAACACATATACAACTTGTCAATTGGGTGTGGGATTCAAAAGTTATGCATTATAGTGACCAACTTTTTCTCCCTAAATCATGTTTTCATTGCAAGAGAAAATGTACTGCCATTTATTCCTCATTTTGAGAGAAAGAGAATAATTTATGGGATGATTATAGAACTACCCAATCAATTTTTATCATCTTAAATTTTATTTAACGCTCATGGGTTAAATAAAATAGCTGTGCAAAGTTCTTATCATTTTTCCCTTTAAGAAAGAGAAGAATCTCTTAAGGAATTCATCTGAACACCTAAATATTTTGAGTTTGGGAACTGATAGAAGGTGGGATAAGATAAATATTGAGTTTATATGGCTGTATATATGTGACCACACATACATTTTAAGGATTCGATATGTAGATCAAAATTTATGCATTGTAATGACCAATTTTTCCTCCTTAAAGCAAGTTTTCTCTAGAGGAGAAAATGTGTATAATTTTATTCATCATCCCAAGTGGAATAGAATAATGTGGGATATGCTTAAAGGAATATCAGTGAAATTATATGAGATTAATACTCCTTTTTAATCTTCATGGTTTACATGTAATGGTTGCAAAAAGTTTATGTCATTCTCACCTTTATAATAAAAATATTCTCTTAAGGGATGTGCCTGACTGATTGTAAGTTCTGAGTCTAGGGGTTAAATGAGGGTGGATGAATATTCTCTTAAATTATTTTATCTAAAATGGTATTCCATAGACATTTTGATTTTAATAGGGACATTTTAAACTAATATGAGGGTAGTTTTTGAATATGGCATCCTAAGATATTATAAATCCTCTTCTAAAAGTCTTCTCGTATATGAATGAAGAACACCATGATTTAGATGAAATTAACACATTACCCCATGAATAACACATAGTACTTGAGAATGATTTTGATAGATTTGGCTGCCCCCACTAAAGCTTCACTTAATAAAAATGTGTCATGTATGAACTATTGATGTATGATAAGATCCAACAAGGGGGTTATTTGAAGGCCTTTCACCTTGCTTTGAAAATGAGTTATTCTAAGTCTTTCCCCTAGAAATTACACCAAGATAAAGATAATTTTATGTTTTAATATAGATTGGAATATATCCAAATTTAATGAAAGGTTAATAGATGATTTTAAAATAAATCAAGTTATGTGACATAAGTTTCATCAAGTAGAATGAAATCAAAGTACAAAAATTTGACAAAACATGATTGCATGAAATAAGACTAATTATGAACAACAACAACAACAACAACAACAAAAACAAAATACTTAGATATTTATTGTTTGTGATTTGACTATGCATGACCAATAGACAATTTTAAATGATCAACTCAAAATGATTCTATAAGTGCCATATAAACTGGAAGTATAACTAGTAAGGGTAAGGATTGAATAGAAGGGGAAATGATCAACTAACACTACTATCTTTTACTGGTCAATTCTACCCACTACTAAAAAATCAATGAAATCAAGACACAATGATTTGTGGTTCCTTGAAACACACCTATGTGTATATAATTGACTTCTAAATGTGCATGAATGACCTGTAAATATTATCTTCAAAGTTGAAACCCTAATAGAGATTACATAACTAAAATACTTGTAAAGGGATAATGGGGAGTGTAATGGGCTGAGTTGACCCAAACTACCCCTATGATGACTAATCATCATGTCCATATTCAATACTCTAAAGAGGGAAATTGAACCCATGTATTTATACCACTTAGAGTGCTTTGAGCAATTATGTTCCTTTTTTTACATGAATGCATCTAAAGATGGCTTGAATACTTGATAATGCTTTTCTTGACTTGGAGAAAATAGGCTCTTAATTTGGATAAGGAAAACTTTAAATGATTGAAACGTATTTGGGAAGATTAGGGAAATGTTTCTTGGTGTACACTAATGTAAGTTTGCCCCAATATTTAAATTTCATAGTGATAGAATAGTTGAATTAAAGGTAGCTTTATAACAATCCAAAAGTGGAATACCTCAAGCTACCAATTTGAAAAATACAAACCAAGTTGTAAAGGAGGGTATACATTTTAAAATTAATCATTAATAAAGTGAATGTTAGGATCAACCCATGGGGGTCTATATCAAATGAGACCATTGACCCATATTGTTGATCTTGTATTGAAAGGAAAGATTTGAAATTTAGAATATGCGAAATATATATAGATGATTAGAGGGATTTTTAGTAATTAAAAATATTTTTGTACATGTAAGATAATAAATAAAAATGGAAGAGGTCTATATAGGTGCTTAGGAAAGAGTGAGGAAATTAAATAGTCCAAAAGTCCAAATTAAGTGTTTAACTAAATTAATATTAAAGTGAGAAAAAATTCACTATCAAGTATTCATGACCAAATTTGAGTACCTACATTTTCCCCCACTTTAATCTATAATTTAAATTACTAGAGTAAAACAAAAGATACACTTGAGTGTGTAAAATAAACTTTGCCTTTGGGGAAATCTATAATCATGCAAGGTATTCTTTGGTGAATCATGCAATGATGTAAAATTAGTTAATGTCCATACATGAAATTAAAAATTGAAAAATAGATTGAATTTGAAAATAAAAAGGAAGGAGTACACCTATATGTGTGAAATCAATGTTTCTCTTTTAACTTTTCTTGAAGGTGATGATTTATTGAAGAATTGGAAAAATGGATGCATCCCATGAAGCACTTGGAAATATTTGGTTATTTAGTTGATCAATCAAAGATTTAGGGTGATCAATCCCTAATTTTAATTGAACATGAATATAAAATAGAACACATTGAGGATGCAGAAACATCAACTTTATTTATTGGTATTTTTAAACCCTAGATAGAAACATGTTGGAATCCATAATAGATTCATAGGAAATAATGTTATAGGGAAATAAACCTCTAAGTTATATATTATGCACTATCACATAATCAACAACTAAAAATGGATTGAAAATATAATTTTCAATTTGTTCATTAGTTTTTCTATGCATGATAAAAATATAATGGAGTGAATCCATTTTCCTATCATGACTGTGAATAGAAAATAGTATTTGAAAAGCATGGCATGAATATGTATCATTTCCCCATTGATAAAAAGAGAATCTATAACTGTATGTAGATTCAAATTTGCAATTTTTTAAAAGCTTGTGCATGAATTTTTATCATGTACCCAAAATTTTATGAATATTTACCTTGATACTATAATGTGAGTGAATATGGATGGCATAAGCCACCACAATTTATACTATTTCTCGATTTCTTGAACATCTTTGTATTATTTGAAACTATTTTATGTACTCAAAACTAGGTTTTTCTCATAAAGGATTATCTCATGTATGAAAATCCCATTCAAATGGCCTCCTTTTAAGGTGAGGGAATGTGTATTCTAAAATCCACTCATCTCAATGAAAATTAACTATATCATGCTTTTATAAATTTAATCATTAAATGTAGCATAAGTGAAAAGTATGTCAACATAATAATATACGTATCATTTGAATCTTGTATGTAACATATGAGGTAAGGCATATACAAAATGTATCAATAAATCTCATAGCAGTAAAATTTATTAAAAGCATACATAATATATAACTTGTATGATATGGATTGAGACACTTATCAAACTCAATAAGCTCAACAAACACAGAAATCATAATGTCACCAATGGGGCCAAGCATTGCAAACAAGGGACCTATTTAGATGTCACATAATAAAATATTACACACACAAGACCAAGGGCCACATGTAAAGGACATAATATTTTTTTAAAAATTACACATGTTCAAATTTCACATAAATAGAGGGATAAGGGTAGAAGCTAATGGATATGATCAACTATCACACATACCAAAAAATGATTGCATAGACATATTCAGGTAACTTCCACACAAGGTCCAAGGGTGAAACATAATATAAAAGTAATATCTAATATATTATTTACAAGTAATAACATCAATGTATCATATAATTAGAAATATAATCTACACCATGTATATATAATGTGATTATATCATATAAAATGGCATATTAATGTCTACAATATAATATAGAGATGTTAGTAAGACATTTTTATTCAGTATATAACTTAATATTATAGGACTAATAAGATGGTAACACTGATAAATTATGTACCATATGGGAAAAAAATCTCCTAGTTAGCTAGATCATTAGGTAGAGGTAAATTCAACATCTTAGTCCAAGTGAAGGCTATATGTTTGAAATAACATTCATACATACCAATGAAATGCATGTTTGATATACCAATGGTGAGATAAATAACATATACAAATGATGTATAATAGATTTCTAATCATGATCAAGTCCTAATTTTAGATTTTGTAGAATATTTTTAATTATTTTGTATTTTTTCCAATTTAAAATATTTTTATACATATTGTAACTAGAACCAAAGAAACTAGTGATAACCATGGGTTCAAAATAATAATAAAGGGAATGTATTTGAACAATTTATAACATGTGTCAATGTAAAGTATGAACTATTAAGTAGAATCAAATCACCAATGAAACTTGGCATTGTGTAACTTATAACCCGACATATGTGCTTCACATGGGAAACCACTTGGTTTATTGATACTTCTAATTTCATGAAACTATCAACCTAGGGTCTGTACACTTTGGAAAGATGTCAACATTGTATGTGAAACACTAGGCACTCTTGAAAGATGGGTACTTAAAGTTTGTGTATAGGGTAAGAGTTATGCATAGGAAACATGATTGCTTAAGGTAAATCATAGGGAAGTGAATTACACTTTCAAAAATAAAATTATATGTCAGTGCATCACACTTATGAAAATTAAATAAAAAACTTGCAAGAAATGAAATATAATATAACTTATAAGCTTATTCACTTGTATTGAACCAAAATCATAGAATTAAATATGCTTATAAAGACATTAAATCATGCAACACACATCATAATCATTAAATAGTAAATAATAATTTCACATAAAATAATAATACATAAATAAAATTAATGCTAACATATGAGAAATTAAATTATCATATCTGTGAAAGTGGGCCCTACTTTATTCAAACTAGAGATTTAATTCCTTCCTCCTTAAGACAACAGATTTACTATAACTTGAATTTTATTACCTAATAGTCATAGAAATTGAAATGTTTCCATAGATAAATTATATAAAATATAATTCTCACATCAATCTAACTCTAACTTTGTTCCAATTATATCTAATCTTTCTAACTATGTTTCAACTTGAGATATACCCCTTATATATGAAAGACAAGTGATTTATTCAAATATTCCCTAAATATGGGAGTTAAAACCAAAAATATAAGGCTATCCAAACATATAATTAGTTTCAATAGTAAAACAATAGGTTGTAATAATTAAAGAAATAAGTTATAACCATAATAGAATAGAGGAAAGAATTTGATAGTCTAGATTTATTAATCCCTAGATTCATGGGATCACGTCTGATCCTTGAATCATGAGATGCATTTAGTTTCATATTCCACATAATTTTCTTAGTCAACAATATGCACTTACAATAGTGACTATAGGTGCACATAGCTTAGTTGATATGGGTGTTGCCCAGTTTAATTATTGTAGGCATTACATAATCTAGTTTTTGTAAGTGGAACTAGTCAATGGTGGAATGCCATTAAAAAATGCATAGATCATTTTCCCTTATGGCTTCAGTCATCTCAAATATTATTAATTTCACTTATTAGTAAATCCATGTAATAAGCTATTAAACTATACTATTTTATCTAGAAATCAGTAACTTATATCATGATAATAAACATATGCAACATGGATGAAATTATGAATAGATGTATGGATGAGGGATAAAAAAATGGATAAAATAGATATTTATTAGGATAATACTATATGATACGAATGTCATTTATTGGCCTCATCATGCAATAAATATGATGGCATGGCCATGCATGAATAATATACCCCCACTGTATATGTGAATTTTAGATGTAAGGCATGTAAGAGATTGAATAGGTATGTGATGAATGGTTGTACCACCCCATATCATTAAATTTACATTATTAAATGTATATAATAACATATACGAGTAAAATAACACACATAAGAGAGATTTTGCATGAATAAGTACTATTGTGTATGATAGAACTGAGAGAAATATAAATAAATAGATGTGTTAAAGATATTTTTTCTTGATTTATTATTTTAGTGTGAAAAATGTGATGTAGAGACATCATCATTCTCTACCCTTTCTATCCCTCTGATACCTATAATTACTAACTCATGCAATTAAACTTCTCAACCTTGTCCTATTTGTCAACTTCCCCACTGGGATTGATGACATTCTCTTACAATACCTATTGTCTATCCTTATTTATTTCACTCACTCTACCTTTAGATCCTATTAACACCTCACACTCATCCTTTCATATCATTCCATTCATTTACTCACTCCCTTTCATTCACCTCATACACTAGTCTCCATGCCACATGGCAACTTGACTCAAAATAGGTTTCAAGTTTCCTTGACCCAAATAAGGTTCTTTGGATCATATCCATATTCATTCTATCCCAATTTTATCTTCTCTATAAACTACACAACTTCCAAACATAACCTTTCAATCCTTGACTATTTCTTGTTGTTGTTCTTTCTTCTTAGTAGCCTTTTTAGGCTTTTTCCCATGGTACAAATGGGTAATATTCAATCTTGAGAAACTAATTAAATTAATATCCTTTATCCTATTATATCTCCATAACAAGTTTCATTGTCTAACTCACCTTCTAGATGCCTTTTCTAGCTCTTGTTTAGACCTAATCAGGTCTTTTTGCCCCTACTTAACACACAATCACTTATTTACATACTATATGGTATGATATAACTTAAAAAACTCAATAATATTATTTTTCACCATTAATTACATATTTTTACAAATTTTTAAGAGATTTGGACAGTTACAATTTGAGTTATATAAGCTTCTTTCTAAAAACCCCAAGTTTAGGACTATAATAGTCTTGTATGGGTCGAGACCTCAAAAAATGCAATAGATTGAATTATTCACCTGATAAAATACTTTCAAGACCTTAATCAGGTCTAATCTAACCCTCTTAAAAATCTCCAATCCCTAATTCCTTTATTCTAATCCCCAAACAACTCTCCAAGCTCTCTTTTCAACAAAACTCTATCTCCTTTAATAATTCTAACAGGTTATGTAACCTTGTGTCTCCATTATATCACTCATCAAAACTAAAATTAGTTTTAAAACACTCATTATCACTCACTAACAACATATACAATCATTCTTGTGAAATCAATGACCTTTGGTTGGTTGAATACAAAGAAACACCATTTTTTATTGTTATAGGGTTTTAACCCTATACATTGGCTAAGAGGATACTAATGGCCTTAAATTGAGTTGGTTCATTTATTTATACTTTATAATACCTATATATGGTTTATACCATCATATCACAAATCCCAAAATTCTTTCTTCCCTTTGTTAATCTTTGAAACACTTCCCATGCTAGTTATATAGAATTTTGTGGGGTTTCAAGCTCACTATGTCACAATACAAACAAATTTTGAACAAGGATTTTAACCAAATTAATTACAAGGTTTATAACACATCCATCACTAAAATCTTCTTCATATTTTTTTATGTCCTCCACATACTGGAACCTTTCTCCAATATAGTTACTTTTAGTTTGTGACTTATATCTAGGTAGGGTTCTTAAACAAGACTACACACAAAGTTCTTGATCTTGTTAGATTACACCATTGTTATATTTGAATAAAGACACCCTATTTTTATAAGGGAATAAAATTGTGAGTAAAACTCAATCCATGTCCAAAAAATCTTACTTTAACCCTCTGACCACTTTGATAGTCTTGATTAAGCAAACTCAAAATTTGTGCTCTTAATTGAGACTGTGTTAGGTTTTATTCTTAAAGTAACATGAAAAAATATTTAGAACTATCACAAGAATCTTAAAATGATTAAATAAATTCTTAAAAATTTATAAAACATGTTTCAACTACCTTCCATATAATCATTCTCTCTTGTTTTGCATATTCAGTCCCTTGTTTAGAATATAGAACCTGAAAACACAGAATATAAAGAATTCAAGATGTATATATATTCAATATTAAAATATAGAAACTTTTATTTATTATCTTAAAGTTATCAGTCCATAAATATTTGAAACCATTCAAGACTTAATCCTCCTCTCTCTCCTAATATCCATACTATCTCTCCATATCAAGCATTCTTTTTCTATTTTCTTATTAGTTGCTTGTATGAAGGTAGTTACAAAACTATTTTATTCATGAAATTTAATTTAATTTAAATTATCTTATGAATTTGAACATCTTAAACTCTCTCTTAATACACCTTAAGACCTAAATAAATATCTACAAACGTTAGACTTCACCAAACACGACAAAATACCTCCCTAAGCTAAGAACTTAATTCAAAATTTCAAAATGCCCATTTTGGTGGGAAAATTCCAAAGGGATACCTAATAACACCTATATACTCTTATAAATACTCCAATTATTTATAAAATATTACATGATACCAAACACACTTACACATCACCTAAATACTCACTAATGACTAGTTTAACATTATTCTTCTTGATGCTCCTACATCATACTTCCAGGAAAGAAAGAATTTGAGCCCTAATGGACTGTTGTACTCTTCTTCCTAGTCTTCCAATTCATATATCTTGGATCTTCCTTTGTTTTATATCCACCATGATTTAATTTCTCTTCATCTTTTCTCTCATGTTTGCCTCTATCAAAGACTATTCTGCTTCTTTGCTTTCA
Organism: Torreya grandis; assembly: GCA_037957365.1. Taxonomy (NCBI): domain Eukaryota; kingdom Viridiplantae; phylum Streptophyta; class Pinopsida; order Cupressales; family Taxaceae; genus Torreya; species Torreya grandis. The sequence continues at coordinate 1,007,117 of JARHVA010004666.1, read as the reverse complement.
TTGCTTGCTTCCACCAACTAGTAACTATTATAGACTTATACCCTACTCTTTTTATCTATCATATGGACTGTATATTCCCAAAAACACTACTAATAAAATTATACTTCCACATTCCCTTATATCATCTTCATTCTTTCAACAAAACAAAGACAATTTCTTACCTACCTACTTCTATTTGTTGTACTGCTACCATCAATGTTTTCTCTTCATGTTATTTATCCTCCTTCATGTGGACCTTAACTAATGCAACCTATACCTTCTCTTCATTCCATAATCTCACCATTAAAGGCTATTTTTAAGGATGATATTTTTATTTCCAATTGCTCTTGACTATCATAGACAAACATGTAATTAGATTTCTCATCTCCTTAATTGGTTTGTGCCTCTATTTCCAAGACTTCAATGAGGCCTTCAAAATTATCTTTTTCAACTTCTTATTTGTCTTTCTCATCACCGAACTATCTTAAACTATCTTGTTTTTCCTCATTCAACCATTCCTCATCCTTATCAATGTATAATTAAAATTCATCCACTTGTTCACTATCTTGCTCACTCATTATATACTTCAATATCTCTCCTTTGAGTTTCTTGCAAACCAACCTCTTATGTTATCTTTCCTCTCTCACATCTTTCATATTCATTTTATTCATTTTTATCTTTATTTTCCTCTTGATATTTTTATTCTTCATGACCCATCCATAGTATGGGTTCTCAATTTCCTTTATTTGCTCTATGATGAGCATCAACTCATCCAACTATTTCCTTACCTCTATCATCTATTTTTCCATCTCTCTCCTCTTGGGATCTTATTTCACCTTCCTCTATTTATGTTAATCACATCAACCATGCCCTATTTATTATTTTATTTATCTTCCTTCATCTCACCTACTTCTTAGTCTCTTGGTCTCTCTTGAACCTATACATATTTGACAAGCCTCATCCACTTACCTTCTTATGACCTCACTTGGTCTATCTCCCTCTATTGTCCTTTTCTTAGGAATCCTTTATCTCTATTCAAGCTCTATTTGAGATCAATATTGAGATTTCCAACATCTCTCTCTCTCCCTTATCAAGCCTCACTAGCTTCAGGGCTAGTTACCACTATCTCAACCTTTACTCACACCTCAACACTATCTCATGAACATATCAAAAAATAAAATGAAAACTTAATCAAACATGTACCTTGTTGTTCTTGTAGAATATCCTTATTATTTTCCTAATTAAATTTTATTCTTTTATACAAAATGATGCATAGACCTCCTCATTCTTTTCCCTTTCTATCCCTCTAACAACTACAATCACTAACTCATGCAATCAAACCTATCAATCTTCTCTTATCTGTCAACTTGCCACTAGGATTGATGTCATTCTCTTATAATACCTATTTTATAAGATTATTTATCTCAATTATTATGCCTTTATATCCTTTAAACACCTCACACTCATCCTTTCATATCATTCCATTCACTTACTCACTCCCTTTGATTCACCTCATACACTAATCTTCATGCCACATGACAACTTGTCTCAAAATAGGTTTCAAATTTCCTTGACCCAAAGAAGGCTCTTGGGATCATCTCCATATTTATTCTATCCTAATTGTTTCTTATCACTAAACTACACAACTTTGAAATATAACCTTTCAATCCCTAACTATTTCTTCTTCTTGTTCTTTCTTCCTAATAACCTTTTTTTAGGACTTTTCCCATGGTACAGACTAGTACTATTCAATATTGAGAAAATAAAGTCAATTCCTGACACCCTCTATCCTCTTCTATCTCTACAACAAGTTTCATGGTCCAACTCACCTTATAGATTCCTTTTATAGCTCTTGCCTAGACCTAATTAGGTCTCTTTACCCCTCCTTAACACACACTAACTTTTTTCATATTGTACAGTATGATATAAATTCAAAAACTCACTAATATTATTTATCACCATGAATTACATTTTATAACAATTTTTCAAGAGATTTGGACAATTATAATTTGAGTTATACAAGCTTATTTAGAAAAACTCTAGGTCTAGGACTGTAATACTCTTATATGGGCCGAGACCCTAAACAATACAACAAATTGAATTATTCACCTTCTAAAACACTTTAAATACCTAAATTAGGTATGTTATAACACTTTTAAACTTTTCCAATCCCTAATGTCTTTCTTCTAAGTGCCAAATAACTCTCTAATCTCTCTTTTCAACAAAACTTTGACTCTAACAATTCTATCATGGTATGTAACCCTGTGTCTCTATTATTTAAATCATAAAAACCACAATAAGTTTTAAACCACTCATAATCACTCACTAACAATATATACAATCCTAATTATTAAATCCAAGACCTTTGGCTGGTTAAATACAAATAAACACCATTTTTTTATTTTTCTATGGTTTCAACATTGTACACAGGTTGAGAGGATACTAATGAACTTAAATTGAGTTGGTTAATTTATCCATACTTTATAAAAACTATAAAGGATATATAAAATCATATCACAAATCTCAAAATTCATTATTCCTTTTGTTAATCTTTGAAACACCTTCCCATGCTAGTTACATGGAATTATGTGGGGTTTCAACCTCACTATATCACAATACAAATAGAATTTGAACAAGGATTTTTAAAAAATGACTTACAAGGTTTATAAAACATCCATTTCCTCAGTTAAAAATTATTCATACATTTTTTTTCTCTACACACTGGCACCATTCTCTAATATAGTTACTTTTAATTTGTGACTGTTATCTAAGCAAGGTTTTTAAGCAAGACTATACACACAGTTCTTGATCTTGTTTGATTACACCAATGTTCTATTTGAATAAATATACCATGTGTTAATAAGGGCATACACTTATGAGGATAACTCAATCCATCTCCAACAAAGCTTACTTTTACCCTCTTACCACTTTGACCGTCCTGATTAAGCAAACTCAGAATTTATGCTCTTAATTGAGACTATGTTAGGTTTTGTTCTTAAAGTAACATGAAACAATATTTAAAACTACACCAAGAACATTAAAATAATTAAATAAATCCTTACCAATTTATAAAAATTATTTGAATTTCCTTCCATAGATTAATATCTCTTGTTTTGCATATCCAATCCCCTATTTAAAACACAGAACTTGAAAACACTGAATATAAATAATTCAAGATGTATATATAGTCAATCTTCAAATATAGAAAATTTTATTGATTGTCTTGAAGTTACTAGTCCATACTTATTCAAAAACATTCAATAATTCACCCTCCTCTCTCTCTTAAGACCCTTACTACCTCTCCATATCAAACATTATTTTTTTGTTAACTTGTTAGTTGTTTATATGAAGGTAGTTATTGTAGACACCTAAAAGTGGCCACCAATGACCTCCAACCAAGATTTTGACCAACTTATATCAAAATGCACAATTTCACCTAAAAACACTAAAACACATTAAATGGTTTGAATTTATCATATACAAGTGTTGATTTTGGCTAGAGTAGCACTAAATAGGGAAATGCAATTTATGAGATAGCTAACTTTGATCAAATCATTTTGAGTCAAAATGATGATTTCATACCTGGGTGCTCTAGATTGCTATTTTACACCATGTTTCTTACACAAAAAACATGCCCTTGTTATTTTGTCTTGGTAACATCTTAAATGGGATAATGGATCCAATGCATCTAACATTGCCTTTTAATTCCAATCCAATCAAATTTTGAGCCAATAATATGACATTTTGACTAATTTGATTAATTTAAAAACCAATTGTCAAGATTTGCACCAAAATTGATTAGTCATGTTTAAATCTAATTTATTTGAACCATGAGCCTAATTAATAATTCCATGAAACTTGTTTAATATTTATTTTTAGAAATTTATTATGAGTTTCTACATCATCAAGTGACATCATTTTTTGGGAAGGCATCCCTAGGCTATAAATGCATAAAATATATGATTAATCCCACACATGCCTCTTCAAAGCCTCTCTATCCAAAATATTTATGAGGGAATTTGTTTATTTTAGCATCCAAAATTGAATGGATTCATAGCCACACATATTCATCTTGAGACGAATGGTTCAGGTTCATTCTAATCAATTACAAAAATCTATAAATAAAAGGCCTCACACTCATAAATCGAAGCTTGGATAGTGTAAAGTTACCATGCACAAATCATTCCAAAGCTTTAGATAATTAGTGTTATTATGTCAAATTGTTGAACCAATCCAAAGCCATTACAAGACAAAGGTTTCAAAGAGAGAAGGAGCCAAACAACTCCATTGATAAAGACTCCTTGATGCAAAAGCTTTACAATCCACTCTATGAACCATTTGGAAGATCTAAAGAAGGTGAAGGAAGGTTTTTTTCATGTTTTAGTTGTTGCTTTCATATGTATGTGTGTTACTAAGCTCCCCCTAGTGTTTAGGCCTAGATATGTCATGATTTTTACTGTGTTATTTTCATTTTGATTTCATTTTTAACTAAGACTTGATCTAACCCCCTTTCTTGAGTCAAATTCCTACTTCACATAATAGCATGCCCAGTGGGATGAGACGCAGCCCACATACCAAGGAGATGAAGATGAAACTCATAAATCACCAAATGGATGCTTGAATATCTTCAAAAATGAGTTTTTAGCTTTCATTTTACCATATTTTTAATTCATAGATCTCTATATTATAAAAGCTACAGCCTAAATTGTAAAACCTATGGTGTAGATTCACTGCAAGCCACCACTATGCCTGATAACCCATGGCTTGAGACAACAAGATAAATAGGCCATTTTGTGGAGATTTATTTGGGTTTATATGAACTCAATTTTTGATGATTTATTTTTAAAAACCACGTGATTTCTCATAAATTTTTAGAATATGCTTCAGTTTATCTTCAAGTTGCACATATTTTTCACAAACTCTTGAAATAGGAGTTTGAACCTTCTTAAAGTTTCTAATCATAGTTTCTTAGTTTCATTTATTTATGTTTTCTTTGTTTAATCCTTGCCTTGTAGGTTTTATTGAAATTTTTTCTTACCATTTTTTAACCTAACACATTTTATTTCTTAAGGTTTTACCTTCAAGTTAACAGGTCATCCAAACCCAAGATCATACTCTTCAAAGTTACTTGTCTCTTTCATTAAAGAGTTTCAAAGCTAAACAACATTTTAACCATTTTCTTATAGGATGTACTTGAAAAGTGCCAAATCATAATTAATTAAGTCCTTTTAAACCTCTTTTATATTCTTAAAAAGCATTAAGAATCTTTCATCTGGTGCTTGAATAAAATTTTAGGGTGTTTAATTGAATAGTTTTAGTATTATTATTTTAAAGTTTTGAAACTTAAGGCCAAGGGGCCCAAAAACACCACCAAATATTTCATTTTAGTTCTCTAAAATTGAACTCACTTCCAAGTTTTTTTTTAATGCAAGTTAATCATTGTTTGCTTAGTTAGATTTGTTTGAGCAAAGAGGAAGTTGTGCATGTATGCTGTCCCCCAATACCTTATAGGGAAATTGTAGGATCAAAAGTGCCTTCTTCATTGTAAACTTGTGCCTTAGTCCAAAGTTGTAAAAGAGTTTTTGTGACGGCTCTCCCCAATACCTGCATGGATTGTGTGATCTAGAAACAACTATAAATCTCTTTTACTTAGTTTTTTATTTTACGCATCTTGGTTTGTGAGGGGGACTAAATGACCTCCCATAAGTTTTATAGGGAAGATTTGACCTAGGGCTTCATCTCCCAATATCATCTTCAACCCCTCTCCATGAGGGGGTATATAAATTAGTATCCCCTCACTGGGATGATGGTTTTAGTGGTTAAACCATATTTATTAGTAAAGGCTAAGCCTAAGATATTTGAGTATATTGAACATCACACTATACTAAGTAATAAATAGATGTAGTGGTTGTAAAAAGGGTAAGACATTTTTACAACAAGCCATATGATGTGGACCCAATTGACATGTTCATTTTCTTATTTTCTAATGTGAAATTTATTAGACATGGGATCCATATATAAACATGCAAAACTTGTTGATTAATTCAACCCCTCTTTGCCATACCTTGTCATTTTAGGGATTAAGATGATTACTGAGTTGTTTTTTTTTCTTTATCTTAGATTACTTGGTCTTGTTTGGAGTAAAAAATTTATTGTTAACAAAAATCATAAACCATAAACCAAATACATTGTCCACCATTTTCTTGAACAAGGAGGCATTATGTTGCCCAAGTGAAAATCATATTTTTCCTTGTTCAAAAATTTATCATAAACTTTGTGTCATATCTTCCATTTTGGCACAGTTATTCTACCCAATTGGTTCTAGACCATTTTCCCAAATTTCTTAAGTCCTTCATTGATAATTTAGATTCAAAATTTCACCTTTATAAGTTCATAAGGCTAATGTGTTAAGAGGGTTTTCCATTTGTACTAAAATTGAGGGAACTTAGGTTCAATTTCCAATTTGAATTGAGGGTCGTATTTAGACTCATAATCATTATCATCATTTTGTAGGAATCAAGTCATCTTGTGTATCGCTAACACTTTGAGTCCTAGGCTACATTTTGTACTACCTTTCCTATTTGCCATTTGTCTTGAGTTCATTTGATACAACACTTTTTCCTTAGAGATTTATCAAACATTGTGTGTGTATGTAATTAGAATTAAGGAGAGTAGTGTTATGCTATCAAAATCATGTTAAACAGGTTTACCTTAGAGTCTTAAATCAAAATATTTGTCATACCTTTTGAGAATTTTAACATTATTACACTACTAAAATTATTTACAAACTTGTTTTATAGGCCTGTTTGCATAGAGTCAAAGTTTTTCCAAAATTCCAACCATTTTGAATATGTTTTTTGAGTTTTTGTCTATATCAATTATGTCATTCACCTTTGTCTAGTTTTTTAGTCAAAAGAATCTAGTTTGAGCAATTATTTGGGAAAAATTAAACTATCTCCAAGTATCATTTTTTTCATACCTCATACTTATTGATGAAGTTTATGTCTAGGAGTAAAATACTTAATTTTTGTTATAAGTGTTTCAAATCTATTAGATTAAATGTCTCATCTTTGTTTAAAGTCTAGATTTTGACACAATTTAGCTAAAAGTCCTAGCACATACCTTTGTTTGAGCCTAGCTTTTGAAATCGTGTTTGGACAAAAGACCTAACAACCTTTGTTTTTCCTAGATTAGACTCATTTGAAACACTTTGATACTATAATTAGGCATTTTAATTTTTTATCCATCTACTTGATCTTTTTGTGTGAGATGTGTAATGTTGGACATTTGAGGTTAGCTTGTTATATCACAAATCATTGCATCAATCTTATTGGATATACATATCCATCCTTTTGACTAGGTTAAATCAAGTTTGAACATCTTTTTGGACAACATTTTTTCATAGTTTGTAGAAGTGTATTCCTTTTGGTTGTGAGACATTTATTATGGATCCCAACATGTCATCCTACACTCTTAGTGGCCTCATGTACAATCCAAAATTTATTAATGTAGTCGTACAAGAATAAATGGTTCAAGACCCCTATGAAAACAATGTTGCTTATGAGATGGATCCTTATCCATCTTATAACACTCAAATAGGCCCACAAAACCAAAACCCATTGGCTCACTATTTGGTTAACATGAATCCATACTCAGATTAGGATCAAGCACAAAAAGAATTTACCTAGCTATAATACCTATAGTTGAAGAACCATTTCTTCAAAAATCATACTATGTTACTACACCATCAACATATGATCTTTATTTATTTGAGTATCACTTATTAGAAAACAAGGATGATATTTTGGTTAGAGATATAAAAGTAGGGCCTAAGTTTCTGGCAAAATTCCCCATGAGAATTTTCCAATTCTAGTACGAATGCCTCAAAAAATAATGTATAGTCAACAAGATTATTCTAACAATCTTTTAGATCTAGCCCTAATGGTATATCAAGACCCTAGTATGCTTTTCAAAGGAAATGACCTCATGGAGGATCACTTTATATAGATGCAAATAGCATACTAAACTTACCTAAACCTATCACTTAATTTTAATTAGATGACCATGTCAAATAGGCCTCTTATTGTCTTGGTTCCTTCAACAAGAGAGTTAATAGAATTTACTGGTCAAGACAATCAGGGTATAGACCCATTCACACAAAACACTTTGATCAATAACTTGTTTCATATGCTTACTATAAAAGAAGTGTATTTTTCTTCTACACAGAGTACTAAACAAAACATAGTGGATAATGTGCAAGCAATATCCAATCCAAACCAAAGTGGTGTAAGTATACAAATAATTAGTCTACAAACAAGTGTACATTTAGTTAACACCATGAGTGGTTCACAAAATTAGGGAGTAAGAGCTTCTACATCCCAATCTCAAACAACTACCACTAATCCTTAACTAAATGCTTCTTCAAGTGCTCAACCAAAAGGGTTAGGTAGCCATCCAAAAACCAATGCCATGTCTCAACAATAGAATATGATGAATCCTACTTGTCTCCCACATGTAAGGAGTAGTGTTTCATAATAATAGGCACAATAAAACACACCAACATAGTAGAGGTAGAACATATTGCCACCTCAATAGGGGTAACCAATGTTCTACCTCACTAGGTAGCAATGAACATACCTCTTTCTTCATAGACCAATATACTTATTCAAAACCAAATAATGTCTAATAAACAACATAAAATTATTGGTTAGAAAAAAATGCCAAATATCCAACATGCATCCACTTCCCAACTAGGATTCAGGCAACAAAGAAGTTCCAATGTTCCTTAAGTATCAATCAAGCAACCTTTGCCTTTTGTGTAGAACGTGCAACTAGTTCAAACATAGGGTCTTGGTTCACAAGTACCCCATAAAAAATAAGGTTTAATTAGTCAGTAACATGTCCTTATTAAACCTCAACAAGCATAGTATATCCATAGTCCTCCATCCCAATCTTAAAATCCTCAAAATCAAGCCTATATACCCAATCTAAACTAGAATATAGCACCACAACATGTGCAATTTCAAAACTCAAACCCTAATCCATGCATGCATATTCTTGGTTCATTCCTCAACCAAACCAACATTTCATAGAAAATGCCTTCATCATACCTTGATCAAAGTCCTCTACTTGTAACCACTCAACCATCTACCCAAGCCAATATTCTACCTCAAACCAATGTTCCCTCTAATTTCTTGGCCCAAGAACTATAACATATTAAGGATGTGATTACTACCATCCAATCTAGGTAACAAACCAAAAATTTTAAGTTGGATGATGTGTGTTCTTACCCCTTCAACATGGACTACGTGTAGATACCATTTCCTTTAGGGTATGAACCACCAAAATTCAACAAATACAAGGGAAAGGTGACCCCAAGGCTCATATGACCAAGTTCTTTGTTTCATGTCAACTAGTGGAATATAGAGACATATACCTTTTATTTTTGTTCCCAAGGAGTCTAGTAGGACAAGTTTTGGAGTGGTTTTTAAAGTTTTCCAAGAATTTTGTATTAGATTTTGATGATCTTTCAGACAAGTTTGTGCATTACTTTTCATATAATCTCAAGCATGAGATTTCATTGGTTGATTTGATGAAATTTAAGAAAAAGGTTGGTGAAATTTTTGCAAGTTATCTATATCAATGGAGAGCCCTTGTAAGCTAATTCACTGATAGTTTACCAGATAAGCAATTAGCCACTGTGTTTACCAAAAATTTACATAGTGAGATATCCTATCATCTAGAACTATAGTGTGTGCATACATTTAAAGATAAAATTGACAAAGGTTTATTGATTGAGTGAGCCCTTATTAACAAAGGGATCATCAAGCTTACTTTTTAAAATTAGAATCAAGGTATCAGTCAATAAAATGGCCTAAACCAACATCAAGTCCAAACACAAGCATCACAACTGGTACATGCCAAAAATAATGATAGATCAAAAAAATTTAACCAAAATAAGAATGTTATTAAAAATATGTTAACAGAGTTGAGACATGTCCAAATGGTGCAAACACTATCTACTTATCCCACACAACATATGTAAATTATGCCTAACCCATAACCTTTTCAACAAATGTAGCAAGCGCAATAGCCTAGGCCCGTGCAATAAATGCAACACCCTTTGCCATTACAGACCCCTTGTTCAAGGAGAATAGTGCCCACTCATCACAATTTTAGTGAATTTGGAGAACTTATTGAATTGTTGTTTTGCAATATCACCACCACTAATCTAATTAACTAGCCTATACTAAAACATTATCCTTAGGGCATCCCTTATCTTGATTGGTATCACCAAAATGAATTCTATGAATATCATCAAGTTAATGGACATAATTTTTTCCATTATGTGTAAATCAAACATTTAATTCAGAATATGTTGGAAAATAGGGAGATAACATTGGATAGTGGTGCTTTCACTTCCAATCAGAACTTTGGAATCTTTTAAAACCCTTTTCCACAACACAACAACCAACTATAGTAGAAATAAGAACAAAAATAGTAATAAAATCCATTACAACACCAAAAATAATAGTTTAAAAAACCAAATACAAGCCAATATAATCAACAAAATCACCAATAATAGAACCAACAACATCTAAAAAATGGACATAACCAAGGTCAAGATGACAACAACCAACATACCCACCATGCAGTTACACACGACTACAATAAGGTTGTAGGTCATATTGTAGGAGGTTATGTTAATACCATATCCATCAATCTGAGACCAAATACCAAACAATCAAGACCTTTTCTAAACAATGTCAATCCACCAACTCACACTGATAATCCTTCCTTGACCTAGGACTGCATACAAGCATATCAAAAATCAGGATTACTAACCTTGGAACCTATACCAATAACTCATCATTACCTCATGACCATGTACAAGGGCATTAGAAATAGAGACTTGTCCTATCTGGTCCCCCACCATTACCATCATTTTTTAGAAATCATGGTCTTGTATATAATCCCAATTGTGAAATCACAACTTGGTAGTCAAATATTACTATCCTAGGCCTACAACCATCTGCCACTTCACCCATCACCCAACTAGCCATTATACCTCAAAACAAGCCATTTAACACTGACCAAGAAAATAAGTTTAACATTGTGTAATAATTAAAAAAGATGCCAACATAGATCTCCATTTAAGATTTGTTACGTACACCAACAATCCACAAAAACATTTTAAATGATTTCCTTATCTAATCCACTATTTTAAGTGACATATCCCTTGATAAATTCCGAGCTTTGGTTAGACACTTATCTCAATCCAAAAAAGTAACTTTCAACTAAAATGATATGTCATCCATTGCCCCACTACATAATTATCCATTATACATGAAAGTTTACATAAAGCAACACAAAGTGAAAGGTGTCCTTATAAATAATGAGTCAAGTCTAAACATAGTGTCTCTAAAGTTCATCTAGCTTCTCAGGTACATGATGATAGATCTCTAATCATAAACAATCACAATTAAAGCCTATGATAATGAAGAAGGAGAATCACCAAGCACCATCTATTTACTAGTTATCTTTGGGCCTTTAACCCGTAATACACTTTGTCATGTAATAGATCTAGACTTGTCATACAATATGATTCTGGGTAGACATTGGTTGCATGAAATTTATGCCATCCTATCAATGTTTCACCAATGTATCAAGTTCTCCCATTCAGGAATGGAAGTTTGTATACCAAGAGATTTGCATCCATATGAGCACTACTAACATTTAGAGGCTGAGTTTAAAATCTATAAATACCATTTCAACATGAATCTAGTTTCCAAGCAAGATAAGGGAAAGGTAATACTCCTTGATTTGCTAGAGGATAATTGCATTGATCTTAATACCCTTGATTACCTTTCACACATACCACCTCCTAAGATATCCAATCATTATACAATCTCACATAATGGCCCAGGAGAGTATTTGAACCATGATACCTTTCACATTGCAAACCTTCCATAGAACCCAAAGTCCTTTGGAAGACCTAAATTTAAGCCACTTCTTCCATAACGGCAACAAAATGGTAAAGGTAAAAAGTATAGTCTAGGACCCATCATGTTTATACCAACATTTAACCTAGAATAAGACCCTCTCGAAGGGGATGAATCATGGTTGTATAATGACAAGTAGGCCAATTTTTAAAAGAATGTAAAGTATCCTATTCCTAATAGGATCATGGTAAATCATGACTATGAATGAGGAGGCCTCAGACCAAACCAACAAGGAACACTTGAACTAATTTCTATGACTAGGTACAAAAGACCCTATGAACTTGGATTTAAATCACCTGGGGGTGACCCCATGTATATTAATTGTGTTCCAATTCCTAAAACTAGTGAGAACAATGCGAATAGTGAATCAAAGTCTGATCATAGCCTTTTTGATGACCTAACCAATACCAACTTGTTTGACACTAATTCCATTTATACCATTAGACTAGTCATTCATCATAACCCACTTCCATTGTATTATCCCCAACTAATATACTGGGGAAAATAAGAATCCAATGTGCCAATTGATGAGTTTTAAAATTATGAGGCTTTCTATGATTTTATAGGCCTCAGAGACAATGTTTTGTTGGGGGACCATAAATTAGGGTTGTCAATCAAGTTAGATCCTGAAGCCTATTTTGGAGAACGTGTGAACACCCTTAGCCAAAAATAAATAAATAAAATATTGAGGTCCCAAAGTGAAAACCTATTGGAGGTGCTTTTGGACTAGGGAAAAATTAAACAAAAAGGCCAGTTTAGTGGTGAAAACCTATTTTAGGCACCATTAGATGGGGGGTTTCAACCTTATTCAAATATAGCTCAAGAGACCACCAATGGCAAACGTGTATGTGAGTCTAAGTTTAGTTTTCAAGAATAAAAACATTTTGATCGAATCATTCAATAGTTTCCAATAGTTTTTACTACATGGCTAAACCTTCCATTAGGGGACTCTGATTCATCATGCCTAGGGTAACTCAAAGATTTAGTCCTAACAGAGGACTCTAATGTTGCCAATCAGTTTAGATCATTGCCCACTATCTTTGAAGATGCTTCGACCCTTATAGTGGAGGATATAATAGAGGTAATCATTAGGTCCCTAAATGGTCCAAAGAGGATCAATTTAGGCATGTGCATTACTGAGGAGCATGAAACCCTTACAACCCTTTTGAGGAAATTTATTGACATATTTACATTGGAATATTTTGACATGCTAGGTTTGGACCCTACCTTGGTTTTGCACCACCTTATGGTACATCCTGATGCCAAACCAGTAAAATAAAAGTTACATAAGATGCATCCTCACATTAATGTATTAGATAATAAAGGGTTGGAAAAACTCTTGGAAGTAGGATGTATTCGATCAATCAACTATTTAGAGTAGATCTCTAATATTGTGCTAATTAGCAAAAAGCTTGAAGGAATTAGATTATATATTGATTTCCATGATATAAATAAATATTTCCCTAAGGATGACTTTCCATTGCCAAAAATTGACATGATCATTGATTCCATAGTGGGTTATGAGATTCTTTCATTAATGGATAACTTTTTAGGGTAAAACCAGATCAAAATAGCACTAGAATACCAACACAAGACATTATTCACCACATCATGGGGAACATTCTATTATCAGGTTATGTTTTTTGATATTTAAAATGTAGGGGCCACCTATCAAAGATCCATGACCATCATATTTAATGATATAATGCATAATATTGTTGAAGACTATGTCAATGACATTCTTGTCAAATAAAAGACTAGGGCCAATCATCCAATAATGCTACATAGAATATTTAAAATACTGTGTGAGTATAAATTCAAACTTAATCCTAATAAATTCATCTTTGGAGATATCTCAAGAAAATTTCTTGGCTTCATTATGTCTCATTAAGTCACTGAAATCAATCCAACCAAAGTATATGCCATAAGTCAAATTCCACCATGGACCAATTTAAAGCAAATCCATAGTTTTCAGGGTAAGATCCAGTCTATTTGATGCTTCATATCATAACTAGATAACAAGTGCCATCCTTTTATTCTTCTTCTAAGTAAGGGAGTCACATTTCACTGGGATGATCATTTCCATATAGCTTTTTAAAAATTAAAGGACTATCTAATAAATCCACCTATTTTATTTCCTCCTATGTTTAGAAAGCCATTCTTATTGTATCTATCAGCTATGGGCAATGCCCTTGGGGAACTTTTGGCTCAACGCGATGATAATGGAAGGGATCATGTCATGTAATATTTAAGTCATACACTAATAATATATGAAAATAATTATATGCCCATTGAAAAATCATTTTTAGCTATGGTCTTTGCATCTCAAAAATTGTGGTATTACATGTTAAATAATAAGACCATGGTTATTTCAAAGGTAGATCTACTCAAGTTTCTACTATATAAAATAGATTTACAAGGCCACATGGCCAAATAGATCATGATTATTAGTGATTTTGACATTGAGTACATTAACCAAAAATCCATTAAGGGGAAAGTTCTTGTAGATCAACTTGTTGAAGCACCCCTTTTCAATATAGAACTGATGACATTCTAATTTATTGATGAATCCATAATGACCATCATTAACACACCTCTTGAAGAGAAGCACTAGAAGCTATATTTTTATGGATCATTTACTACACATGGATTGAGGGTAGGCCTTTTATTTATTACACCACAAGGGGATCTAATCCCTAAATCATTTAGGATCAGCTTTCCTTGTACCAATAACATGGCCGAATATGAAGCACTTATTGCAGGACTTCACCAAGTAATACAATGAAACATATCTCATCTCAAGGTTTATGGTGATTCTTAGTTAATCATCAATTAGGTTACAGACCACTTTTAGACCAAAGATGACAAGTTTTTTCCATATAAGGCCATGGTCGATAGTCTCAAGCAACAAATTGCTGACATTCAGTTTGAACATATACCAAAGGCAAGTAATAGACTACATATGCTATGGCTACTATTAGATCTATGATTAAACAAGAAGACATAATTAAATAGTATCAATTCCTCATCAAGAATTTTCTATCACTAGCTCATGAACCTTCAACCATCATGATGATTTATGATATTATTAGTCCTAGCTCTATCTAATATTTAGAACTTTACAAATACCTCCACGACTAACTTATACCACTTGACCTATCCTAAAATTAATCTAAATCCTTCATCCACCAAACCCCAAACCACATGTTATACCTTACTTGGATCAACCCTTTACCACTATAGTTTTGATGTAACTCTACTTCATTGTTTAACTTTGATAGAATCTACACTAGCATTATGGGAAGTTCATGAAAGAGTATGTGGCACCCACACTAGTAGGGCAATTCTATCCAAAAATCTCTTGTGTAAAAGTTATTATTGGCCCATAATGGATGTAGATGTAGATGTATATGTGAGGAAGTGTGATAAGTGTCAATAACATGCTGATATGATTCATGCCCAGACCAAGACTCTAAAACCAATGTTGACACCATGGCCATTTACTACATGGGGCTTTGACCTCACTAGGAAGATCAATCCCACCTCATATGAAGGCCATAAACACATCCTTACCACCATCGAATATTTCACTATGGGGGTTGAAGCTATATCCCTCACTTACGTGACTATAAATCAAATTTCCAAGTTTATTTTAAACCATCAGATTTTCTACTATGGTATCCCTTCCAACATTACATTTGATAATAGAGGATCATTCAAGAATAAGGATGTTAAAAAAGCTATGTATCGAGTATAAAATCAAAACACATTTGTCCATGACATATTACCCATAAGGAAATGGCCAAGCTGAAGCATCAAACAAAAATATTGTCAACATTATCAAAAATATTTTCAATGATGCCAGTCATGATTGACACTTTCAAATATTCTATGCCCTTTGGGAATACCATACCAATCACTGTATACCCACATGATCCACTCCATATTCACTTGTTTATGGTAATAAGACCATTCTTCCCATTGAGGTCAAGTTGCCTTCTCTATGCATCTCTTTCAAGCATGTCCTAGATGCCAATGACTATTGAGTAGCTTGCCTGCAAGAGCTAGTGTTACTTGATGAAAAATACATGGATGAGGTGAACAATATCCAAGCTTATCAAAATCAACTCCGAGGCCACTAAAATCAATGTGTGAAACATAGAGAATTTAAACTTAGTGATCTTATCCTTAAAGAAAACCAAAGGAATACCATGGCCAAAAAGAAGCATAAAGGCTAGTTCAAACCCAATTGGGTTGGTCCTTTCATCATTATAATAAACTATGGAACAAGAGAATACAAGCTTACTACACTAGGTAAAGACAAACTTGATGAGCCAATGAACATTATCCACCTCAAGTGGTTATATGCTTGAATAACTTGGTGTATTATCTATAAGGACCATTTCAAGTTGAAACATATTATCAATATTCTTATTTGTACTATACCATTTTACCATCCTATCATCATATCACTTTTTTCCTATTGCATATTCATTCTACCATACCTTCCCCATCAATCAAGTTATTTTCTCCCTCCCTACCCAGCTCTATGACCTTGGTTTCCTTCACATTTTTAGTAAAAGGATTTAGACTCCATTTTAGTAGTTCTTTCATGCATTCTAGATAGAGGTAGTATTTTGGAGAAGTAAGATAAAATTTTGATTGTTGCATCCTTCATTTCTTGTTTTGTTCTATTTCATTGTCTTGAAACTAACTATAACCACCTATGGGAAAATTAGTATCATTAACCCACACCTTTGTATGCTAGCTATAACCTCCTATGGGAAAACTAGGGGCAACACTTTTTTTATCATGCCTTAACATGCCAACTAACCACTTACTATGCCATACTATGCCTTTATACCAATTGTGCATATTTTGTTCAAATTGTTAGGTTGTGGAGCTAAAAGCTTCACTAATGCAGACATGGAGGAGCTTGTTGAGAGGTTGTTGAGTTGTAGAGCAACTAACGTCTGTCTGATCAGTCGATGTCAGTCATATATAGTGAGAATAGCAACTGACGTCGGTCATGGATCGGTCGGCGTCGGTCATGTCCAGCCAGACAGGGACCGACGTCGGTCACTTGTGCAGTTCCAAAATTGCCAGTTCACGGATAGTTAGCTAATGAACTGGGTGTTTGCATGTAGAAGGCCAATTATAGACTTGAAGTTGCAGATATAATTATTGTAATTAGATGTCTAATTATTATTTGCATGAGATCTATATAATAGACTCATGGGCTGTATTGTAATTTGTGCTAAAGAGTAAGAGAGCAAATATTAGCTCCTTCTATGTGTGAAAAGAGCAAGGTGTGTTCCTCTTAGTGCCATAGTGCCAAGTGTGGGTGCTGATTTAGAGAATCAAAAAGATTCTTCATGTATGTAGGATCTTGGTCAGCAGGTGTGCAAGGCCATGTTTGGAGATCTACATGGTAAGTAAGATCATTGATCTACAGGTGTATGTGTGTGTGAGGTCTAGGTTTGCAGGTGTGCAGAACCAGGTTGATCTACAGGTGGAAGCAGGATCAACGTGATAGCAACACAATAGGGAGCAAGATCAGGCAGGATCTACTTGGAGTACAATGTGTACTTAGTTGGAGAGTAATAGAGGAAGGCAAGGTAGTTCCTTCCAAAGTAAGATCATTTGAGTTGCAGGTTGTTGCAAGTTCATGGGAGATCTACTTGGAGTACTTGGAGTGCGTGGAGCACTTGTGGAGTGTGTGGAGCACTTGTGTACTGACAGTAGAGATACTAACTGGTTGGAGGTGAACACCAACTCTGTGTTTGAGTTGTGTGTTGGGACCGTAAGAGAGAGAGTGAGCTCTTGAAGAGATTCACTATTTATGCTCTAGATGTGTGTGAGCTCTAGAGATGTAAGGAAGAAGACTATGGCATCTTCTTTGTTGTATTTATTTTCTAGAAGAGTATTAATAGAATTGGGTATTGTCTCTCATTATCTGTGTTATTTTTGAATTCTAGTTACTTGTTACTTCTGGTTTAATTCCACATATTAAGTTGCTTGGTAATCAATGGTGCTTCCTTGGTCCTAACAGTGGAGTCAGAGCATGTTTGTTGTTCTAGATTCCTAATAATTGGTATCAAAGCTAAGGTTGTAGGGAGCAGGTTTGTGTTTGATTATAGGTCACTCTCAGGGGTTTTTGATTGAGTGGGAGTATAGCAATGGTAGAAGAAAGTACACTAACAATGGAGGAATTGAAAAGCACGAATGGTCAATTATGGTGTTATGGAAAAAAAGAGTAGGTAAAGAAATATTGTTGGTTGGTTCAAGATCAGCATGAAGGAACTGAAGAAGCAGATGTTGCAAGTGTTGTTGCATAGGATGCTCTGGGATGTTTCTTGGATAAAGTAGAATCTTGTTTTATAGATTCTATTGCCTCTTTCCATGCAGTCTAAAATAGAGTATTTTTCTATGTTAAGGTCTTTGGAGACTTTGGAAAGATTTATTTAGGGGCTGGTGTGCCTTGCCAAAGAATTGGCAAAGGGGAAGTGAAGCTAAAATTACAGGAGGCCAACACATGGGTGTTGAAGGAGGACATGCAGGTCCCAGTCTTGAAGATGTGGCTAATTTATTCAGGAAAGTTGGGTGATGAGAGATGCACAAGAACTCTCACAGTAGATACACTTGAATTAGCATGTGGTAAGAAAGCAGGTACTCTTTATCTACTTGCTTGTATTATTGATTCTTCTTCTGTTGCAAAGACGTGGCTTTATAGACTTGGTCACATGAGCAAGAAGGAGATGCATGTTCTTAAATGGAAGATAGATGTGTTTGATAGACTTAAGAACTGGAAAGCCTTGGTGTTTCTGGAGGAGATGATTGTCAGAGATTAGTGGAGAAGGCTGGACATCTCTGAGCAGGGCGGTTTGGATAGGGTTTTGATCCATGGAGAGCTCGTGAGTAAAAAGTCACCACTCACAGGTGAACACAGTTACCGACATCGATCAAGGGGAACTGGCATCAAATAGACAGATGCCGATGTTGGTCATGTGTAGACCAGAGCTGGTGGTGTCGAGCAGGGTTGCTACTGGCATCAATCAGAAAACTGACATCGATGACCAGGTAAGACCGATGTTGGTTAGGAAACTGGTGTCGATAGAAAGGATAGTCGCATGGGAACCAACATCAGTCAGATGTAGATTGTGTGGTGATCGAGGTCGATCACTGTAATAGATTTTGGGTAGACAACAAGCTGTCAAGGAGTCTCAAATGCCCATATGGAGGACTGAAAGGGTAAGTAAGCCTCAAATTTGTTGTTCCTCTTCTTTATACTCATTGCTCACTACACAGTAGGAAGGATCTAGGAAATAGTGGGAGCATGGCATGAACATGATGCAGAACCAAACGAGAGATTTGGTAGGGTTGCCAGCTAGAAGAAAGCATTGAAAGATGAATAGATTCCCTGGTTAAAGAATAGAGAGAATGGACATGTGAGATGGAATGCCAAGTCATATGGTCTTGTGGAAGCTCCAGGGTAATGGTACAGGTTTGACAGGGGGATGACAAAGCATGGCTTTAGTCAATGTCATTGTAACTACTATAGTTTCTTTACCAGGTGGATGATGAGTTGTGACATCATCCTGTTACTATATGTTGTGTGTTTGCTTGATGCAGGGTTACACATGCAGGGTTTTGCTGAACTAAAGGTAAAGTTAGTTCAATGGTGTGTCATGAAGAATTTGGAGGACCAAAATTCTTTGGCATAAGTGTGTTCTAGAGACATGGAGATCACAGGTTGATTTTGTCTCTAGATGATTGTGTGATATCGGTTAGCACGTCGATGGTTGGATAATTTATAGAATAGGGTCCTGATTCACATGATGAGGTTAAGTACATGTGTACTAGACCTGAGGTTTCCCAAGTTGTGGGTGCTATCAGAAAGTTTAGAGCTGATCTGGGAAAGAAGCACTAGAGGGCAGTTCAGTGGATTCTCAGGTATCTGAGAGGGACTAGCAATAGGTGCACATGCTATGTAGGGTCAAGTTCTTTTCTACATGTGTTTGTAGATGCAGATACGACATGTTACTTGGATGATAGGAGGTTCACCATAGGGGTTGTGGTGGTTGGTCTTCAGGATTGATCTTGAAGAGGGATACAAGCTAGGAAATAGATTAGATGGTGTACAGGTACAGGTACAGTGTAGTTGTTTATCTCCAAGTGGGAGATTGTTAGGTTATGGAGCTAAAAGCTTCACTGATGTAGACATGGAGGAGGTTGCTGAGAGGTTTCTAAGTTGTAGAGCAACTGATGTCGATCTGATCAGCTGACGTCAGTCATATATAGTGAGAAGAGCAATCAACATTGGTCATGGATCAGCCAGTGTTGGTCATCTCCAGCTAGACAGGGACCGACGTTAGTCACCTATGCAGTTCTAAAATTTCCAGTTCATGGACAGTTAGTTAACAAACCAAGTGTTTGCATGTAGAAGGCCAATTATAGACTTGAAGCTATGGATCTAATTATTGTAATTAGATGTCTAATTATTGTTTGCATGAGATCTATATAATAGACTCATGGGTTGTATTGTAATTTGTGCTAGAGAGTAAGAGAGCAAATATTAGCTCCTTCTATGTGTGAAGAGAGCAAGGTGTGTTCCTCCTAGTGCCACAGTGCCAAGTGTGGGTGCTGGTTTGGAAAATTAGAAGGATTCTTCATGTATGTAGGATCTCGGTCAACAGGTGTGCAAGGCCACGTTTGGAGATCTACATGGTAAGTAAGATCATTGATCTATAGGTGTATATGTGTGTGAGGTCTAGGTTTGCAGGTGTGCAGAACCAGGTTGATCTGTAGGTGGCAGTAGGATCAAGGTGACAGCAACACAATAGGGAGCAAGATCAGGCAGGATCTACTTGGAGTACGGTGTGTACTCAGTTGGAGAGCAATAGAGGAAGGCAAGGTAGTTCCTTCTAAAGTAAGATCATTTGAGTTGCAGGTTGTTGCAAGTTCATGGGATATCTACTTGGAGTACTTGGAGTGCGTGGAGCACTTGTGGAGTGTGTGGAGCACTTGTGTACTAGCAATAGAGATACTGACTGGTTGGAGGTGAACACTAACTCTATGTTTGAGTTGTGTGTTGGGACCGTAAGAGAGAGAGTGAGCTCTTGAAGAGATTTACTATTTATGCTTTAGATGTGTGTGATCTCTAGAGATGTAAGGAAGAATACTGTGGCATCTTCTTTGTTGTATTTCTTTTCTGGAAGAGTATTAATACAATTGGGTATTGTCTCTCATATTCTGTGTTATTTTTGAATTCTAGTTACTTGTTACTTCTAGTTTAATTCTGCATATTAAGTTTCTTGGTAATCAATGGTGCTTCCTCGGTCCTAACAGTGGAGTCAGAGCATGTTTGTTGTTCTAGATTCCTGACACAAATTGGTTGTTACACTAATTAGATTCCTCTACTTTAAGGTAGAACTACATTAACTTGAGGTCTCATCCTGGGACTATGTAGGTAGTTCTTGATACTTATTGAGGTCAGCTCAATCAACTTTAGCCATACTCTCACCATTTTTTGAGCAACCTAAGCTACACTCTCATCATTTTACAAGTATCTTAAGCAATGATCTCACCATTTTGTGAGCTTCGACCATTTAGTGTCTCATCATTCTTGACTGAGTTGAGATACTCAAAAATTCCAAAACCATTTGTAAAATGGTTATAAAAACCAAAAATATTGACCACTTCTATGCCTTAAGGGTTCTGGGAACCCTTACTAAGTCATAATAAAATTGCTTATCACTTAGTTTCCCCATCATTTTTGGCCTTTTCTCCCATGCACTTGCCATTTTTCAAGACCATTATTATTCTTCTATCACATCCATCATTTTTTTTTCATTAGTTATCATTTTCTTCCCATTTCCTAGGAGAACTATATTCAATTTGAAGTTTTTGTTGGATATTATGTCCATGGAACTATGTAGGTAGTGTTCACTTGCCTAGTGCATATGGAGACAGATCAAGCACCCCCTTCCTTTTCTTATATTCCCCCATTATGTTTATTTATTAATTTATCACCTATTTTATAGGGGAAATGTTCATCACCTTATTTGTACTAATATTAATAGTAACTTTTATTTGTTTCTTTGCTTGTTTGTTTATTTGTTGTTTGTGTGCCTATTTGATTAATTTTGGCAGTATTGCCTTGATTCAGTCTATGTGCATTCATTAGGTGATTCCTTATGCATTTTTACTTGAATTCATCCATATTCATATGTTTACATTATCATCATTTTTTTTATCATTGGTGTATTATTTTCCCTTGAATATTAGATCTTAGGAGTCAGTCCTTATGCATATTTTAGCAAAATCCTCATGGTGTTCTATCATGAGGCCTACCATCACATGCTATAGTAAAATTCAGATTTTAAATATCTACTTAGCAATGTCAACATTGACATCTCCTTGACATCATCATCAATCACATCTCGATCTAATCCCAATCATATCCCAAATAGAGTAATTAAACAATGAACAAATTTCAACCTTTGTTAGTTCAGGGAAACATCTCTCAACTAGTAGGTTATCCAAATTCATATTTATTCTTTGTATTTAGTTATCCACATCATATTTTCCATCATCAACCAATCAATCATGTTTTCCATAATCAGGGTCCAATGATTATAACTACATATGGGCAAATTATTTTACATCATCTCACCCTTATTTCTCAATTATTCTAATCAGCTTTGGGAAAATTATTATATTCTCACCAATTTTATTTATTATACCCAAAAAGGGCATGTTATTATCATGTTTGTCTATCCTAACTATGACATCTCCATCTTCTCAATGATTATAACTGCCTTTGGGCAAATCATTGTGTTATCTTACCACATTGCTACTATCAGAGTATAATGATTATAACTGCCTTTAGTCAAACCATTAAACACCATCCCACTTGCATTATTAGTGATTTTGACTACTTGTTCAAAATCATTGTGTTCTCACCCCATCATCTTCATATATTTGGTCCCCTTGTTTCACTTCTTTCTTTTGAGGGACCGTTTACCAACCTACTTGTGCTAACTATTCCCTTAAGGGGGCATTATATAGTTCATCCATTGTCATTGAAGTTGTAGGCATACATGACATTTTCATTCTTTGAGAAGAGGTTATTGTACCTATAGATTTAAATGCATTCTCAAATAGGGGAAAATAATAGACACCTGAAAGTGGCCACCAATGACCTCCAACCACGCTTTCGACCAATTTTTATCAAAATGCACAATTTGGCCTAAAAATAATAAAATGCATTAAATGGTTCAAAATTTTCATATAAAAGTGTCGATTTTGGCCATAGTATCACTAAATGGGGCAATATAATTTATGAGATATCTAACTTTGATTAGATCATTTTGAGTCAAAATGATGATTTCATACCTGGGTGCTATGGATTGTTGTTTTCTACTAAATTTCTTACACAAGACACGTGCCCTTATTATTTTGTGTTGGAAATATCCTAAATGGGATAATAGATCCAATGCATCTAACATCACCTTCCAATTATAATACAGTCAAATTTTGAGCCAATAATATGACATTTTGACCAATTTGATTAATTTAAGCACCAATTGCCAAGATTTGCACTAAAATTGATTAATCATGTTTAAAGCTAATTAATTCGAATCATGAGCCTAATTAAGAATTCCATGGAACTTGTTGAATATTTATTTTTGGAAATAGATTGTGAGTTTCTAAATCATCAAGTGACATCATTTTTTAGGAAGGCATCCCTAGGCCATAAATGCATAAAATATCTAATTAAGCCCTCCCATGCCTCTTTATCCCAAATATATATGAGGGAATTTATTGATTTTAGCCTCCAAAATTGAATTTATTCTTAGACACACATCTTCATCTTGAGATGGATGGTTTAGGTTCATTCTGATCAATTAAAAAAATCTATAAATAGAAGGCCTCACACTCATAATTTTAAGCTTGGATGGTGTAAAGTTACCATGCACAAATGATTCCAAACCCTCATAAAATTAGTGTTATTATGATAAATTTTTTAACCAATCCAAATCCATCACAATCCAAAGGTGTCAAGGAGAGAAATATCCAAACAACTCCATTGATGAAGACTCTTTGATGCATAATCTAAGCAAGCCACTCTACGAACCATTTAGAAGCTCCAAGGAAGGTGAAGGAAGGTTGTTTTCATGTTTTAGTTGTTTCTTTCATATGTATATTTTTTACTAATCTCCCCCTAGTATCTAGGACTAGATATGTCATGCTTTTTAGTGTGTTATTTTCATTTTGAACTAACACTTGATCTAACCCCCTCTCTTGAGTCAAATTCTTAGTTCATAGTTACAAAACCATTTGATTCATGAAATTGCATTTAATTTACATTTTATTATGCATTTGACCACCTTAAACTCTCTCTTAAGACACCTTAGGATCTAAATAACCCACTAGAAACATTATACATCACCAAACACCACAAAACACCTCCCTAAGTTAATAACTTAATTCAAATTTTCAAAATGCCCATTTTGGTAGGAAAATGTGAAAGGGCTACCTAAGGACACCTATAGACTCTTATAAATACTCAAATGCCTTATAAAAGAATCTATGATACCAAACACAGTTATATAATACCTAAATACTCACTCATTACTAGTTTAATATTTTTTTGCTTGATGTTTATGCATCAAAATGGTACAAGATAGGATTGACTAGCTCAATATAATACTAGCAATCAGTTCTGACCCATGCCGATTGATACTATGTTTTATGAAAATATAATTTGTTCAATTTATACTATAAAAACAAAAATGTAAATGGAAAAAAATGGAAATATAGATCATTATGTTAGATTTTTTATATCTACAAAGTGATAAAGAAGAGCCAAGAGGCTAACAAGTCACTAAGATACAATGGCTAGAAGAAAAATGATCAAATTAATATCGTGTCAAGGAAGTAGAAGAATACCATGATAAATAAATCAAAAAGATATGTATAATCAATTTTTTTTATTGGTCGATTATACTAAGTATATCGATTATGCAATTGGATGATGTTCATAGGTTTTTTCGTATGTTTTATCTTGTGGAGCTAACCAATAATCCCCTATACCCACTTTTTTATAATAAAAAATAGACACGATCAATTGGAATTGATTTTTCCTTTATTTTCCTTATCTGCATATGTATTTTTATATTTTATTTTATCATTAGATCCCCAATTCAAAACTATCGATTATGAACCTTTTAATTGTATTCGCATTTAATATAGTTTGTATATACCCTGAGGTGTTCAATAGCTTAAATAAACTTGACATCAAGTATTTATAATCAATGTAATCTCTTTTTATGATATTCATTATCTATGAAGGAGACCTAGAAGGAAATAATTTCCAATTCAATTGGTAATGTTTAATTTATACCATAAATATGAAAATATAGTGTATCCTTTATCAGTGTACACACACTCGTATGATATGCCCAAAGCACATTAATTATCTGATTGTTCTAATATGCTCTATCATTTTCAATTATTTTACTTAGAATATTAATAATAGTTTTGTTTGACCATTACTTTGTGGATAATATAATGTAGAAAATGTGTGATGAAATTTATATTTTGCACAAAATATCTTAACTCTTTTTTAAAGGATGGTATGTTATCTATAACAATAGTTGATAGGATTCCAAAACTTTAATAATGTGCATCATTAATAATTGACAAATATCTCTACCCATAGTATACTGTAAAGGTATGGCCTCAACCCATTTTTTGATATATTATGTAGTGGTAATGATGAAATTGTGACCATATAATAATCCTTAATTTAATTTTTTGTTTACATCAAAACACCAAAGATAAAATGGCCAAGGTGAAATAATGGGTTGTAAGTCATATGATGGACCATGATTCAAGTTTCTATAATTTTGACATTGTGGATCATATTTTTCATATTCGTGACATTCTTTTTACATTATATACCAATATTGACCTTATCATAATAATTTATATGACATATCTTTGCCAATAAAATGACCACATATACAATATAATATACTTCAAGTATTGCTAATTTATTTTCTTCATGATTTAAGCATTGAAGTAGTTGTCTATCAAGTGATATTTTTTACAACCCACCATATCCTTAAAAAATAACTTGTATTTTAAACATATACTTAGACTATTGGTGAGTGTGGAATAATCAGTTGTATACCATTTGTGATTCTATTATTATGTTTTTTGTATTTTTCATTATGAATCTCTATTTTTAGTACATATATTCAACATAAAATGTATGGCTAGTGGTTGACTTTTATAAATTATGATATCAAAACTATAGTGGTATTTATATCATTAATTATGAGTTAATGCTTCAAACTATTTTGATATGAAATGGAATAACAAAATTATACTTATTTGAGGTGGATTCATGATAGTTTTACCCTCATAGAATAATATTGAGGGATATCATCATAGGGGAGAGGGTGGAAGATCGTGATATCTATGAGTACATAGATCCTTCCAATAACTCACACACATACACATAGTTTTCTAATTATAATTATCTAGATTACATTTTAGGTATGTGCTAGTTTCATATATGTGTTCATTTATTATGAATGATGTTTGATTGCTCATGAGAATAATGTATAGTAAATAGTTTCACAATAGGTGTTTTATGTTCAACCATCTTTGTTTAGCTAATATTGTATTACTTATGTTTTATGGTCTCAAACTTAATAACCTATCATTACTTATAACTATGTTATTTGATTTTATCTCTTTAGATTGTTTGGTGGTTTGATAATCCATGAATTTGTGTGAGTGTCTGATGAGTTTCCTCTAAATATTTTTTTTTTAGTATCATGATCATGTCTTATTCTAACTGCATCATTATTATGAAATTACGTTCGTATATATATTGCATAATTTTTATAATCCTTATAGTGGTAATAATGTGTTTAGTTTGGTAACCATTTTTTTTAGTGGGACACTTAGATTTAAATGTGATTATTACGACCATTTTTTGGTGGTAACCATCATTTAAACATATTAATCTTGGGCATCAATTAGATTATAAGTACTTGATGTAATACAAAAAGTGAAATAACTTATGATTAATGTTTTTTTTGGCATGTAAGTCAATGAGGATTTCAAGTGGGTGTAGGATTTATAGTGTGACTTTGAGTTGAACCATATACGAAGTCTTTGATGTTGTTGTTCAGTTTTATTTTTTAGGGAACCACTGACATTATTTTCATGAGAATACAATAGTATAAAGGAGAGGATAACTATGAGTCTATTGTTGGTGTACTTGAGGGTACATGAAATGGAAGAAATGGATATGGATATTCATAAGGAGAAAGAAGGAGTAAAGAGTTGGAAAGGAAGGTTTCTGGACATGGAAATTTTAAAATAAGCTTGTGGATTTAATTTCATGTAGGTAACATGAACTTAAATGGGAACATACATTTTTTTTGTTTGAAATAATTGATTTCAGCTAGGAAAATTGGGAAATAGAATTTTTTTAAATGATTGCTAAACCCCCAATAATTGCATGAAATATATTTTTTTTATACCTTGTTTTGTGATGTAATTATTGTATGGCCATGAATGGGTTTACTTATAACATCTATAATGATTTTTCCATTCATATAGTTTGATATTAATAGAAGGTATTTTGTCACAACTTATGATTGGGGGTAAATTAACTATATCTTGTGGAAAGATATTATTAATCTTGGAAAAAAAACCCCAATTGATTCAACAATAGTAACTATGACATGATATTTAATATATTATACAGTTTGAGTTTTGGTGGTAGGGTTAGCCATTATGACTGTATATTTTATATGATTATACAAAACCATAAGTGATTACATTATGTGGCATAGTGGTTTTCAATTGAAGAGATAATGTCATTTAAAGATGCCTAACCCAAGTGAATTGTGTGTGTGTAGCTTACTTACCCATATTTTTGAGCCATAATGGTTGTAGTATACCTTATTTGAGGAAATAAATTTTAAATAGTCATTATGATTCTCTCCTTATTCATTATTGAGGTTTAATGGATTTTAGTATAGATTATTTTTAAACTTGTATATAAACCTATGGGTTTTAGTTAACTCCCACCCACATGCTTATAATGAGGCAATGCATATAATATTGATACTTTCTATTCAGTTACATGGATTGTATTAAATATATGAACTCTTAATGAAAACATTTTTTGATCAAATTATTGACTTTGTGTTATGAAATAGGAAACATTGAATTTATAACTTGGAATACATGCATGAAATATTACATATACATATGTTGGTTGTGATAAAACATATTGGTAACTATAGATTTTATTTGACCATAGTAATTATAAACGTATACCCTATGATATCCATTTTGAATAAATTTATAAATATGTTTTCACTAAGAGTAATAAGAAAGTGTTTTAGGGTGGATAAATGGAATAGTATATGAGTTATGAGGCATTGTTAAGAAATTAAAAATGAAGTTTCTGATTCTTGTAATTTTTGTAAAGGACTCCATTATTGCATTATATTAGTACCTTATTTATGTAGACTATTTGTGATACTTATCTATAATTTATGTAGAGTTTGGTTACTATTAAAGAAAAATCCTATTTATTTTTAAGGGTTGATGAGTGATAGGCAATGAGCCTATATAAAATTACTCATCATCAGTTAACAAGATGGGAATAATTAACTATGTTTTATAGTAGAGAGTAATGTTGTAATGGACTATGACCTAGATTTTTGAGATATAAAAATACTATAAAATGCTATGGAAAAATTAATCTTATAGTTTTATAAATTTTTGGTCCACATTACTGTATATTCTATGTGTTTTCTTGAGGTCATAACATTTCCATGGGTGCCTAGGGTATGCATGATTGGCTACATGTAATAGTGAATAGACTTTAACATGTGTTCTCAAAATTTTATATATGTTTTCATCATCATTATCTACCATTTCATTAAGGGAAGGACCACTCCCATTGGAACGATGTGTGGGAGACTGTTAGTTTGTGGTTGGAGGTAGAGTGCCTAGATGATCCTCTCCCTCTATACAACTAAATTATGATGCATAATCAAGGCTAATAAATGTATTTCAAAATATTTTTCATTGATTATCTAATTTAATATTATAATTTTTTTATTATTTCATTTAAATAATTTACATATTAGTGTCTTTTTAGATATTTTTATACTTATTATTTAATATGTTGTACTTTCAATTGTGATTTTATATCAAGCTTATATATGAATTGGATTACTCATGTATTTATGGTTTATCATGATGTACTTTCAATTATTAAAATATGTACTACTGTGTATCCTTATAACTTCTACACCATTGAGACCCTTTTTGGGTTTATTCAATTACTGGGTTTATGCTTGGATTAGTGGATTTATTGCATATAATAAAACTAATGTATTTAGTTTACTTAAACATAGTATTATCATGGAAATATATTTTAAATGGTTTAAAAACCACATGATTACCTTATTAAGTACATTCAATAGATAAATAGTTGATAGTTGATTTTGGTTACCTTAAAAATAATGTTAAAGACTAACTTTTACCTAGTATAGTTGTAGCATGTGTTATCAAATCTTAGATTTAAATTATCAAACATAATGAGTACACTAGGGATGATTTAACTTCTATTTAGTTCCAATAGGATAAAATTATTCAAAAAATGGAAAACATTGAAGGAAATATTTATAATTAAGATCAACAAACAAACCCAAAAATGAAAACAAATAAATAAGTTATTAATCTTAAGAAAATACTCACAATCTTGATTGAGACATGGAATATAATATAACCCTTAGAGAAAGAGGTCCATGGGCATGATAAGGATTAGGAATAAGAGGTACAAGAGGAACACTAGGATGAGAAGGAAGAAGGCCATGAGTAAGAGAATGTTGAAGAACATAAGTTTGAAAGGAGTCAAGTTGTGACATAAATTGCATATGACATGAAAAATGTGAACCCACCAAAGTTTGATGGTATTGTGTTGGGTAATGGAGTTGAAGGGTGGCTCATAAAATGGAAATTTGACATTTGAAATTACTCCATGGTGATGAAATCAGTAAGGAGAGTATACCAAATATCTAGTTAAATGACAACCTAGTGGGTGAATAAGAAAATGGATATGGATCTTGATTCCACTACCACCATGTGTGATCAATGTTTTACGTTGTTTAGGGCAAGGTGGTTACCCCAAATTTATTTTGACTAGAAACTATTTTTTTTCAAAATTTAAGACAAGGAGAAATAATAAGGACTGAGTAATGGGAATAGTTAACAAAACTTCATAAATATTCCCCCCAATATCATAAGGATGAGAATTTATGGATTCAAAAATTCATCATGAGTTTAAAACCTCAAATTAGATGTGAGTTAGATGTGCATGGACCAAGTCTTCAACAAAAGTTTCAAAAAAGAAAAAAGCTTAAATATTTTATAGAGATAAGAGATAATTACTATATTTTTTTAGAGGTATAAATCCTTATTTTAAAAACAATAACTATAAGTGCAGTGGGTATTTCAAAAATAGGTTTAATAAAAAAATCCTAGGTTTAATAATACTTCAAGGATAAGAAAACAAGGAAATGGATTCAGATATAAAAACAAAAGAGGTAACCCACTAGAAATAAAAGGGCCTCTAAGGGGTGTTTTACTTTTGGAGATGATTATTATGCAAAATATTTCCCTCTATGGAAAACTAGGAATAAATTTAAAAAATTTCCTCTTCATATTCTCAACATGGATGTTCCAATGGATTCATGTGACAATTTATAATTGACATGATAAATTTTATATCTCATCCATATATATTTTAGGTACTTTGCTTGGCCATTCTATTTCTATTTTAATAACTATTGTAGATACTAAATGTTTCATTTCCACTTAATTTATTAATAAACATCCTAGGAAGGTTGTTCATATGGCAAATTCATGGACTATACAATATGGGAACTAATTTATTGTCAATGTTGATAAGTGTCTGGTATAAGTAGAACTGGAATTACCCAGTTTCACCACTGTAGTAGAATTGTTTGTAGATCCACTATTATCATATGATGTGATATTAGGAGTAAGTTGGGTTTAGAAGCATAAGGCAAAGGTATATTATTTAAAAATAAATAAATAAAGTTCCTAGATGATCTAGGAAATCAAACTCACATTTAGGGTGAAATAAAAAACATAAGTTAAGACAAATATCAGTTATTCAAGTAAAGAAAACTCAATGAAAGGGTTGTGATATATTTGTATTCAATATTGATGAGGTAGGATAACCTAGGGAACATACCATTGATAATTATCCATTTTTGCATGAATTTTGGGATGTGTTTTTGGAGGAACTACCTAGACTACCTCAAAAAAAAAAATTGAATTCATAATTGACATTATTCCAAGATTTGAGCCTCAATATAAGGTGCCCTATATAATTAGAATAACTAAACTTGTTGAATTAAAAGCTTAACTAAAATAAATGTTAACCAAAGGATTGATTTGACCCAGCTTATTGTTGTGGGGAGCACCTATGATGTTCATAAAAATAAGTATGGAATCATCATTTTTATATAGATAACATTCTATTGAATAATAAAATCATAAAAATCAGGTCTCATTTACCCTATATTGATGATATTTTCAATTCAATATGAGGGGAAATGGTATTTTATAAAATTAACCTTAGGTTACGAAACCATCATTTAAGAATAAAAGAGGAATCCATTACTAAAATTACTTTTAGGATGAGGTATACACACTATGAATTCATAATTCTACCTTTTGGGATAACAAATCCACCTACAACATTCATAAATATCATGAGTAGTGTGTTCATGTATTTCATAGACCAATTTATGATTATATTGTTATATAATATTTTGATACATTCTACGGATGAAGAAGAGTACTTGCAACACTTTTAACTAGGATTGAAATGCCTATAGAATCTAACTTCTATGAGAAACTATCAAAGTGTGTTATCTTTTAGAATAAGGTTCAGTATTTGGGGCACATCATATCAACTAAAAAGATAACTATAGATCTAAAAAAGATAAAATATATTATGGAATGCTTGGAACCTAAAAATGTGCATGAGGTGTGTAGCTTCATAAGACTAGAAGGGTATTACATGAATTTGGTACCCAAATTCTCAAAGAGAGCCAACCCCATCACGTCCATGCAATGGAAATAATAATGGTTCTTATGGAGTGAAAAGTGTGATAAATCCATTCATACCCTGACAAAGAGTCTTACATCAACACTACTTTTATGTGTTCTAAATCTAAATGGCCATTTTTTATGCTAATAGATGTTTTAGGTGATAGTAAAAGAGGATTATTAATGAAACAAGGATCAGTAGTAGCTTATGAATCATGTAAATCAAAACCAAATGAAGAAAAATTTACCTCTATTATCTGGAGTTGGATACCATAGTGCATAAATTACAAGCTTAGAGGTATTACTTATTGGGAAATCCTTTTTGTATCTAAACTGACAATTCAGGACTCAAGCATATTTTCACACTATTAAATTTGTATTTTTGACAAAGGTGATGGATTTATTTTTATTATAGTATTACTTTGAAAAAATATACATAAAATTAAAGGATAATTAAGTTGAAAATTCTCTTAGTCGTAGGAGGTACATAATACCTATGACTACTATTAGAAATACCTTTAGAGATTGGCTTTACAAACTCTCTCTAGGTAATGAATTCTATGAGTAAGTTTGGAAAACTATGGTATAAAAACCTCAATATAATAGATATTATATATATCATTTTGATAAATATGTACTCCTAAGGTTTAAAGGGAGAACATATGTAGTAGACAATGATAATTTGAGGGTCACAATGCATAAGTAACTAGATAATGCTTCATATTCTAGTCATTTAGGACTGACCAAACAAATGGAAAAGTTTAGGCCATTATATTTATGGAAATAAAATCAATAAAAATACAAATTATTTTGTGTCAAGGTATTTAGAATATCAACTGGTAAAATTAGAGCATATTCATCCTATGGCATTATTGTACCCTCATGACATTCTGGAATGGAAGTGGAAATCCATTAGCATGGACTTTGTCCAATGAATACTCATGTCTATAAATAGGCATAATATGATTTTTTTGGTAGTTAAAATACTAACCAAGGTGACAATTTTATGTTGGGCAATTAATACATGATGCACTAGTTTTGGCAAAAAGGTTTGTGTAGGAAATTTACATGTTACATGGAATTCTAGAGAAAATCATTTTTGATAGAGATACTCACATGACCTCTATATTTTGGAAAACTCTTAATGAAGCCTTAGGAATTTTGATATGGTTTTTCACATGACTAAAAATAGGTAAGTTTTTTTAGGTCATCATGCCTCTCCTTAAAGGAGAAGATCATGTAAAGAAAATGCTTCCCCAAGTTCTAAATGTACTAGGTCTTGGTATGCTAGTCTTCACTAAGTTGGTTGATGTGGACTATTTATTTTAAGGGGTTTATTTTATAAATTATGGTGTAGGTTTCCTTAATTAGGACATTAATTAGGAGGATGCATATTTTCTTGATAGTACTTACAAGGTTTTTCCTTAGATAGAAATCAAACTTTCTTTGACTTGCATATAAAATGTACAGTTGATTTCAATATTGGTTTACAATTCAACAATGTTACAATGGTGATAAAAAAAGATGAAATTATAATCAAGATAAACTTTTAATTATAGATTTATTTTGTTGACACCAAGTCTCTTAGCTAACACACTTTTAAAATAAAATGAAAATATAAAGAATGAAGAGAGAGAGAGAGAGAGAGAGAGAGAGAGAGAGAGAGAGAGAGAGAGAGAGAGAGAGAGAGAGAGAGAGAGAGAGAGAGAGAGAGAGAGAGAGAGAGAGAGAGAGAGAGAGAGAGAATTATGACATGAAGATCAAAGTGAGATGTTTGATTGAATGATCTCTATTAAACCAAAATTTGGTTAAATTATACATATAAATCCAACTAAAGATGGTGTAGGAGTTTGTGGAAGAGTTATTGTGATAAGGAAAGGGCAAAAATACCATAGAACATGTGTAATAAATTAATTATGCACAATCCTAAAAGTCTTAAAATATCAATATTTTACATTTTGATTAACAATGTCTAGAGCCCATACAATAATCCACCTATAAACATAACCTTAAAAATATCAAAACTCATAAAAAAGTGGATAATCAAAAATAATCTAGAAATATGTAAATAATCATAAAAAGAAAGTGTATGGTTCTATATGTCTCTTTGACATTTCACAAAGAGGCAGCCTCAAGCAAGGTTTTTGAACTCATAGGAGACTAAACAAAGATAAAAATTTAAGGATTCTTATCTCTCACTACAAAAGTAACTAAGTAATCAACATGGATTTATAAATGTAGTTAATAAAATTTTTAGGGCATCATTCTTATGTCAACATGGAAGTAAATTCCATTGGCAAACTGTAGCTGGAAGTGGTTGAAAATACCTTGGGACTACCATTCAGACTTGGACATAGACATATTTTTAATGTATAGATCTCTTCTTTAAGGTGGATTTGTCCTTATTGCCCTTTTGCCACGTTTAAAATATGTATTCTATGATATTCATAATTGTTAATAGTTGAATTCACACTTGATTTGGCCACCTCTATCACTTCAAGGTAAATTTTATCTCAACATTTTCCCACTAGTAACTACCTTATCAATTTTGTATTTAATTCCACTTCTAATGGTTGGCACTTCGATTTTATGTTTGATAGATTAAAATTAAGTCATGATATTTAAATTTGGGACCAAAACCTTATGATTCCTCAAGATAACACTCTTGTCCATTACATCCCTACCATAACCAAAACATACGCACTATGATTAATTACCCTAGCCATTTTCAAATTGAATTCTACATCTAATTCATCTATCTACTATGTTTGAGAGAATCCAATGGTTCTCAAACTATATTCTCATGCTTAAGAATAATGATTTTAAGCCTTATAAAATTTTTATGGACAAATGGGCTATCAAATTTAATCTATTATTTTTTGACATCATTTCTAGCATACCCTTAATTGGTAGGGTTATAACACATGGTTGCTCCATGTTCTTTTGATCTTCAAATATGGATTGATATGCACTAATTATATTTTAGTTATATTAAAGTGATATTTCACCACATGGCATCATCCTATTCAATTTGGGATCTAATGTGTTTCGAGACTACATGGACCATCCAGGGTAGCAAATCATCAGGATCATGCCACTTGGTAGCATCCCACTTATCTGTTCACCCAGAAGATTTTTTTGTATAGAAAGTTACCTAGGGAAATGGGTCATGGGTATCATGCCACTTGGAATCATCCCTATTATCCACTCACTCAGAATATTTTACCTTGTATGGAGTTACTCGAGGTAGTGGGTCATCAAGATGATGCCACTTGGTAGCATCCCATTCATCTAGAGAGTTAGAGGATTTTAGACAAATTTGAACTGTATATGTCCCATAGAGTAGAATAATGACACAACATGGATCTATAAAACATTTTAAATAATTGACTAAGTCTCAAAGAATCTCCTACATATGGTTAGGGGATATTGAAAACTATGCAAGATCATCACATGGTTGTGGGAAATAAAGTGGGCACCTTCAGGTAGAAAACTAAAGGAACATAGTCACCATTTTCAATTTTTAAAAATTAATGGCTAAATAATTCAAATCAAAATGGATAAGTTTTCAAAAAAATAAAAAAATAAGGTGGATAAACTTAACAAAGTGGAAGCCAAGTTTTCAAAATAAAATAAATAATGTGGATAAACTTAACAAAGTGGAATCAATTTTAAATGAATTCAAATCCATTTTCAAATTATATTTTTACCATTTTTATAAAATTTATTTTTAGAACACAACTAGATACTGAGAGGGGGGTGAATCAGTATATCAATTAAAATTGGTCTTTCAATCTTTTTAAATTAAACTTAAAATCATATGTAGATTAAAAGATAAATGTAGAGATCGCATACATACATAAATACACATGACACTAGATTTATACGTGTAAAACCCAAAACAAAAAACCATGATGAGAATAGCTACTAGAATCTACTATTTTAATCTAGCCTCATAGTTCAAATCCTCACGGCTTAGATTTAAGGACACCCATCTTAAGGAGGCACCAATCCCCTAATTTAAGAGAACCAACTTTAAATAAACACCCACTTCCTAATATGAGCACCCACTCAGCTTATCTAATGGTACCAATCTATTAGACTTTTCTATGGAGATACAACTCCAATTTACAAATTAGATTCATATATGAATCCAAAACTGTATTCTTTGTTATAGGTCTAATTTTCAACTGATCATACTCTACACATTCTCTTTGTGTCTTTCTTTCTCTCTGCTCCTCTCTCTTCCTCTCTAGTCCTATGTCTATATATTTCTTTATTTGACTTGATTCATTGCCATCACCGACCACTCTACTCTATATTCAATCTATCTCAATAGAAAATACAATTGATTAACATGTTATTTATCCTAGATATCATATATATAAACACATGATCTAGGGTTTGACTCTTCTCTCTATGTTCACACTCAAACTATAATACATCATGCCAATTTCAGACTTTAGTTCATTATGACTTGAACTATAAGCTCTCATTTCTTGATTCTATTGGCCCACTGGTTGCCATTACACTAAAGGATCAAACTATTAGTGCCTTATAGAATGGCTAGAGCTAACCATGACACCTTGTAACAAATTCCATGCATCATGCCATAATTTTAGGTCTATTTTATTATCTATATCATCTATTAGACTCAATTTTTTATGCATAGGATCTTTAATTCAGATTTGATTTGTTAGATTGATCAATCTTATTATCTATGTCAAGATTCATAGCTTATACACAAGTTTTTGCATGTTCCTAAAGCTAACTATTTGTCTTGACATGACTTTAAATGTCAGTCATTGATCTTGCATTTAGAGCCATGATCTAATGGTCTCTATTAAATTAGCTTAGCTTTAAAACATGTCCATTTTATCACCCTTAGATAGGCTCACATTATCTATTAGATCTTTGTCCACTTCTAAACATTAGCTTTGTCAAGACGTTACACATCAATATCTTTATTCCATTTGATTCCACTTGTCCCATTGGATATTTATAATCCAAGCTTCTACATGTCGTTTGATCTCTAAAGATGCACATCCTTTACCTTGACTTGGTTTTTAAGCTTCAACACTTTAACCTCATCTTGCAGCTTGCTATATCTTTTGATCACTTCTGCTCCATTGATTTACTTAAACCTACTTAGTCTTTAACTTAGTATTGTGTAGGTAGACATTGAGAATTTTATAGCATTTTATTCCATTCGCTCCACTGGATCTCATTTCTATGATCACTCACACACCATCAGATCTTCTAAAAAGTTCAATCTTTATACCTGTCCAACCCTCGAAGATATGACACTTGGCATACACAAGTGCCTTCTATATATTTTTTTCAATTCTCTCTATTAAAACATTTTTCATCCTCACATTTGTCCTCTATCTAATAGACTCATGTGCTTATGACACTTGGCATAAGTGCATTCACTTAGAGGGACCTTACATGTTTTGACTTCATCCCACTTTATTGGATCTTTCATATCTGATTAAGTGTGATACATTTGATCTTCCAACTAGATCAATCATTAATTTTAATAGGATAATTTTCATTGTGTCTCTATCTAACAAGCTCTATGAATGTGACACTTGTCAATTTCACATTCACTCAGAGCACCTTTTGAAAATTTTATATGCTTCACTCTATTGGATCATCTATGTACGATGAAGCACAAACTATTGGTCAATCTAGGACATAATATAATGTCTAAGACTTAGGAAATATTAGGTCCTTTTGATCAATGCTTGAGCTAGTAATTACTAGGTTGAGGGTCTAGTTTTACAATGATGACAAAGGCTTAAGTTATAAATTAAGCTGCTGATTTTTGGCTATACCAAGTCAACACTAAAATAGAACTTTTCTTGTTGATGCCATGTCTAAACACTTAGGGTTTCATTGAGAAACCCTATCTAGTTTGAGAGCTAAATAAATCAATTATGAGCTCATTCCTTCTCCTCTAAACTTACAAACCATATTTATAGAATGTACATGAAAAACCCATAATAGATCTTCTATCTGTTTGACTTTAAACATCCATAAATGGTCTATATAAAAGCATGACAACTTTGCACAGTGCAACTGTGAAACATGCTCTTCTCTCCATCAATCCTACTTGATCCTTTTGACATCAATGACATTTTTAGTGTCCATTTTGACATCAATGATAATAATATTTCCAAAAATCTCCCCCTTTTGCATTGATGGCAAACTGAATGTTCTGATCTTCTAATATTTTGCTCTTTCTCTGGCATTACTTGGATTGGATTTTGAGGAGTATGAACTGAAGTTGTTCATACCAAAATTGATCCCCCTTAGGAAATGGCATATTTTCTTAAACTCATCTTGGAAACTTTCTCTACTCTTCCAAACTTTTATAGAGAGTATTTTCACTTTTTCTTCCAACTTTTACAAAGAGCATTTGCCCTTTTTCTCCTCCTTTGACATCAATGGCAAAGAAAATCCTTCTCACTATTTGTCTAAAGTGATCTCCCACTTTATTAATTAAAGGATTTTGTCTAAGAATATAAAAATTTCAACTCATTAGGATTTTTTAGAAGTATACAAACCTGAGTTGACTTTTATTTCTTCTTCTAGGGATTAATAAAGCTTCCATGAGACTCCCTTTGGACTCATGCCCTATCACTAGTGATTTAGTGGTGTGGTGTAGGAGCCACTACTCCCAAATTATACCTTAGATATTTAAATTAGTTTTTGAGAGGAGGTTTGGTGAATATGACTGCAATATGGTCCTTAGTTAGCACATATTCCATTGTGACCTCTTGATCTACAACCCTCTCTCTTAAGAAGTCATACTAGATTGATATGTGCTTGGTTATTTAAGGCATCAATGTATTCTTTGATATATTTATTGCACTTACATTATCATAAAGAATATAAATAGGTGACTTATACTCAAACTTGATGTCCTTGAGTGTTTTGTTCATCCATAGGACTAGAGTGCAACATGTCACAGCTGCTACATACTCTGCTTCTACGATAGAATGAGTAACTGACTCTTGATTTTTCCTCAACCATGGAACAAGTTTGTTTCCAAATAAAAATGAACCACCATTGTTTCTTCTTCTATCATCTACACTTCTTTCCAAATCAGCATCTATATATGTTGTCAAAGTGAAATCTTCACTTGTAGGGTACCATAGGCCATTGCCAATTGTGCTCTTGATGTATCTAAATATTCTTTTCACTGAATTAACATGTGAATCTTTAGGAGAAGCATAAAATATAGAAACCATGCATACTAATTGCATGATATTTGGTCTTGATTTAGTTAGGTATAACAAGTTACCTTTTATTGATTTGTACATAATTTGATTTGCATCAAGTAACTCATCCTCTTTGCTCAAACTTGAATCCAGTTATCATGGGAGTACTAACTAGTTTTCTATCTTCCATTCCAAATTTTTTTAGCATCTCCTTTGCATATTTGGTTTGTGATATAAATTTCCCTTCATTAGATTGTGTTATTTCTAAACCAAGGAAGAAAAAAAGTTTTCCTAGCATAGACATCTCAAATTCACTTTGCATTTGTGTAGTAAATTATTTGCACATTTTGTTATTATTACCACTATAGATGATGTCATATACACACAAAAAAAATTAATACATTCCCACTTTCTGATTTGAAGTACATATTACTATCTTCACATCCTTTGTTGAAACCTTATTGTTGTAGGTATTGGTCCAATCTTGAATAATAGGCTCTAGGTGCATGTTTTAGACCATACAGTGATTCTTTTAGTTTGCACACATAATATTATTCATATGATAACTAAAAAACTTTTGGTTGTTCAATATATAATTCCTCTTCTAGGCTCTCATTTAAGAATTTAGACTTTACATCCATTTGATAGACTTTAAACTTCTTGTAAATAAAGAATGCTAGAAACATTCTTATAGCTTCCAATCTAGAAACTAGAGCAAATGTTTCCTCAAATTTTATGCCTTCTACTTGTACATATCCCTTGCACACCCATCTCAAATTATTTCTTATAATAGCTCCATCCTTATTGAGCTTACTTCTATGGACCCATTTTGTTCCTATCACATTCTTGTTTGAGGGTCTTGAAACTAATAGACAAGTTTTGTTCTTTTCTATTTGGCTTAGTTCTTCTTCCATGGATTTTATAAAATTATCATCCTTGTTAGCTTCAATATATCTCTTAGGCTCAATTTAAAATATTAGAGTAAAAGTTACTTACTCCTTGTTCATTACAGCTCTTCTCCTTGTTTGAACTCCTTCATTCTTATTGCCAATTATTTATTCTTTAAGATGATCCTTTTGAATAAATCTTAGAGGTGCTTTTTCATTATTTTCCTTAGCCTCTTCACTATCTAATTCTTCTTCAAAATTTGACTATTCATTATTAGTTTCCTTGTCAGGTTCAACATGTTTTATGCCTTCTTATACCTTGACATTTATGATCTCCACCATCTTGTGTAGCCTCTTATTATAGCATACATAGGATTTGCTTTGAGTGTAATAACCAAGAAATATTCCTTCATCACATCTTGATTCAAATATTCCTAGTTTGTCCTCCTTTCTTCTCATGTAGCATTTACTTCCAAACACTTTGAAGTACTTAATAGAGGCATGCTTTCCATACCATAACTCATAGGGATTTTTGTCACTATTTAACCTTAGTTAAACTATGTTCAAGATGTATACCACTATTTGGACTGCTTCTCTCCAATACCCATCAGGTAACTTGGCTTCTTTTAACATTGTTTTGGCCACTTCCTTGACTATTCTATTCTTTCTCTCAATAAATCCATTTTTTATCTAGTCCTTGCTGCAAAGTAATGCCTTTTTATCCCATGCTTCTCAAATTACTCTATGAATTCATTTGAAGTGAATTCTCCACCTTTATCAAATCTTAAGCATTTGATTTTTCTTCTAATCTCATTTTCAACCATGGCTTTGAAGATCTTGAATCTATCAAAGGCTTGAGATTTGTCCTTCAAAAAGGTTACCCATGTCATTCTTGCATAGTCATCTATAAATAACATGAAGTATCTCTCTCTTTTTGATCCTCTTGTCTTGGTAGGACCAAAAAGATTAGTATGAACTAATTATAAAGGCTTTATAGCTGCATACTCCTTTGTTTTAAATTTGACCCTTGTCCGCTTACCTAGTTGACATTCCTTGCAAGTAGTATCTATAGGTTTGGTTATGTTGGGCATGTGTCTTAAACACTTATTTGAGATCTCTTTGATTATATTATCAAAGTTGACATGACCCATTCTCCTATTCTACAACCAACTCTCATCAATATTTCTCATCAATCAACTATTGCCATTCACTTCAACAAGATTGTAAATATTGCTCGCAGGCCTTTTCCCTTCTACAACTATTTTACTAGATATCTTTAGCTTACAGCCTTATACATAAAATGTGACCTTATATCAATTATCATACATTTGGCTGAAACTTAGTAGATTATGCTTTAGTCCTTCAACATAAAGGACATCATGTCTAGGTATTTTACCATCTATGTTCAATGTTCCTTTACCTTTGATCTTTACTATTGTGTTATCTCCCAAGCTGATAGATCCTTCCTTACATTTGCTCAATTTGGTGAACTTTCTATTTTCACCAGTCATATGCTTTGAGCAACCACTATCTATCACATTCAAATTTTGCTCCTTGGTATGGAGTGCAGTATAAGCAATCATGGATTGATTTTACACTCTCTACACATCCTTGGGTTTATTATTTAGTTTTTTCTTCATAAAATTTTTAACCTTTAGGCACACTGGGAGGCATGTCTTTATTTACATTGTGTAATTTTTATCTTAAAAATCTAGTTCTATAATGTTTAGCTATGTGATCAAATTTATTACAATTGTAGCACATTACATTTGTATCTACCAAGGGTGAAAATGAATTTTTTCTTAAAATTTTGATTTTCCTTATAGTTAAACTGTACAATTACTAACCTTATGACCAAAATTATTACAACTATAACAACAACCATAAAAATATGAGGAATACCTGGTCATAGCA
This sequence comes from Torreya grandis, assembly GCA_037957365.1. NCBI lineage: Eukaryota > Viridiplantae > Streptophyta > Pinopsida > Cupressales > Taxaceae > Torreya > Torreya grandis. The sequence goes on along the minus strand of JARHVA010004666.1, from coordinate 964,919 downwards.
TTTCTTGGTACAACATGAGGAATTCATCTAAGTTGTAGCTTCTTCAAGTTTCTCACCTTGGTGTATCCATCAGCATCAAATACCTTTATCTTCTTCTTTTATTCAAGCTTCTTTTCAAGTTCAACCTTCTTCATATCGGCTGTATTTAAATCTTTCTTTGTGTATTTACTAGCTTTCTCTTTCTTTGCTTCTGATTCTCATTTTGCTTTGAAGTTTTCATTTAGGCTAGTAGATCTACTAGTTGAGGAACTTTTTCCCTTCTCATAACCCAGACCTAATCTCTCATTTTAGGTATTTTGAGAGTTGACCAATTCATCAAGAATGTCTAATCCTCTTATCAACTTTAGACTTTTATTTAGTTGACTTTTGTCTTTTTCAAGTTCTTTTCTCAAAGCCACTATTTCTACCTCAAGCTTCACACATTAATCAAATTTAGATTGTAGTTCCATTTTGACTAAATATTCTTTTCTTTTATCCTCTTCATATTGTGTCTAGTTTAATTACCATATAATCAGATTTCTCAAGACTTTTATACATTTTCTCAATTTCTTTTTGTCTAAGCTTCTTCTGCCTTGAGTTCTCTTTTCTCAGTTTATCAATCTCATCTAGAGCATAGATGAGTTCACACTCATGATCCACTTCTCCTTCTCCTCTTTCAACTGAGTTTTCAAATTCATCTTGATCTAGATTTATATAAGTTGATCCTACTATCATGAACAAGATTTCATTTCCCTTGACCACAAAAGCATAATCATGATCATTATTTGAACTATCATTGTCTTCCATTGAGTCACAGTCTTATTTTATGTATAGACCTTTCTTTATCTTGGGATAGTAGGGTTTTACCTTTTTACTACTCTCCACTTATTTTGAGCTATCCTTTTTATTATGAGGGTATTTAATAGCAAATTATCCCACTTTACCATAGTCAAAACATTTGAACGGTAACTCACCTCTATACCTTCTAGATCCTCTATTTAGTCTTCTAACAAAGTTAGCTTCTTCTTCATTAATCTCCTTAAATTTATATGTAGATGTTTCTTCCTTTTCTTGCTTAGCTACTTTGAATGCAACTTCTCTCTTGAAGGAGTCTGTCTCTCCCATTCTCATCGCATACATTGTGAAGGTCCCATATAACTCATCAATAGTGAGTTTATCTAGATCTTTTGCTTCTTCTATTATAGAGATTTTAGAATCGTATATTGATAGAAAATATCTCAAAAACTTCTTGACAATGATTGACTCTTTCATTTCTTCTCTAAGGCCTCTGATTGAATTTACTATTTCATCTACCCTTAGGAGGTAGTCTACAATATTTTCCTCTTCATTAATTTTAAGGCTCTCAAACTTGCCTTTGTAAGTTCTTATCATGGCCTACTTTACATTTTCATATCCTTCATAGATGCCTTTTAGTTTTTTCTAGATATCTTAAACATTTTGATACTACATCACTTTGACAAACTTTGAGTTTGACAGTCCACAAAGAATAACATTCTTTGCCTTAGCATTACTCTCATATGCCTTCTTGGTAGCCTGATCAGTAGGAGTTATAGTAGGGGTTGTAAATCCTATAGACATCCATACATCAAACCCTAATGAAGACAGACATTCTTCCATTCTTATGCTCTAGAATGCATAGTTTAATCCATCAAAGAGAGGTTCCTTATTTGACAAAGATCCTTCTTGACTAGCCATTGTGTTCACTATTCCAAGATCTACTTAAACTGATAAAAATTCTTTCAAGGAACCCTAGGCTCTAATACCAATTATTAGAACACAACTAGATATTGAGACGGGGTGAATTAGTATATCAATTAAAACTGGTATTTCAATCTTTTTAATGCAAACTCAAAAGTATATGCAGATTAAAAGATAAATGCAGCGATCACATACATATATAAATACACATGACACTATATTTATACATGAAATAACCAAAGGGAAAAACCATGGTGAGAATAACTGTTAGAATCTATTATTCTAATCCAACCTCATAATTCAAAGCCGCACTGGTAAACCTCACTAATTATATTTAAGGAAACCCATCCTAAGGAGACACCAATCCCATAATTTAAGAGCACCCACTCAGCTTATCTGATGGTACCAACCTATTAGAATTTTCTATGGATCTATAACTCCAATTTACAAATTATATTCATATATGAATCCAGATATGTGTTCTTTGTTATAAGTATAATCTACAACTAATCATACTTTATACATTCTCTTTATGCCTTTCTTCCTCTCTGGTCCTCTCTCTTCCTCTTTGGTCCTATGTCTAGATATTTCTTCATTTTAAATTCTTCATTACCTTCACCAACCACTCTAATTTATATTTAATTTATCTCAATATCAAATGAAATTAATTATCTACATTTTCTTTGTCCTAGATACCATATATAAATAAATGGTCTAGGGTTTGATTCTTCTCCCTGTGTTCACACTTGAATTGTAACACACCATGCCAATTTTGGACTTGAACTCATTATGAATTGAACTATAAATTCCCACATCTTGATTCTATTGGCCCACCAGTTGCCATTGCACTAAAGGATCAACCTATTAGTGCCTTATACAATGGCTAGAGCTAACCATGACATCTTGCAATAGATTTCATGTATCACACCATAATTTTAGGTCTTGTTTATTATCTATAACATCTGTTAGACTCAATTTTTGATGCACATACTCTTTAATAGAGATTTGATTAGTTAGATCGATCAATCTCATTATTTGTGTCGATATTTATGGCTTGTATGTATGCTCTTACATTTTTTTGTAATGAACCATTTGTTTAGACATGAATTTAAATATCAGTCATTGATCTTGCCTTTAGAGCCACAATCCAATAGTCTCTATTCAATTAGCTCAACTTTAAAACATGTCCATTCAATCACCTTTTGATAGGCTCATTTTATCTTTTAGATCTTTGCATGCTTCTGAACTTTAGATTTATCAAGACATTACACATCAAACTCTTTATTCCATCTGAAACCACTCACTCCATTAGATCTTTCTCATCCAAGCTTCCACCCAAATATACATATCCTTTACCTTTTTGGTTGTCAAACTTTGACATTTTGACCTCATCTCATAGCTTCCTATATATTTATATTGCTTCTAATCCATTGATCTACTTGAACCTACTTGATATTTAACTTACCATTATGTTGATAAACATTAAGCACTTTATAGAATTTGAGTCCATTCACTCCATTGGATCTCCTTTGCATGATCACCCATATACCATCAGATATTTTGATAAATTTAATCTTTATACCTATCCAACCTTTGAGGATATGACACTTGCCATAAGCACATTCCTTTTGTACATATTGTTAGTTATCTCTATTAAGACATATGGCTTCCTCGTATTGGTCCTCTATCTAATAGACTCATGTGCTTATGACACTTGGCATAGGTGTGTTCACTTGAATGGACCTTTGATTTTTTGACTTCATCATGCACCATTAGATCATCCATTTTGATTAATCATGAGTTATTTGATCTTCTAACTAGCTTGATCATTAATTCTGATAGGCTCATTCACATTAGGTTTATATCTAACAAGCTCTATCAATGTGACACTTTTCACCTACGCATTCACTCAAAACACCTTTTTAAAATTTGACCATGATTTTCTCTATGGGATCATCTACATATGATGAAGTACAAATTATTGATCAATATGGGACATAATATAAATTCTAAGACTTAGTAAATATTAAGTCCTTTTGATCACTACTCGAGCTAATAATTTCTAGGTTAAGGGTCTGATTTTTTAATGATGATGAAGGTTTAAGTTATAACTTAAGCTACCAGTTCCTAGCTATACCAATTCAACACTAAAATATAACTTTTCTTGTTGATGCCATGTTTAAACCTTTAGGGTTTTACTGAGAAACCCTATCTAATTTGAGAGCTAAATAAATCAATTATGAGCTCATTCCTTCTCTTCTAAACTTGCAAGCCATATTTTTAGAATGTACATAAAAAATCCATAATGGATGTTTTATATATTTGACTTTAAACATCCATAAATGGTCTCTATAAAATCATGACAACTTTACATAGTGTAATTGTGAAACATGTTCTTCTCTCCATTAATCTTGCCTGATCCTTTTGACATCAATGACAATCATATTTCCAACATTGACCAAGGTAAAATTTGAACATAAGTAAACATTTTTAAAAAATAGAGAAGATTGAAGTAGAAATAGATTAAAAAGTAGACTAAATTTAGCAAAATAAAGTAGCCCCTTTCAGGACAACACTTGATATATTGAGCCCATTTATAAAAAATGATTAAATTGAAACTGAAAAAATCATAAGAACATAGCCAATTCTCACTGAACCAAATCATAAATGGGATAGATTTCCAAGGAAAATACTACATAAGACTTTTAAAAACTCAAATAATTTATATACATCTAAGTCATATTTTACCCAAAAGGGGATTTTTCAAGCATTTTCAAAATGTGATTTTAAAAAGGTCAAGACCTTTAGACTTAGGAAAATTCAATAAAGGAAACAAATGGGAAAACCACCAAAAAAATCCCAAGAGATAAATATCAAACAAGAAAAGAGGGTCCATATCTTTAGTTGAAAATAGGGCATGTTATGCGAGTAATAATAAATGGTGACTCCTACTAGGAGATACTCTTGAGTAGTTCAAGAATTAAGAATATTTGGTTCTCATTCAAACACAAACATTAGATACAATCCATCTTCCAAAGTAAAATCAAAACTTGAAGGTGTGAAATTCTACTTCAACACATGACATACCAAACTAAAATTTTGCCTAAATACTATTAGTTTGTGAGTTAATATGATTAATTCAGTTATCTTGCAAGCACCCATAATAAATTAGATTTTTCCAAATGATGGGCACTACTAAAAGAAGAAAGGATTTTATAGTTTGGCTAGGGGAAATGTCATGAGAATTATTCTTCTACCAATTTAATATTTATAACCCTAATATAGATACATTTAACCCCTTCTTAAGGCCTTGCTCTACTACCAACTAGGTTGAAAACCCTATGGTGGAGGTTTCAAACATCACCCTTTTGAGGATAATTTTTAGATTTTATATTTTTTCACATTCCTTTTTAAAGGACATTTTTCATTTTTAAATCCATATAGGGTTGGGAACAAGCCATGGGTCAAGTGATAATCAAAATTAAATAGTTAATTAAATCAAATGCTAAAAAATTTAGAGATACATTATGTTTCATTTTTTCTATTATGTACATTTGATGATCTTTAAAATAGTAAAAAAAGCCTTTCTAAACTCATATGCTCTTTTCAAATCATTAGCCTTTTTCATTCTAACCATACAAAGAAAATTTAGTAGTTCATGCAAGCAATTAAACAAGGTTTTATACTTTTTTCACATGTGAATGTCATTGGCATTATTCACACACAAGTTGCCCATTAACTATTCTTAAACTACATAGGGGAACCATTGGTTCAAAATAGTAGGTTCAACTCAAAAATAGATGCAATGAGGTAACAATAAGAAATGAAAAACTAATTTAATAGTTTTGGGAATATTGGATTTTTATTCCTATTTTAGTTAAAGGGTCTAAGTAGGATAAATCAATAAATAATATGTAATAATTAAGCCACTAATTTGTGAAAGTAGTTTGCAATTAGACCTTTTTAAAAAATAGTAGTGAGAGAGAGAGAAAATTAAACTTATCCTATTATGGGCTTTTTCAACTAAGACAGGGCCTAAAAATTTGTGTGTAGGACTGGGACACTATCGCTAACAGGATCCTAAACTTAATTTTTTGATTAGATAGGAGTACTAAAACTAGACACCCTATGCTCTAGCACTATAGTCCTCTGGCGATGTTGTCCTGAGGGTTTAAGCTTTATGGGTTTTGTTTACTTGCTCAGTGTGATCCTATGTACCAATTTTTAGGTCCTTGCTATCAACAAAGTTCCCTATAGAGCTGATTCTTCATGTACTTATGTGTTTTATACAATTGAAGGAAACTTCAAAAAATGGGGAAAAGGGGTTAGTGTGTGTTGGATGCATTGGATGTGCTTCACACCTCGTGTGTGAGCATGCTACCTACATACTAATACTTTGAGGAGGGATCAAGCAATATGTAGTTCTCCTTTTAAGAGTGTTTAGTGAAATAGTGAATAAAATGCAAGAAATACTAAAACTAAGTATGCTTGAGATGGTTAAGGACTAGTGTAAGGTATTGAATTGGCTTGAACGTGCATGGATTGGTTTTAGGTAAAGAATAGGGAAGATTTCTTTAGTGGTTTTGCCTATATTCTTTCTTGCTTAAATGATATTTGCCAACCCTTTCTATAATATCCCTTTGGATATCAAAATAAAAGCTCTGAATTGCTTATCTAAATTTCTGCAAAATATCTTCAAATAGATAAATAAACCACAGTATAAACTCTTATTTATTTGCTCATAAACTTACAATAGAGGTCTTCTGTCAAGTATACAAAGAATATTGAAAGTATGGCCTTAATAGCCTAAATATTTCAAAAACTGGGAAAGAAATCTGAATCTGGTACGTCTCGGCCTACTGTGTAAAAAACACAGTCGCCGACGTCGGTTATACTACCATCATCGGTCGATCTGTAGTCATTAACTCGCTGACGTCGGTGATATATCGACTGATGTCGGTCTCTGTAGGTCTCTATTCGCTGATGTCGATGCCTGAACTTTCTGTTGATGCGTATGAATTTTCATGGATCTGTACAGAATTCATACGGCCACTGATATAGCACAACCTATATGCTTGATCCTGATCTGTAGAATTATGGGTTAATACAAAAGATCTATATCTAGATAATTCTTGAATCAAAACCCAAAAATAATGAAATACCTGTAAACCTTTGTGATAGCTTCTCTGTGAAGTTATCTCTCAAACTTGTAAACACATGTGATAACTTCTGTATGAAGTTATCTCTCAATTTGGCAATAGATCGGCTGATCTCTCACAACCTCTGAATCGCACACAATGAAGAGTTGACGTTCTTCAATGCAAATGGAATCCTGGAACCCTTGGCTCAGTCTTCACAGAAGAATTTCTTAACAAGAATCAATATCAATAATAATCATGAATACAAACTCTCTCCCATGAGAGATCCTTATACCCCTCCAAAGGTGTGCTTGCTAAACTTAGATTCCCTTAAATTAGACTTAGGGCTTCCTTAAATTAGAACTAGGGTCTTAAAATTAGACCAATTCTTAAATTAGAATTAGGATCCTAAAATTAGACCCAATAATTAATAATCAATAATTAATTAATAATTAATTAAAATTGGACGAAATAATTAATATTTGATTAAATCAATCAAATATTAATATCTCCCTTAATTCATGTCCGAAAGAGCCCGAATGAAATCTAACCCATCTCCATCAAGACCCTCTATCCATCCCATTAGCCTACGAGGGTCGCATAATAGGCCAATCATCCGCTTGAAAAGATGTCAACTAGAAGGGGACATGACAGTCTACCCCTCTTGAAATTGCTTGCCCTCAAGCAATCTCAACTCTAGATGCTGTAGAATATCCTCACTTTCCCATGTCGCATCCTTAACTGGCAAATCTTTCCACTTTACCAAATATTCCCTGATAGTCCTCCTACGCAACTGTCTCTCTCTAGATTCTAAGATGGACTCAGGTACTAAAATCAACTTTCCCTCATCATCTAAGGGAGGTAAAACTGTAGAAGGTATCACATGGTGTCCTAATGCCTTTTTGAGGTGTGATACATGAAAGACATTGTGTACCTTGCTCTCTGTTGGAAGCTCTAGCTCATAAGCCATCTCTCCAACACGTCTCAGGATCCTGAAAGGACTGTAGTAACGTGGCTTAAGCTTCTCTGCCCCACTCTTCTTAAGAGTAGACTGACGGTAAGGCTGCAGCATAAGATAGACCATGTCACCCACCTTAAAAGATCTCTCGGTCCTCTGCTAATCTGCATACTGCTTCTGCTGATTCTGTGCCTTAGCAATATTCTCCTTGAGAGTCCTCATAGTATCCTGACTCTCTTGTAATAAGTCTCCAGCGCTCGACACTCTACTGTCGCTCAGTAGCAAATCTAGAAAACTCAGTGCCTCATACCCGTACAATGCCATAAAAGGAGGCATCTGAATGGTCATGTGGAAAGTCATGTTATAGCAATACTCGCATAAGTGAATCCACTTGACCCAAGCTTTTTGCTGCCCTAAAATGTAGTTCCTGAGGTAGCCCTTCACCCATCTGTTCACTATCTTTGTCTGTCCATCAGTCTGCAGGTGGTAGCTGGTGCTAGGTGTAAGCTCGGTCCCACAGAGTCAGAACACTTCCTACCAAAAGTGACTCAGGAACCGACTATCCCTGTCACTCACTATGCTCTGAGGCAATCCATGCAATCAAAATACCTCTTGGAAGAAAACCTCTGCTACCTATGTGGCTGTGTGTGTGGTGGTAATCGAAAAGAAGTGGGCATACTTCGTTAACCGATCCACAACTACATATATGCAATCTTGTCCTTGGGCTTTAGGCAAGCCCGTAATAAAATCCATCGACAAACACTCCCACTTCCTGTCAAGAATTGGAAGTGGCCGCAACAATCCTGTTGGATACGTGTTCTCCTGCTTGTTCTGCTGACAAATAGGGCACTCACGCACATACTGAAGAACATCTGCTTTGAGGCCTTTCCATGTGAATCTCTCCCTAATCTATCTATAAGTCTTAAAATATCTGGGATGTCCTACATTAGGTATATCATGAAAAGCTCGCATGATAATGTTCTTCATCGATGATCCTGGGATCAAATAAACCATGTTCTTGTAGATGATCAAGTCATTCACAAGAGTATATCTGGTGTCAACCGTCGATCCCTCAACAAGGCTAGATGCCCATGTGTCCTTGGTGGCATACTTTGCCACAATCATATGTCGCCAATCCTCTGTATGTTAGGGTGTGGAGCTAAAAGCTTCACCAAGGAGCATACAAATCAGGTTCGGGTCTACACAGATGCCGGCATCGGTCAGGAGCGACCGACGTCGGTCACAGGCAGTTGGAGAGACGCCGACGCCGACGTCGACAGAAGGGTCGGCCGACGGCGGTCACAGACAAGCAGCAGGAACCGACGTCGGTTACCTGCGTGTCCAGAAAGCTATTTATGTGGACAGAAGCAAGTGTTTGCATGATAAGTTTGAGTTGTGAACTCAAGCACGCGTCTCTATTATTAGCATTACTATTTTTGGAGCCCTTGTTCAAGAGGCTTAACTGCTTGTTGGTTGTACATGCTCAAGTCTCCTAATTCTATATGTAGAATTAGATCTTCTTAGCTTAGTATGTGAGTAAGTAATTTGTAGTGAATTATTGGAATTCATTGTGTGTGAAGAACAGTACAGAATTGAATCAATCTAGGCTTGTTGGAGTTGATTGTTCTTGAGAGAGAGCTCTTGAGGAATTGAGATCTATTGAAAGATCTATACATCTAGGAGAGGTGTGGAAGAAAGAAGCTTTCTTCAATTGTATTCCTTTGTAAAGAGTTTTGTTAATACAAGTTTTCAGGGTGTTTTCTTGTATCTCTTGTTCTTGATATTATCATTCTAATTACTTGTCAATCTGGTATAATTTCACGTTTATTGCTATCATAGTTGTAATCTATTGTTGGATTGATCCCCCAACTAGTGGTATCAGAGCCCAGGTTCACTAACAGGTTGTTCAGATCTGTGTAGTGTGTATTGATTACAGGTTCTTACAGAGATTTTTGTTTGAGTGGGAGAAGCAATGGCAGATGAAAGTAAATTGAGAATGGAAAAGTTCAATGGCAAAAATTACCAACACTGGAGAATGCAGATAGAGGATTATCTGTATCAGAAAGATCTCTACTTATCGTTAGGAGGTATTGCAAAGAAGCCCAAAGACATGGAGGATGAAGAATGGGAAGTTCTTGACAGAAAGGCTCTGGGGTCTATAAGACTGAGTCTAGCATCCACTGTGATATCCAATTTATCACAGGCAAAGTCTACGATAGAGTTGATGACTACGTTAGCAAATCTGTATGAAAAACCCTCAGCTTCAAATAAGGTATATTTAATGAAGCAATTATTTAATTTGCATATGAATGAAGGTGGATCTGTGTCTACTCATCTGAATGATTTCAATGGTATTGTGAATCAATTAAGTTCAGTGAATATAGTGTTTGATGATGAGATAAAGGCTCTTTTGATATTATGTTCTTTGCCTGAAAGTTGGCATGGCTTAGTAATGGCAGTTTCTAATACTGCATCTGCATCAAATATTTTGAAAGTAGAGGATGTTGTTAGTGTTATCTTGAATGAGGAAATACGCAGGAAAAGCACAGAAGAGGCATCTGGGAACGCTTTAAGTTTTGAGAGCAGGGGAAGGCAAAAAGAGAAGAGCAAGAAAGATAGAGCTAGATCCAAGTCAAAGGGGAAAGGCAGATCTAAATCCAGAAATGGTAGGAAGCCACAATGATGGAATTGTGGAAAGATGGGGCACATAAGCAGAGACTGTTGGTCAAAGCCTAAGGAGGACAACCAGCATGAAGGAAAGGATGAAGCCAAGATTGCAGGTATTGCACAGGATGCTTTAATTTTCTCTCTGCATAATAATATAGAATCTTGGGTATTAGATTCTGGTGCATCTTTTCATGCTACTCCTAACAGGGAATATTTCAGTGACTATATCCAAGGAGATTTTGGAATAGTGTACTTAGGAGATGATGAGCCCTGTAAAATAATTGGCAAAGGCAAAGTGCAGCTGAAGATGCAGAATAGCAACACATGGGTGTTGAGAGATGTGATGCATGTTCCTAGTTTGAAGAGAAATTTGATTTCTGCAGGCAAGCTAGGTGATGAGGGTTGTACAGTAACTCTCACAGCAGAATCTTGGAAGGTAACCAAGGGTGCACTTGTTATGGCTAGAGGTAAGAGAGAAGGTACTCTCTACTTGTGTGATTGTGTTACTAACAAATCTCCTTCAGTTTTATCTACTTCAGATGTGGATGCTAAATTGTGGCACTCAAGGCTTGGCCACATGAGTGAGAAGGGGATGTCTATTCTTAAGTCTAAAGGTATGCTTTCAAATTTAAAAGGCATAGATCTAGAGTTTTGTGAGCACTGTGTATTTGGAAAACAGAAAAGGGTTAGTTTTCTCAAAACTGGGTCTACTAAGAAGAGGCACAAGTTGGAGCTTGTTCACACAGACGTGTAGGGACCGGCTCAGGTTGCTTCCATTGGAGGATCACAGTACTATGTATCATTCATAGATGATGCCATAAGGAAGGTATGGATCTACTGTATTAGAAGAAAATCTGATGTATTTAATACTTTTAAAGTTTGGAAAGCTATGGTTGAGAATGAAACAGGTAAAAGATTAAAGTGCCTGAGATCAGACAACGGTGGTGAGTTCTGCAGTCATAAGTTCAGAGATTATTGTTACATGCATGGAATTCGTAGGCAAAGGACAGTTCCAAGGACACCTCAGTAGAATGGTATTGCTGAAAGGATGAACAGGACAATTATGGAGCGTGCAAGATGTATGAGATTGCATGCCGGTTTGCCCTTACAGTTCTGGGCACAAGCTATTGACACTGCAGTGTACCTGATTAATAGAGGACCCTCTACAGCTCTGGATGGTGGTATTCCAGAAGAGGCATGGACAGGTAAAAAGTTTGATCTTTCATATTTCAAAGTTTTTGGTTGTGAAGCCTTTGTGCATATAGATAAGGAAAATAGAAAGAAGCTTGATGCTAAGTCTATGAGACGCACGTTTATTGGCTATGGCTCAGATGATTTTGGTTACAGATTATGGAATCTAGAAACTAACAAGGTAATCAGGAGCCGTGATGTTGTTTTCAACGAAAGAGTGATGTATTGTGATCAGCTAAGGAAGTTGAATCAGCCTGAGCAGAGCAATAGTGAATTGGATGAGGTGAAAGTCCAAGGTGAGCTCGCGGGAAAAAGAAATAATCACTTACAGGAAAACACAGAGACCGACGTCAGCAGGTTAGGAACCAGCGTCGACAGGACAGAAACCGGTGTCAGCAATACAGAGACTGACATCGGCCGTACAAGTACCGAGGTCGGTCAGGCAGAACCGACGTCGGCTAGTAACAGGTCTACAGGTGACCGAGGTCGGTCACTGTCAGAAAATTTGGGTGGACAGCGTGTTGAGAACGAGTCCAAGACACCCATCAGGAGGTCAGAAAGGGTGAGTAAGCCTCCAATTAGATATTCTCCTTCTTTATATTATTTATTACTAACTGATGGTGGAGAACCAGAGAGTTTTGAAGAAGCAATACAGGTGGAGTCCAAGAGTGAGTGGGAGCGTGGCATGGTTGAGGAGTTGGAGTCCTTAAGAGAGAACCAAACATGGGATTTGGTTGAATTGCCAGCTGGTAAGAGAACACTTAAGAACAGATGGACCTACAGGTTGAAGGAAGGCAAGAATGGACAGATGAGATACAAGGCCAGATTAGTGGTAAAAGGATTCGCACAAAAGCCAGGTATTGACTTTGGCGAGATTTTTTCTCCAGTTGTAAAAATGACTTCAATAAGGGTTGTATTGTCTTTGGTTGCTTTTGAGGATTTGCATCTTGAGCAGCTAGATGTTAAGGCAGCGTTTCTTCATGGAGATTTGGATGAGGAAATTTATATGGAACAGCCAGAAGGATTCGAGGTCAAGGGTAAGGAGAAGTTTGTGTGCAGGTTGAAGAAAAGCTTGTATGGCCTCAAGCAAGCTCCTAGGCAATGGTACTTGAAATTTGACAGGTTTATGACTGAGCATGGCTACAGTAGGTGTCAATCAGACCATTGTGTGTATTTCAAGAGATTTGATAACGGTAGATATATTATTCTATTGTTGTATGTAGATGACATGCTGGTTGCAGGGTCTCACATGTAGGATATCTCAGAGCTTAAGGTAAAATTAGCTCAAACGTTTGCTATGAAGGATTTGGGAGCAGCGAAGAAAATCCTTGGCATGAGCATTAGGAGAGACAGGAAAAATCACAGGTTGATATTGTCTCAAGAAGATTATGTGGACAAGGTGTTGAAACGGTTCAATATGCAAGATGCTAAACCGGTAAGCACACCTTTGGCTGGACATTTCAAGTTAAGTAAAGAACAATGTCCCAATTCATATGAAGAGGTAGAGTACATGAGTAAGGTTCCATATTCTTCCGCGGTAGGAAGTTTGATGTATGCAATGGTATGTACTAGACCAGATATTGCCCAAGCAGTGGGAGTGGTAAGTAAGTATATGGCCAATCCAGGTAAGGAACATTGGAAAGCAGTTCAATGGATCCTTAGATATCTGAGAGGAACCAGTGGTAGACACTTGTGTTATGGAGGCTCAGATACTTCTCTACATGGCTATGTAGATTCAGATATGGCAGGGGATTTGGATGGCAGGAGAAGCACCACAGGTTATGTTTTTACTGTAGGTGGAACAGCGGTTAGTTGGATATCTAAGTTGCATAAGGTTGTAGCCTTGTCAACTACAGAAGCAGAATATATTGCAGCTACAGAAGCTAGCAAGGAGATGATATGGATGACACGGTTCATGGAAGAGCTTGGAAGGGAGTATGGAAGTTGTAGATTATATAGTGACAGTCAGAGTGCAATCCATTTGGCTAAGAACTCAGCTTTTCACTCAAGGACCAAGCACATACAACTAAGGTATCACTTCATACGACAGGTATTGGAAGATGGTGAGTTAAAGCTGGAGAAAATCCATACAGATAGGAATCCTGTTGATATGCTAACAAAGCCGGTTACTAAGGAGAAGTTGAACTTTCATTCAACTTCTATTGGTCTTCATGATTGAGTTGAAGATGGAGGAGCTAGAAGATGTTGCTGTACAGGTACTGGTGCAGCTGGTTTATCTCCAAGTGGGAGATTGTTAGGGTGTGGAGCTAAAAGCTTCACCAAGGAGCATACAAATCAGGTTCGGGTCTACACAGACACCGGCGTCGGTCAGGAGCGACCGACGTCAGTCACAGGCGGTTGGAGAGACGCCGACGTCGGCAGAAGGGTCGGCCGACGGCGGTCACAGACAAGCAGTAGGAACCGACGTCGGTACCTGCGTGTCCAGAAAGCTATTTTCGTGGACAGAAGCGAGTGTATGCATGATAAGTTTGAGTTGTGAACTCAAGCATGCGTCTCTATTATTAGCATTACTATTTTTGGAGCCCTTGTTCAAGAGGCTTAACTGCTTGTTGGTTGTACATGCTCAAGTCTCCTAATTCTATATGTAGAATTAGATCTTCTTAGCTTAGTATGTGAGTAAGTAATTTGTAGTGAATTATTGGAATTCATTGTGTGTGAAGAACAGTACAGAATTGAATCAATCCAGGCTTGTTGGAGTTGATTGTTCTTGAGAGAGAGCTCTTGAGGAATTGAGATCTATTGAGAGATCTATACATCTAGGAGAGGTGTGGAAGAAAGAAGCTTTCTTCAATTGTATTCCTTTGTAAAGAGTTTTGTTAATACAAGTTTTCAGGGTGTTTTCTTGTATCTCTTGTTCTTGATATTATCATTCTAATTACTTGTCAATCTGGTATAATTCCGCGTTTATTGCTATCATAGTTGTAATCTATTGTTGGATTGATCCCCCATGTGTCTTTGGCATACTTTGCCACAATCATATGTCGCCAATCCTCTGTAATGTGGACCATGGTACTCAAAAATGGCCTGCGTGAAAGAGCATCGGCCATAACATTCTGGGTGCCCTTGATGAAAGAGATGTCAAAATCATATGCCTGTATTTTACTCACCCACTTCTGCTGACGATCATTGAGGTCTCGCTGCCCCAAGAAATGTCTCAAACTATTGTGGTCCATTTTGATGCAAAATTTGCTACCCATGAGGTATTGCCTAAATTTTGCTAAGGCATGCATGATAGCAAGCATCTCCTTATCATATATGTTGTACAGTCTCTATGGTCCTCTAAGCTTATAGCTCTCATATACTATGGGGTGCTTGTCCTGCATAAGCACCACTCCAATGCCCTCCCCTGAAGCATTGCACTGAAGCTTGAACAACTTCAAAAAATTAGGTAGTGCCAAAACTGGGCACGTAGTCATCAACTCCTTAAACCTCTCAAAACACTCCTGTGCTTCAAGTGTCCAACAAAAAGCACCCTTTTTAGTCAAATCTATCATAGGAGCTGCATGTTGTGAATAACCATTCATGAACCTTCAATAAAATCCACACAAGCCTAGAAATCCCCTTAGTTGTGTTAGGTTTGCTGGAATAGGCCAGTCTATGATAGCACGGATCTTCTCAGGATCCATCTGCACTCCCTCTGCACTCCTCAGTAGTGAATGGAAGACTCTATTCATGGTGGACTGAAATGTTTTTGGTGCATTAGTGAGCCTGAATGGCATCACTATAAACTCATAGTGTCCATAATGGCAACGAAAAGCTGTCTTCTCCATGTCCTGCTCACGAACCCTGATCTGATGATAGCCTGACCTTAAGTCTATCTTCGTGAAGTAATGTGAACCATGGAGATCATCAATAAGCTCATCAATACGAGGTATAAGATACTTGTTCTTAATGGTTCTTTTATTCAGGGCTCTGTAGTCAATGCACATGCGTAGGGTGCCATCCTTCTTCTTCACTAGAACAACTGAAGAAGCAAACGGTGATTTGCTAGGCCAAATGTGACCCATAGCCAGTAACTCCTTAATTGTTTTTTCGATCTCATCCTTCAACTGCTTAGGATGTCGATAAGGAGTAATCATAATGGGCTTAGCGCCCTCCTCAAGCTCAATAATGTGCTCAATGCCCCTATCTGGAGGTCTCCCTGGTGGAATGTCACTAAATACCTTATCATGCTTGACTCTCAATTGCTGAATGTCAGGATGATACTGGGTCTTCTGTTGTCCCTCCTGCATTGGTGCTAATGTGCACTTGGCAGCCCACTCTACCATGTCATGTCGAATGAGCCTCTCCATCCGATTTAAAGAAATGGTTTTGATGTTAAAATCTCGTATTGCTTTAAGAATGTGAGTCTTCCCATCTACATAAAAATGGATCTCCATATCCTTAAGACTAAGAATGACTACCTCAAGGGAATGAAGCCACTTCATGCCCAAAACCAAATCTATATCCCCCATGTTGACCACATAATAATCAGCCTTGAACTCATAGTTGTTCAAGCGCAATGGGAGATCTCTGATCATTCACTCACACTTGAGGGTGTAATCGTCAGCTACCTTAACTCTAATGCCCTTGAACTCTTCTGTGGTGAGTCCACGCTTCTCCACAAATCTAGTATCAATAAAATTATGTGTGGCTCTCGTGTCAAGAAGGGTAATGACCCTCTGTCCTGCCAAAACTCCCCAGAGTCTGAATGATCCCTTGTGCTGGATGCTAGATAGACGTGCCTCCTGAATCTAGAGCTCTGACTCTACCTCTACCCTAGGCTCTGAAGCCTCAGCCTCTGGCTCCTCAGAACAATCATGATGTTTAGAATCTTCTGATTCCTCATCCTCATAATAGGCCCACATCACCCTATTTGCTTTGCCCTTAGGCCTCAAAGGATAATCATTATTAGCATCATATGGACCTTTGCAGTAGAAACAAAGCTTCTTCCTGCGTAGATCATTAAGAGGCTCTCTATCTAATGGTGGTGCTGCTGGGTTGGCCTTTGAATTATTCTTAACACTTAATTTATCTATGTTGAAACCTGGTCTTTCTCTGTTCCTGCTGAGGCCTTACTATCCCTAGATGAAGAAGTACCTCTGGAGTTAGATCTACTTGATGGGGCTGCCATCTCCATACTACGTACCTTCTTCATAGCTTCCTATAATGAAGGAAGATCAAAGCCTTTGATCCAACCTCTCAATGGTTCTGTCAATCCCTCCATGAAGAGTACTACTAGTCACCTCTCTGAAATGTCAGGAACCATAACTGATAACCTCTAGAAGTCACCAATGTAAGACTCTAGACTGCCGCTTTGGCCCAACTATGCCAACTCTCAGAAATAGGACTCTGGATCCCTCTGATCAAAATGCTCTACCAACCTATCCACAAACTCTTGATAAGATGTGATTTGATCATGATGGAGTGTCACCATCCCGTGGTGCCACCAATTGTGAGCTACTCCCTCAAGATGTAGTGTCGCATATCTGATAGCATCTTCCTCAGCCATCAGACACAATGTGAGAAATGTGTCCAACTTACTAATCCAGGCCTGGGCTGTGACCTTACCACTTCTGTCAAACATCGTGAGTGTGAGCTTGCTTGTAGCATGCTTAAGATCATTGTTCTGATGTCTAGGTCTCCTGTCCTGTCTAACCAATCTGTAGTGTTCTCTCCTTAGATTAACAAAATGATCAAAGGTCATCCTCTCTCAAACATGAGGAGGTAATAAATTCCACTCATCATCTATAGCTAGGTAAACATCTACAAATGAGGAATCTCCTGCCTCCTCCTCTGCTGGAACTTCTGGTTCCTCTCGAACAAACGTAAGACGTGTAGGTCTATCCGCTATTCTAGAGTGGCCCTGTTGGGGTCTCTGATTAACCGTAACATCTTTGTTATCACCTTGGTCCCCATTCTATCTATCAGGTGGGTTCATCCTCCTTATCATAGTAGCTAGTACTTGTAGTGCTTGTGTCATCTCATGGTAGGATTCTCTGGTACCGGGATCATCATTATGTCGGTGGGCCCTGGGTGGGCTACCCTCACGTCTGTCACTCATGATAATTGACTGTTGTTCTAACAATTGGGTACCTTCAAGCAAAGCTCTACTACGCATGTAATACCCATGTGGTCCCAACTCTTGTGGCTACATAAGATTTTCACACCCTCAGGATGGCAGGATTTAGCTCTGATACCACTGTAATATCCCTTCGAATATCAAAACAAAAGCTCTGAATTGCTTATCTGAATTTTTGTAAAATATGTTCAAATAGATAAATAAATCACAGTATAAACTCTTATTTATTTTCTCATAAGCTTACAATAGAGGTCCTCTGTCAAGTATACAAATAATATTGAAAGTACAGCCTTAATAGCCTAAATATTCTACAAATTAGGAAAGAAATCTGAATCTGGTACGTCTCGACCTGCTGTGTAAAAAACACAGTCACTGACATCGGTTATACTGCTATCGTCAGTCTATCTGTAGTCGTTAACTCACCGACATTGGTGATATGTCGACCGATGTCGGTCTCTGTAGGTCTCTGTTCACCGATGTTGATGCCTAAACTTTCTATTGATGCATACAGATTTTCACAGATCTATATAGAATTTGTACGGCCGTTAATATAGCACAACCTGTATGCTTGATCCTGATCTGTAGAATTATGGGCTAATATAAAAGATCTATATCTGGATAATTCTTGAATCAAAACCCAAAAATAATGAAATACCTGTAAACCTTTGTGATAGCTTCTGTGTGAAGTTATCTCTCAAACTTGTAAACACATGTGATAACTTTTATATGAAGTTATCTCTCAATTTGGCAATAGATCGGCTGATCTCTCACAACCTTTGAATTTCACACAATGAAGAGTTGACGTTCTTCAATGCAAATGGAATCCTAGAACCCTTGGCTCAGTCTTCACAGAAGAATTTCTTAACAAGAATCAATATCAATAATAATCATGAATACAAACTCTCTCCCATGAGAGATCCTTATACCCCTCCAAAGGTGTGCTTGCTAAAATTAGATTCCCTTAAATTAGACTTAGGGCTTCCTTAAATTAGAACTAGGGTCTTAAAATTAGACCAATTCTTAAATTAGAATTAGGATCCTAAAATTAGACCCAATAATTAATAATCAATAATTAATTAATAATTAATTAAAATTGGACCAAATAATTAATATTTGATTAAATCAATCAAATATTAATATCTCCCTTAATTCATGTCCGAAAGAGCCCGAATGAAATCTAACCCATCTCCATCAAGACCCTCTATCCATCCCATCAGCCTACGAGGGTCACATAATAGGCTAATCATCCGCTCGAAAAGATGTCAACTAGAAGGGGACATGACACTTTCCAAATGAT
This sequence comes from Torreya grandis, assembly GCA_037957365.1. NCBI lineage: Eukaryota > Viridiplantae > Streptophyta > Pinopsida > Cupressales > Taxaceae > Torreya > Torreya grandis. Next base: position 945,888 of record JARHVA010004666.1, on the reverse strand, counting down.
CTTTGAATGGGATTTTATAGGGATATATTGGTCATGGGTTAGATGAAACTAGACTGGGCTAACATAATAATGAAGAGGAATTGGGAAAAAATTATCATTTGGGTTTGAAAGGTGATTGGACAAGAGTGTTGGAAAGGGGACACCCTAGGGTCTAGCATACCCGTCCAACTTTGGCACTATTGTCCTAGGTAGATGAGACCTAAGGGGAGGGATAAGTCATGAAGAGAGGGTCTTGGCTCAGCTGGGGTCAAGTTTGAAAGGCTATGGATGACTAAAAATTAGTTAAAATAATCTTGAGAGGGTCTAAAAATAAAATAAGAGGGACCTATAGATTAGGTATCATTAGCCATGCTCAAGTAACCAATTTTACATTTTATATGACTACATTTTCCCCCATTTATTCTAGTGATGTAGAAAATCAAAATATTAGGATAAAGGAAAAATATAAAATGTACCTAAACTTACTTTCAAAGGTGAATCCCATGAATCTTGTGATGCTAAATAATACTGGATAGTCCATAGAGAGCATGTTGTGCAAGTGTGAATTTATAAAAAAATAAATATTAGATCAGTTCTTATTATATATGATATAAAATAATAACATACAAATTTTAATAAAAGAGGGAAGAAGAGAAATTAATTAATACACCTCACTAGGTACGTAAACCAATATAAAACCTATTGTGCTCCTGAGTAAGGCTGAGTAATGCTGGATGTGCTAGATGATGTTGTACCAAAAGTTATATTACAAACAGAGCTGAGTGCTCAATTCCCTCAAAATTAGCTCAATAATGCAAAGGATAACCCTTTGGCTCCATCATCACATACTAAGTGAGGCTATGTGATCATGCATGTGTCAATCAATGTCTAGACTTTGTGTCCAATCCCTCTGAATAAGTGGCTCAAGAATGCAAAGGCTAGCCCTTTGGCTCCATTATTGCCACATGAAGTGAAGCTCTAAACTAATAGTGGTATGTATGAATGTGTTTGTCATATGAGATGGATTATAAATCGCTTGAAATCTTTATAAATCTAAAAATGTGGCATGGGTAGTTGAATGTGTGCTATAAACTAGGCTAATGTTGGCAAACTAAGAAAAGATGGAGATTAGCCTTGTATGAAAGCCACTCCAAAACTAAAAATTTGGATTATGTGGAAGCCACTCAGGAACTAAATAATGTGGAGGTTAGGCTTATATGAAAGCCACTTTGAAATGATTCTAAACACTTGAAGATGGAATAAGGCATGCAACTACTGAGAATGCCTGGGTAATGCTAAAAATTAAAAGAAAAGAAGCAAAATTGATATGCAATCTACCCCCAATCATTGGTGTCTAAAACATGGATTATAATCTAGAAGTTATACTAATTTCCCTATCTAAAAATGGAAGTGAGAACCAATCATGTCATACATGATGCCCCCTATGTCTAGATTCCTTGAGAAAATTGTACTAAAAATTGTTAAACTGAACTAGTTTGAATGTGTAAAATTGTAGTTGAACCTACCTTTCTACCTACTTTTGGAAAACTTCATTTTTTTGTTGTTTGGATAGGAGCACCAAAAATAAGACACCTCAGTGTTTGGAACTATAGTATACCCTTGACACTATTGTCTTGGGATAGAACTAAATACTTTTTTGGAATCTTGACTGTTTGCCTGGTTGTTCTGAGTGGTTTGATGCCTAGTTGTTTTGGTTGTTCTAAAACTAGTTTTTTCAACTGATAGGATCTTTGATCTCTATAAATAAACCTTATTTTTCCCCCTTCTTTTGAGGGTAGGAATAGCTACCCTATAATGACAACCCTTAGAAGAATAATCCCTACAAGTATGTCAAGTTGGAAATATACATGATATAATAATGAAAATCAATAAGATATCTCAAGATATAACATGGTTTTATTTGAGAGATTGTTAGATCAACAGGGGTATGCCTAGATAGATATAATAATTTAGTAGCATGTGCAACGTACTGAAATAGAAATGAAAGTGTTTAGTTGTTAGTTATTAGTTGTTAGTTGTTAGTTGGATGGATGGAGCATGATGTCCATCATGGCATCCAAGAAAATAGGAAAAAATACATGATATGGATCATGGCATTGCAATAATCAAGTAACAACACACAAAGCAAGAATTAAGAAACATACAAGGGTGGCCAATGGGCCACATAAATAAGGGACATGGGCACATGTCACTCAAACTAGAAAACAAGCATATAAGGCATGTTCAAATGCCACATACACATATAAGTGAAACAAGAAATTTTGGTATAAGGGCCATAGGCACATAGAAGAGTATAAGAAAAGGAAATTGGAAAATGTCCTAAGGCACATATAGGAGACAAGCAGGAATTTGAAATGCAATCACACAAGTTATGTTAAGTAAGAAGAGAAAGAATGTAATAAGTGGAAAGATAGAATCACATCTAACTAATCAAAGCAAGAGTGAAAGTATGAAAAATATGTGTAGTACAAGACTAGATATATTCTAAGAGATACATAAGTGATAGATACTAGTGAAATGTCAATATAGTGATATGTGTAATGTAGTAAGTAATGTACATCAATATGATAACTTGAAGTGTGTAGTGTAGGAATGACATAACCTAAATGGTGTAGTCATATAGGAGATGCCCCCAGTGGGTATGTATATCGATGTGTGTTTTGATGTAGAATTAAGATACCCCCTCAATGGGTAGAATGAAGTAATCAAATAGCTAGATGTCACTACACACACTCAAAAGAGATCAAGTGAAGCTTGATAATGTAGATAAATCGACAGACAATAACATAGAATAGAAAATGTAAGTCTAGCATATTAGTAACAATGTAAAGCATGGATAATGCATATAGTTGAAATATTTTTGGTGTTTTTGACATATTTGAATGTTTTTATATTTTGAATGTTTTTAGATATGTACAATCAATTATAAGATTACTATGTACAAGTAAGTGAAAAGAAGATAAATACAAGTAATTATGAAAATTTATGTACAATCAAGGCTGAGAAGAGATGATACTAACTCATGAGTCCCATGGGAGACTCCCTATCATGTTGTCTTGTATCAAAAAAATGAGTCATGTGTGATTTTTAAGCATGAGGGATTGGCTACGAATGTGACTTTGAATATTTGAATTCATTACTGGTATCTTGGAAATCATAATAATCTATATTTTTCCACTCATCATAATCATCTTAACTTTGAACCAATGGAATGCTAGTATTGTCTTTTGTTGTATCTAGATCTTTTCCTTTGATGAATTATGTCTATGAATGATTTTCCTTAGGATGTTCAATAAATCCCAAACCTTAGTGAAAAACATTATCAATTGCTAGAATAGGAGTAGTGATGCCTTGAACATGCTTGCCTAACCCTTGACCTTGATAATCAAACTATTGTAGATATTTCTGACCAAACACATACTACGTTGAAATTTGAGCCTCATTTTAGAGAGATAGATTTGCATGTTTTATATGCTTTACATGTGCTTTTGGTATTATTTTTTATTCTAATTTTGTTTTTAATCCTTTTGTTGTTCTAAGTTATACTTTGGTAACCACTTTTATACTATTTCTAAATTTGACCCTTTGTGAATGTGTTTTTGTGTTTCTATGGATTGCTTGATTGATTTAACTTATATAGGGTCCTCATTAGAAATTATCTATTGTATATGATTTTTTAATGCCAAACATGAATTAGTGTGATGCTCATTTATTCTATGATATGTACAATAAAATTTGGATCTTCTCACTAGATGTAGAGGAGGTAGTTTGATCAACTTAGATTTAATCATTTCCCTTAGTGGCTCACTTGAACTCTTATTTGATCTTTGAATGCTTTTTGAATCAGTAATTATAGAGTTACTTTACTATGATTTCTTAGTTTGATATTTAACATTTCTTACAATCAATTAACTAGGTGAAGCTGCATATGTATGATTGACACTAGGGTGCCTTTGAGGTGTCTATATTATAATTTTATTTTCCAATGTTGTGATATTTTCATGTAATAGTTGATTCTACATTTTTAACTCTGAAAATAACTTGTTCATACTAGTGATTTAGTTCCTTAGAGTCTCACAAGTGCAAACCCTTATTTCTTCTGATTGAACATGTAAGCACATATACTGAAGAGGGTTTGAATAGGCTATATGTGGAATGTATGCATTAGGAATACCATTATATTCTACCTCACCTTTTGGAGGGTTGATAGCATGGACTTGGTTAGAGGGAAAGTAGCTATCACCCTCTTGAGGGAGAGGAGGAGAAGGGGTTTCTTTCCTCTACATGAAACATGACATTGAAACAAGAGTATCCAAGGAGGCATATACATCTAGGTAGAAACCATGTATATGGGCTAAAATAAATGTAGGTGGATTTACAAATTGTATATAAATATGATTATAGAGAACATTCCACATGAGAGATAGCAAACAAGGGATGAAGAGTATGGAAATGTGTACTGATGCATAAAGAACTTTGACATGTACTATGATATGTCTAATATGTTTAGCAAGATAAACTTGAAAATTTTTCCATATGAGATATAGAGAACAAAGGGTAGAGATCATGAATTTGAATTTTTTCATAAAGGCAAATAAGATTTTGGCATGTAACATAACATTTTGAATGTGTTTAGTAAAATGGAGTTGGTAAGTATTCCATATGATTAAGAGAGAGCATGCAAAAAAAATATTTAAATCTTGTGCATTTTTGGTAATGAATTTTGTAATATCATCCCTTATTATAAAAATTAACCATGAAGTGCAAATAATGAAGATTTGTACTATCATATGGTATACTTCATCATTCATGTACATGATAGGGCCCATTATGGTTTCCTTATTATTTGCAAGAAATGTAATAAAAAATTATACATAAATGAGAATCATTTTTGCAATTTGATTATGGATGTAAGGTGATACCTAAAGAAGAAAAATAGGAGCTAGTATAATGTTCTCTTCTGCATGTAATTCAAATGTTGATGACACTCATTATTTAATAAGTAGTGAACCACTTCCCTATACCATTTATCATTGGTAATGTCTTCAAGTATGTAATGTTGGAAAGTGATTTGTGGATCTAGTTTATCCATCATTTTGTTTAACCCCCGTCCTCTCATAATTTTCATTGATTGAAGCTCAAGGTCTAACTATTGAATTATAGTCATCTACTTGCCTCTTTGCTCACCCAACTCATTCTATATTAACATGGGTTTCACCACTAGATCAGGCACAACAACAACAAAAATTTTAATGCACAATATGTAACGCCAAAATTTATTGACAACATTGATCAGTTCAAACTCCTAATTATCCGTCATAGTGTATCTCAATTCTACATTTAATTTGCACCATGGGACCCAAGACCAGGTATATGAGGGAGTGTTATTTTAGAGATATATTTATATGGAACAATTGAACACACATTTAATGGAGTGGAAGTATTAGTATCTATAAATGCAAATTCTATTCATAAATTAAAGAATGGGGAATGTAAAATACAATGTCTGCAATGCATGTATATAGAGTATATGCATGGTGCAAGATATATGTGTTATGACTGTCTAAATGGAATTGATTTGGTTATGTTATTAGCTATCTTGGTTAGATGTGTATATTACATATTTAACATGCATTATTACAAGAATAGTATTAAATATTATATAGCTACCAAGGAGGATGTTTATAGGTACACTGATCTCCTATCATATGTAGTAGATGAAAATGGTTTGAGTAATTAATGTCCAATTTGTCTTCAATAATTCCCAATCTCATGATCCTTGGTTGGAGGCTAATGTTGAGCTAGGCCAAATTTTGAATCATGCAATTTAGGTAGGATAACACATGGTTGTTTTGAGGTAGGACCCAAAGGATCAAGAGAGTTTATGAGTAGATGCTATGAGGAGTACAAGAATACAAGATGTAAGGTGTGTAGTGAGATGTGCAAATTATAATCTAAGGTGATAGTTGCATGAAAGTTTGAAAATAGGCATGATACTTGTGTGTAATGTTGTGATAAAACTTCAATCAAAAGATTATGCATGATTATGTGAGGAGTTTGAGATATTTTCATAAGAAAAAATTAAGAGTGTATTTAACTATGCAATGATTATGAATAGATCATTCACCCTTTTTTGAAGAGCAATGGTATCTATTACATTGGTGTGTAGATGAGAAATATACAATAAAAGTTTATGAGAAGTGTAAAACTTAGCTTAATCAACATATTTTCCAACCTTGACTAGTAAAAACATTTCATGTGTGCCATGGAAAGTACATGTGTCTATCACTTCGATGATGTGGTCCTTTCATATGGACCATAAGTGTTTATGATCTAAATTAGAAGGATGTTGTGTCACTATTGGCTCAAGAAGTTGTGGAATATAAGGATTGAGAAGTTCCACATTGAAGTCTAGGTTCATGCCTAAGTAATGAGGTAGATCAATAATAAAGGATTTCTCACCAGCTCTGCATAGAATGGTGTAAAGACTGTAGCATAAAGGCTTGATATTTTGGTGTGAAATTTTGAAGAATTCCTCATGAATGTGTAGTCATAATTTTTCACTAACTAAAAATGTATGAGGTGTCTAATGTGTTTCATGGAACTCCTTTACTTTAATTTTGTGTGAGAGAGAATATATTAAACTTTTTGATGTATAGACTAGATGTGTCACAAAAAATTATCAGCTTTATCCACTTTTTGTTTTTGTATGTGAAACTTAGTGTTATCTAGTACATAGTAGGATATGTCTATAGGTGCTAAAGGTTAAAACCCAAGACATGTCTATAATGGACTCTAACCCATAAAACTATGAAGGAATAAATTATATGCATGTTTAATGTACAAGAGGTGTTCATCCCAAGTATAAGCAATTACTGAGTTATACATTCATAAAAGATGAACAAGTGTTTGATTGAACACTTTGGTTTTACAATTTGTATTTGGATGAAAATATGTCAATCAATATATTTTTATACCCATAAATTCCCATAATACTTGCAAAGGGTGAATTACGAAGCATGGATCTTGATAAGATATTATGGATGTTGGAAACCCAAAATAAACCCAAAAATGGTTGAAGAAATCTTATGTAGTGCCAAATACATCAATGTATTTCTTGCAAGTGATCATGATAGTCATATTAGAAAACCTATCCACCATAATGAACACAATATCTTGGGGTCTTGGTGTAGTGTGCCTCCAAATGAGTCACTATCAAGGTGCACCATTAGGAACATAGAGATGTCTGAGCTTGTATAGAATCTAGTCAAAATACTAGAACTCATGAACTTGTTTACCTTGCACTAGGTAAGTGTAAGTTGTTGCAAAGTCTTGCTTAGCTGAGTAGAGGGATACCTAGTCTATGATGTTATGGTTATGCATGTCTAAGACCATGATGAGTGCATGAACCATTAGTTATCTAAATAAATATACTACCTTATTGTCCTTCCATTTATTGTGCTTAATCATGAGATGAAACTAATATAGGTAAGTCATCCATTTCATGTGCCATGTATTCTCCAAATTTTTATGCATCTACAAGAGATAAATTAGTTCGTGGGTTGAATGAACAACTATCTCCTTCCCCAAAATTTAGTGTCACCATTGCTTGATTTATTGCATAATAACATATAATTGTTTCTCATAGGTGTGGTACCTTTGCACCATCTCACTAAAAATCTCTAAGTGGTATGTAATTGTATTTCCATGTCGCATGAAAACTGCACTGAGCATATACTTAGATACATTAGTGTGAATTTCAAAGGAATACATAATATATAGAAATCAAATAATAGGCATTATGTAGATGCATTGCTTGAGTTCCTCAATAGCACTATATTGCACATGAGTCTAATCAAACTTGGATTTTGATATGTTATCTCGTTGAGAGCCTAAGAGATGTGCATGAAATCAAGGATGAACCTAATGTAGAATTTATTAGGTCCAAGAAAAATCCTTAATTCTATGAAATTGTGTAGATTAGGCCAATATTGGATCACTTTGATCTTATTTGGATATACATGGATGACTATGTAATCGATGATGTATCCTAAGTACTAGATCTACATAGTGCCAAATGTACACTTTGTAAAGTTATCTTTAAACTTGTGTTGTTTCAAGGTGTGAAAGATGTGTGAGATGTGCTCCAAATGATCCTCCTAAGTCTTGTTGAAGATGGGAATTCCATCCAAGTAAATGATGATGGAGTTAATGAAAGGACTTAGTAGATCATCTATCAAGCACATGAATGTGGATCGTGCATTGGTTAGGCTAAAAGGCATGACTAACCATTATTATAATCCTTCATATATCTTGAATTTTTTTATTCTAAACATCATCAAGATGGACTAGGCCCTAATGATAACCTAAATTCAAGTCAATCTTGGTGAAGTATTCATCTCCTCAGAGTTAGTCTAGAAGGTCATCAATACATGAAAGAGGATATCAATTATTCATTATTATATTGTTGAGTACATGATAATATATATAGATCCACTAGGACCTATCCTTCTTTGGTGTGAGGACTATCAGACTACAAAAATGTGAATAATTAGGCATGATCTTGCCCTAATCAAGGGCATCTTGTATTTAATAATAAATTTCATTATTCTCCCAAATTGATCTTTGATATAGGGGTTATTTAGAAGAGGGGATCAAGGGACCAAATTGATGCCATGTTTTATTGTGTAGTGTGTTGGAAGTCATTTAGGGTTTGTAAAGACTTTGATACACTACCCTAGTAACTTGTTGAGCTAATGTTGCTAAGACATTTTATGAGTGTTGTGCACTGCTAAAGTTTTATTTATCATCTATTTTTTAGTTTTGTCAGGGTAAATGATGAGAAACATGAAATTATATACATGTGAGACAAGTTAAAAACATTATTTGGTAGAGATAAAAGTGACATTGGTCATGGACATTGACTCAAATAGGTGGTAAAAATGATCTTTCATATAAATAGTCCAATGTTGTGGCTTGGCTTGATACGTAGCTTTGTGATAATACATATATTGTCTCCCTAAGAAGACATCACAAACCTCTAGAGGTTCAATGTCACAAGTGATATTATCCTCTAAAGGCTTGAATTTGTATTGAAAATTTCACTATCTTTAGACTTGTATATACTTCCCTTGTTGTATCCACCCCATATAATATGGATTAGGGTGCATAGTAGTGGTAATAGAAAGGTGTTGATTTTTTAATTATGAAATGATGGTATTTTTACTTCCACTATCGATGATGACATGGAGAGGTTGAGCCTTCACCTAGAACTTTGAGTGAAATAGATGTTCATGCTCTTTAAATATGTTGATCATAGTATTATCGGTGCTTAAATAAGAGGCATATAAAATAGTGTTATGCATCAATGTAGGTTTTGATGTAGACTATGTGATCAAGGACTACTACACATAATTTAACATCATTGTGGTGGATGAATGATGTTAGTGGCACCACTTATCACTAGATTTATTATTTACTTTATCTAAATTAGAAGTCATAAGATCCTTTGAGTGTTGTGTAGTCTTCTAAGGCTACTCAATTTTTTTAGAATGTTAATGCTTCTGCATAATGGGTTATTATGTGGAGTTGTGTGAGGGTTGGGTCTTTCAAACTAAATTATATGAAAAGGTGGTATGTTTCTTCATCTTTGATTTCACTTCAATATTTGCAACATTATGATATGCTCATCCCAATGTCTCATAAGTCAATAAATCTAATTTCACATAGATATAGGGTGAGATTCCACTGATCCAATTCAGCACAATATGTTATTTTCTCAAGTTCTCTTACAAGCACAAAAAGTACTCATGGAGTATGTTTGTGTAGTATTCCATTGACTAATCCTTACACTGGTGCATTTTTTGGAACTTGATCTATTCATTTTTAAAGTGTTAGAGAGGGTAGTATTCTTACTTCACTGCATTGACAAAAGTCTTCCATGATTTGACTAGAACACACTCTTGTGAACACTACACACTGAAGGTCTCCCACCAGTGAATAACTAGAATGGACATATTCAATATTGTGAAGTTTATATTCCTATCATGGGTGAAGTATTTGACTGAGAAGTATGCCTCAAGTTATCAAATCTAAGAATCCAATACTTTGGCATTGATCTTGCCTTCAAACACAGGGATGTTGAGACTGACTTATAATTATAAGGGGGTTTGTTATTGAAACCATTGTGGAGTATATTGTTGATATAGATGGGAAGATGTCAAGTTAATATACATCATTAACTCATGGAACTAACCAAAAATGTTTAGTGAGCTATGCCTCTAATGCATTGGCAATGAGCCTTCAAATTTATGGGGTTACCTCATGTTGATTCTAGGCATAAGTCATCTTGATTTTGCTATGACATTGTTTTGGAATATATGAAATACAAGTGAAAATTAATCCTTTTATTTCTCATTGTTTGAGTGTGGTTATAGACATAGAAATGAATAGAGCAAAGATATGATGAAACTGATATACACAATAGGGCCCAAGACTAAAAGTGTGGTGGATAACTAAGTTTGGTTGTGTAGAGTGAATGTACAGAGATATATTTAGATAAAATAATAAAACACACATAAAATGGAGTGGAAATATTAGTTATAATAAATGCAACTTTTATTCATACATTAGAGAATAGGGAATACACAATATAATGTCTATGGTGCATGTATATAGAGTATATGTGTATACACATAATATTTTTAAACTTTATCAATTATTGATGATTTCTATCTTGTAGAAACCTATCGAGTCTCAATATATCTAAGTGCACACCTTAAAGGGTACACTGGAAAGGGGTGGTCATAACATTAGATCTTTGAAAAACTATTTTCCCCTATACCACCACTTATAATAAACATAAACCTATCCTATACTTCCCTAAGATTTGAAACCTCCCTTACCACTGCTTAAAGTAATTCAATGCCTTAAATAACCCCTACCTAAGCCAGAAACTCTTTTGAAAATTTATGAACAAACTCAGCTTGGGTTGATCCTGCACTTAAAATATATTAGCATGTTATGGGACTTCGTTGACCTTGGATAACCCAGTCTAGGACCTAATTTAATTTTATTAATTAATGATATTGGGTCGATTGAGCTGATTCTAACAACTAAAATTTTAGAAAGGTTTAGGATTAGATCCAACTATACATACACATCATTTCCACCATTTCTTAGAGAGAGAGAGAGAGATAGAGTTAATTATTAATTTGCACTTCTTTACAATATACTTTTCCACTATTCTACTTGAGGATTCATTACTTAGGGTTTACACTTGGAGAATAATCTTATCTTATGGAAAAGTCTTGGATGTTTTGGCCTATCTTAGTGATCCTTCAAAACCACAACAAACTCTTTCAATTCACCATTAACCAAGGGAGATATTGAGTCTCATTAGGTTCATCTTCATGATAAGTATCTCTAACTCTTACTCCTCTATTTTAGTAGATAGAAGTAACATAAGTAATGGATTTTGAATGTATTTCTATATCCATGCATTAGGGTTATATCTATATTAACTTAATTATAATTATTATATGCATGTTTAATTTTATGTTTATTATCCCCATTTTGTGCCACATGATTTGCTAATCACTAGGTTAGATTCTAATTTACTTTGTAAATAATAAAACATAAGACCTAGCTAGGGTTATCACGTGGTGTTGTTTGAGTAGAGGCTTTGAAACCCGCTTTAGTGATATTTTTATGGTAGGGAACCAATTTTTTAGGTCTAGTGGATCCATCTTGGTCATGATCCCAATTGTCTAAATGTACCAACAAGAAGATGGGTAAGTGTGATTTATCTTCTTTCAGCTAGGATTGGTTTGTCGATCAAGTTTACTTTCTTATGTATACAATATGCATAAAGTAAGATATTTATGTTACAAATGTGTAAATGGAATTGATCTATTTGTGTTGTTAGCGATGTTGGTTAGATGCATAAATTACATATTTAACATGCATGATTATAAGAACAATATTAAATGTTGTATAGATACTAAGGAGGATATTGATAGATGCACCAATCTCTTATAAGATGTGCTAGTTAGCAATGGTCTAAATACTTAATGTTTAAGATGTATTCAATGATTCCTAATTCCATGATCCTCTATTAGTATTTAATAATTAGATGGGCCACATTTTGAATCATTTAGTTGGGGTAAGCTGACGCATGGCTGTTATGAGGTGGGGACCAAAGGAGAAAGTGAGTCTATGAGTATATTACCATGAGGTGCAAAATATTGTGAGTTGTGAGGTGCACAAACTATGATCTAAGGTAACCTTTGCATGAAAGTATATGATTAAGAATGAGACTTAAGCATAAGGTTGTGAGTAAACTTTAGTAAAAGGAGTACACATGATTTCATGAGAGGTGTGGGATATGAATAGAATAACAAATGAGGATTTTATTCGAATATGCAGTAGTTGTGCAATGATAAACATTAATCAAAAGTGAGATCATAAAATAAATAGGCTGTTTATTTCTATCCCCTTCTATTTGATTCAAAATATCAGTATTCGAATGCTTCGAATTGAAGGAGTAAATATAAAAAGGATGCATGTAATTGGGGATGATTAGCACTGATGTATGTATAATTACCTCTTTAATTTGGGTGAAATTTGCCTACATTTCACTTTTCCATTCTATTTTAATGTCCTTATTGAGCATGATATTTATGTCTATCTATATCTAAAAATTTGGATCTGAACTTACTCACAAAGTTAATCTTGCCACTTATGTTCCTTATTCACGCTGGGCAATGTGATTTTTAGAATAGCTTCTACTCTCTTAAGGTCTACTGATATACCCTGATCCAAAATGACATGGCCTAATAACTTTTCTGTGGTGACTCCAAATATACATTTCTTTGGGTTCAAGGAGACCCATGGTCTCTACACCATTTAACACTTTTATCAAATCCTTTACATGATCCACCCTTCTTTTGGAGAAGACTATCAGATCATCCATGTACATAATTATAAACTCTCCCAAAAGGTATTTGAATGTAATGTCCACTAATATTTGAAAGGTAGAACCTATTTTTTTTCAATCCAAATGGCATTCTCTTGTATGTGAATGTGACCCACGTGGTTTTGAAATATATCCTAATATAATCTTCATAGTTGACCACTACTTGGTTATATGCAAAATATCCATCCAAAAAAGACATCATTTATGCTCTAAACATGATTTTTACAACTTCATATAATGAGGGAAAGGGTATTTTTCCTTTTCATATGCCTTATATAAATTATGGAAATACACACACAGTTTGATCTCCTTATTCTTATTCTTCACTGGCACTAATTTTTAAACCCATATAGAGTGTCTCATAAGGAATATGATTTTTTTTGCAATTAGTTTCTACATTTATTTAAAAAACAATGACTCTAGTAATGGATTTATAACATTTGTCTCTACCTAAATGGATTGACTATAGGATTGAGGGGAATAGTATATGTCAATACAGGTGTGTTAAAGACACTCATATCTTCATAAATCCATGGAATCACATCTTCAAATTATTTGAGAGCTAGTGAAAAATCTTGTTTCTCCTATGGGGTACAAGTGGTGCCTAGACACACACTTTTCACATCATTTATATCACCTAGATTTCATGCTCATGTTACATGCCATTAACATAGGTCAAATTTTCCTTTTCCTTTCAATAATCCATGTTGAATAGCATTTAAAATGAGACCATTCCCTTGGGTATGTTTTTTATCTTCAGATTCATTTTCCCATCCTCATCTAGTTTGAAGTATTCTCAACCATATTCATTAATAATTTGATTGGTGAATACATCAATATTGATGATGAAGTATAATATGTGTTGGTGATCATTGAATATTTGGTAATTTTTAAAATTATATGGGATTAAAGGGAAAGATACAAGATCTACTGAGAATATTTTCATTCTTGAATCGACAATGGGATCCAAAGTGTTCATAACATCAACTAATGCATATGTTATATAGTTCTTTTATTTGGGAAATGTTTGAATGCCAAATGCATCAAAATATTATATTAAGCTATAGACCCAACTATAGTATATAGAAAATTATGTCATTACATGAATATTGGATCCTTGTTTAACCACCAATTCAAAAATTCCCAGCACATTAGTGTTTTTGACTTTCCTTCCAAGGGTGAACTAAAGTCCATGAAGCAATGCCTCATACACGGCCACATTATCTATATAAACAAATTATATGCGGTATGTAGATAGGTAAGATTTACTTATTGGATTAATAAATTCTACTCCATCACCACAACAAATTTTGGATTTGGAACCATCAAACTTTAGTATCCACAAATTATATTCTATTGTGTGTGTTGATGATCTATGTAAGGGAATCACTACTGCAATGTTTCCCTCTTGGTAAATTTTGTCATCCTTGATTGAACATGTATTCTAACTTTAAATTAGTAGAGGTATTTAATATAAATATTATGTGTAAGGAATAGCCTAGGGGCATTCAAATTTATCATTTCATTATTGGAAGAACCTAAGGTGAACTCTTCACTCCCACTAGGACTACTTGGCCTCATGTATTCATCTTTCATTGAATAAATTCTAATCCTTTTAGTTGATAGAGATGTTATAGATAATTATCATGTGGTATAAAAAAGGATATTTCTATCCATCATGGTTATTTCACCTTGAGGAGAGCATAAAAAATCTTTTTTTGCTTAAATCACAATGTTTCATATTTTCACATGCTAGAGCAACATTATGAAATGAGATAAATTCATGGGCATCATAGAATTATTCATCATCCAATAGGTCTAACTCTTCTAATTCTAGACTTTGTTGCAAACTAAGCATGTTAATAGAGAGGCTACTATAGGTTTCATCTTCTTTATCAAGTGAGTAACTCCCATTTTTTATTCTTCATAGAGGATCTCATTTGTTTGGTTATACTTAGTGATCATAAGTGTCATATTTATTTCTCACTTAACTATGATATGGGTGGGTAGGCCACACCATGGTAGCCACATGTGGCTAAGGTTAGTTTCCATGTAGCCATTCAATGTTCTTGACTAGTCTCAACTCAGAATCATGCCATAAGCATCTAAGATATCCACCACTTGGATATCAATAATTATTGAATCCTTAGATCTGAGGCCAATTTCATGTGTATATGATTTAGTTCCCCTACTTTTTTCACCTCTATTGTGTCTAATTGGACAACCTGTAAAATTTTAATTTGTAGGTGTAAGTCCCACCTATTGGATAATAGCATAAGGTATGATGTTCTTGGAGGCACCTAAATTAACTAAGCAATTGTGTAAGTTTTTGAAAAATGTTCTAACTATTAAGAGGAATGGAGGAGTTACAATCTTATCTTTATAGAGAGTAACATGTGCATCAAAACATTTAGCAAATTATTTCCCCTTGTTATCAGAAAACTCTTTCAAAATTAATTATCTTTGGTTATAAATTTAAAGTAAATCAAACATAGTGATATTAGCTTTAGTATTTTTAAGATTTTCAATGATATAACAGTTGAGTTTGAATTTTTATTATTTTTTGACATGTGGATTATATGCAACATAATTCTTGGACTAATAAGAAGTGGGAAGTCCTTTATATGGAGGATAATTATTTATTAAATTTACATCAGGTGAGACCTCAGTGTTGTTCAGAGGAGTACAGTGGTCAATGAGTTGGTTGATTTACTCCTCACCTGATAATTATTCCCTCTTCAAAACTACCTAAGTGCATGGACCTTATCTAGATTATATTTAGGTTCATTTTCATCTTTAAAAGGAAATTCACATATTTTTATTGCTAAATTTGTGCCTAGGTTCCCTCCATCTTAGTTTTGATTTCATTAGGAGTAGGCATAATTTTCATTTTTTCCATATCCTTTTGGAATATGTTTGAGGAAAATATAAACTAAACATAATTTTTCTCTACATGTTTATCCATGTTATGCACTCTCTACTGTGTTTAAATCCAAGTCTATGAGATTCACAGAATGAGAAGTATTATTATTATTATTATTATTATTATTATTATTATTATTATTATTATTATTATTATTATTATTATTATTGTTGTTGTTGTTGTTGTTGTTGTTGTTGTTGTTGTTGTTGTTGTTTTTGTTATTATTACTATTATTATTATTTTTGTTCTTCTTCTTCTTGTTATTATTATTATTGTTGTTGTTGTTGTTGTTATTGTTGAGAGAACTAGGCACGTTTACATTGTTGAGTCTAGTATTACATTTCTTATTAGTCCTCTATAAATTTAAATTTATCCTTTGAGGTGGGTTATTTGCATTAGT
This sequence comes from Torreya grandis, assembly GCA_037957365.1. Lineage (NCBI taxonomy): Eukaryota > Viridiplantae > Streptophyta > Pinopsida > Cupressales > Taxaceae > Torreya > Torreya grandis. Next base: position 929,589 of record JARHVA010004666.1, on the reverse strand, counting down.
ATGTCCCTACCTTTGCATTTTGACCACATAATTTGATAATATTTAGACCGTCTATCTTAAATTACCTGTTATATGGTCTATGTTAATGTTGTGTTTATCCCTGCTTGAGGTTTCAGACTAGTCATAGGGGTACCTACATTCAATAATACAAGGGTAGTAGTGGGAATATGGTTATGAGCATTGTTAGAAAATGACTAAGGGTTAAAATAGGATGAAACTATATGTTGAGTGCTACTATACTCAACATACCCATTAGTACTTGATGTGAAAACAATGTTAGTATGTGTCATTGGGACCATCTATCAATTATTTAATTGAGACACTACATGATTTGGAGTCATATAGGGAATACTACTAGGCATGTAGTTCATGTTAGTTGGAGCATACACTGGGCTCAGGCTACCATACATACTACTAAGGATGGAATTCATGAGTTGAGTGTTTTATGTAATGTCCTAATTAAACATATGTGTTTGATTATATCAACTTAGTTGTCCTAGGGATGGTAGAGATCTTGTACTATACCCTTCTGGAACCATTTGGTGATCTATATTCACTATGTCATTATAGGCTAGGCATAAATTGGCAAGTGGAGCTAGGGTTCTTATTAAAAACATTAAAGTAAATGGATCAAGAGATTTCAAATATGTCTAGATTGCAAGACCTTATACCAATATGTAAGGTGTTTTGAGTCTTTGGTATAGCTTATGTAATTGAGCATTAAACATGCTCATTGATTCATTGTGTTCCCTCCTTGTGACAATAAAATGGTGATATAAGACAACAAGGTCAATGGAGAGTCTAAAATGGTTCACAAACATTATCTCTAATTATTCGTAAGAATTAATAGACCCATGAGGTATCCCTAGGTACTAGGAAAGCATGGTTTCCACTAAAGATGATGGAAACAATCTTATAGAAAAATCCTCATGTTGAACCTGTATTTTGATTAGTGCATCCTTAAAGTCTTGAATATGTTCCTCCAGTATTTGGATACCTTCAACTATAGACTTAGGATAAAAATGTCTCATTTTTTAGGTAGATCATGAGCTATGCCTAAGACATCCATAGGGAAGTAAACTCCTTGACAAAGCTAGGCCATGAAATTGGCCATTAGTAAAGGTTGGGGAACAAGAAATAGAATTAAAAAGGATTAGTCATAGTTGTTTATGAATTACCAAATAACTCAATGGTCTTAGCCTTTTATTATCCTTTTTTATTTATTTGTTTTGGTAGCCTATTATTAGTAAGTCCTAAGAGCTTAGATATATCCATGATTGAATTTGATTGAATGATTATCCTTATATTTTATAGCTTAAGATATAGTTTAGCTCAGTGGAATCAAATGTTTCTAAATTTTCTTAGTTCAAACTTTGGCTAAAAGATTAACTCATGGTTCACAGGCTCTCCTTTTAGTTCCAATTATGTTTATTAGGGTATTGACATGGAAAAAAATAGGTAGGGATTTTTAGATTTTACCTCTCTTAAAAGGAAGAAGATGTCACAAGCTAAATACTTCCCCAAAGTCTAAATGTACTAGGTCTAGGTATGCTTATCTTCACTATGTTGGATGATTTGATATATTATTTTTAAGAGGATAGTTTTACTAATTAAGGTGAAATTACCTTGATTAAGACATCATTAGTAATATACACACTTTATTGATAGTACTTGTAGGGTTTAGCCTCATATAAAAATTTAAAATTTCTTAGACTTGCATATAAAAGCATAATTTATCTCTCTACTATTTTAACACATTCATAGATGCAACAATGCTACAATGATACAATACTGATAATAGAACATGAGATATAAATCAAGATAAACTTCTAATTTCATGTTGATTTTTTTAACACCAAGTCTCTAAGCTAACACACCTTTAAAATAAAATGTAAAAGAGCAAGAGTAGAGAGAGAGAGAGAGAGAGAGAGAGAGAGAGAGAGAGAGAGAGAGAGAGAGAGAGAGAGAGAGAGAGAGAGGGAGGGAGGGAGGGAGGGAGGGAGAGGGAGAGGGAGGGAGGGAGGGAGGGAGGGAGGGGGAGAGAGAGAGTGAGGGAGGGAGGGGGAGATATATATATATATATATATATATAGAGAGAGAGAGAGAGAGAGGATTACTTCCATGAAGTCTAAGGTGGGATATCTGATTGAATGAGATCCATTAAAACAATCTTTGAATGAGTCATGCCTAACACAAATCTAACTAAATATGGTGAAAGAGTCTGGGGACGAGTGATTGTGAGAAGGAAAGGGCACAACCACCATAGAAGATGTATAAAAAAATGTCCATACACAATCCCAAAAGTCTTAAAATATTAGGATTTTCATTTTTGATTAAAAAATTTTAGAGGCTATAATAATCCACCTACAAAATTCACCCTAATAATAGAAAAACTCATAAAAAAGAAGATAAGTAATATTAATATATAAAGATATATAGAATCATAAAAATAAAGTTTCAAGTTCTCTATCTCTTTTACAATTCACAAAGAGCCAACCTTAAGAGATGCTTTTAAACTCATAATTATAGGAGACCAAACAAAGATCAAAATTTTAGGGTAGCCATTTATAATTGCATAACTAACTAAGTATTCAATGTGGATTCAAAGATGTAATTGAGAAATTATTTATGGAACCATGCTTTTGTTGACATGAAAGTAAATTGTGCCCACCAAATATAGCTAGAAATGGTTGAAAATGACTTGACACTACCATTTAGACTTGTATATGCATGCCCTTGTATTAGATAAAGCTCTTATTTAAGGTGGATTTGTACTTAGTTTCCTTTTATCTCCTCCCAAATGTACATTCCATGATCTTAATAAGTATCAATAGTTGAATTCGCACTTGATTTGGCCACCTCTATTAGTTCTAGGTGACAATATGTCTTGACATTTTTCCATTCATAGATACCTTGTGAATTTTGTGTTTATTTCCACTTCTATTGGTTGGCACTTCTATTTTGCATTTGATAGATTAAATTTGAGTCGTGTTATTTCTAGTTGGGATTACATCCGTATGCTTCCTCAAGATTATGCTCTTTTTCATTACATCTTTGCCATAACCAAAACATGTTTTCCACACTATGATTAATGTCCCTAGCCATTTTCACATTGAAATCTACATTCAATTCATCCATATATTATGTTGGTGTTAAACTAATAGTTTACATCCTATGCTCTTTGATGGTCTTGATGGCTAGATGGAATATCAAATTTAATAAACTATTTTGATAATGTCATTTCCAATGTATCATTTGTATATAGGGTCATGAAACATGGTTATTCCATGGTATTTCACTACTTGGCTAAGGGTTGATATGTACTAATTATCTTTTGGCTACATTGAAGTGAGATTTTACCACATGGCATCATCCCATTCACCTAGGGATTTGATGTGTTTTTAAACTACATAGATTGCTTGGGGTAGTCAGTCATAAAGATCATACATTTAAAATCATCCCACTTATCTACATGTTTAAAGGATTTTTTTATGTATGGAGTCACCTAGGGTAGTGGATCACTGAGACCATACCACTCGGAAACATCCTTCTTATACATTTGCCTAGAGTTTTTACTATGTATAAAGTCACCCAAGGTATCATGTCATTAATATCATTCCATTTGGAAACATCCCAATCATCTATATATTTAGATTCTCTTGGATGAATTTTAACTATGTAAGTTTCATGAACCATCAAAAAGATGCCATGTGGCTATGAGAACCCTCTTATAGAATCAACTAAGTTATGAAGAAACTTGTGTAAATGTGTGGGGGTCACTGAGAACTTCAAAATATCATCATGTGTATCTATTGAATAAAGTGGGAACCTACGATTAGAAAACTAAAGGAGCATAATCAAAATTTTCAATTTTAAAATGCAATAACTAAGTAATTTAAATCAAAACAGCTAAGTTTTCAAAATAAAAGTAATAAGGTGGACAAATTATGTGAAGAAGAATCCATTTTAAGTGAATTTAAATCCATTTTCAAAGTGTATTTCAACCATTTTTTAAAAATGACTAAGGTAAAATTTAAATATAAGCAAAAATTTAACCAATTTAGAGAAGACTGAAGCAAGAATTTTCTTGAAAAGAGGGATACATTTAACAGAATAAAGTATCCCCTTTTAGAATAACCCTTGCTAGATTAAGCCCATTTACTGAAAATGACTAAGTTGAAATTAAAATAGTCATAATAACTTATCCAATTATATTTGAACCAAATAATAAATGGGAAATATTGCTAAGGGAAAGACTGTATAAGACTCTTAATAAATTAGATAATTTACAAAAGTCTAAGTCAGATTTTCCATAAAAGGGTTTTTTTCAAGCATTTTAAAAAGGTCAATATATTTAGACTTATTAAAATTCAATAAAGGGATCTAACAAGAAAACCAAAAAAATCTCCCAAGGGATAAAAATTATACAAGAAAAGAGGGTCCCCATCTTTACTTGAAAAAGTGTCATGTTATGCAAGTAACAACAAATGGTGATTCCTGTTAGGAGATGCTCTTGATTATCTCAAGATTTCAAAATCATTGGTTTTCATTTAAACACAAACATTATCTATAAGCCATATTCCAAAGTAAAATCAAAACATGAAGTCATCAAATTCTACTTCCACACACAACATACTAAACCTTAATTCTACATAGAGACCATCAATGTATGATTTTATGTGATGAATTAAATTATCTTGCGAGCACCCACAATAAATCAGATTTGTTAAAATTATTGGAACTAATGAAAGGAGAAAGTATTTTGTAAGTTTTTTGATGGGGGAATGGCATGTGAATTATCTACTTCCAGTCGAATGTTTATATCCCTAACATAGATACCTCTAGTCCCTTCCTAAGGCCTTTATCTACTAACAACCAAGTCAAAAAGCATGTGGTGGAGATTGGCAATATCACCCTTTTAAGGAGAAATTTCATATAATATATTTTTCACATTCATATTTAAATGATATTTTTCTTTGTTTTTATCCATAGAGGGTTGGGGACCAAGCCATAGGTCAAGTGATAATCAACAAGTACACAATAGATTGAATCAAAGGCTAAAATTTTTTGGAGATACAATATGCTTCATGGTTTCTGTTATGTGCATTTGGTGTTCTTTAAAATAGGAAAATAAGCCTTTATAAATTCATATGCTCTATTTCAAATCATTGGCCTTGAGCATTCAAACTATACAAGGAAAATGTAATAGTTTATACAAGAAATTAAATGAGGTTTGAAGCATTTTTTTTCGCATGTAACATTGCCATTAGTGTTATTCATACACAATATAACAATAACTATCATTAAAATAAGTAGGGGAACCCTCCAATCAAAATAATAGGTTCATCTCAAAAAGAGACATAGTGAGGTAAATTCAAATAGCAAGAAACAACAAAACAAATAGAAAAGAAAATGTAACAAGCCTAAACTAAAATAAGGGACATGAAGAAAATAAATCCAACAAAGTGGAAATAAATAAGAAAGTATTTTTAAGGTGTTCTAGGCCAATTCAAGCCTAGATGTAGTGTTTGAGTAATTATCCATTGATGAGAAATAGAATCCTCCCCTGTTAGACACCTTAGGTGGAAAGAATTCTCACCTAGGATTTGAGAAATGAGATAAGTACATAGCTATAAGGCATATAATTTTTTATGCTTTTGCTTATGTTCATGGCCTTGTATCACATAAGGATAAGGTTGGAGATCCTAAATAATTTCATTTTGGACATTTATCAAACCAATATTTGATGGTTACTATATATCTACTAAAATTTAACAAGGTTGTTGTTGTCTCCAAATCTTGCACTCTAGAAGAGAGTGTACAATGCTCTTCTATATTTGGGCAACATTGGGACATTTCCAGGAATGTAGGTATATTTATAGAGGAAATGAACCTCTAGATTTAAAGGGTTAGCTCCCTAAATGTATCTCTACAAAACAACCTCTATATAAATCAGTTTGTTTGAAGGGAAAAGAGTTGGAAATTACATAAAGAAAACTTGTTCTAAGAATAGTGATGCACCAATATTATCTTCCACATGAATGCCATACTCGAGTGTACAATACAATGAAATACATAGACTATTTTCAAGCTCTAAATATTCTAACACAAGTATTTCAGTATAGAGGTGAGATGTATGAAATGACATGAGGCAAATGAACTAAAAGACAACCTATACATTCAAGAATAATTATACACAAAAAAATTCAACACACTTAGACGCACTCTATATGGCATGTTAGACCCCAAACTCTTGCTCAAGCATGAAAGACAAAGGATAAAAGGATGGAAACCATCACTTGTTGTCACTACATGTCACTTACACACTCAAACAATTACTTAGAACTTCAAATAAAAAGACTTGAACTAATTCTTAAAGGCAAAACATGAAATCAATTCAGTAGGGCTTCACTATACACTGTGTGGTTATTTTTTCACTAGCCCAAGGGCTATATTTATAGTAGAGAAGAAGAGAGAGGGAGAGGCCTTTGGTGCCAAAGAGAGAATCAATCTGTTGGGAGTCTCCATCTTTAGCTACAACCATCTTTTCCAATGATGCTCATTTGGGGCATCTGATTGATCCATCTCACCTCCCTTGAACACTCCTGGATTGCTCTATAAAATATGCTTCTCCAATGGTTTCCTAGTGAAATCAAGATTTTTTAGAAATGGAATAAATGTGGTTATTACAAGAGAGTCCACCTATTGTAGATTTGTCTTGATGCCAACAACTTTCTACTAGATTGTTGAGGTATACAGTGATGTAGGTGAGAGTAATTTTCACTCTATTGGCCTTATTTTCTTTCTTTTATTGGTTATCAAAAATGACTCAGATCCTGATCTAATCAATGGTGAGATGATCCCTCTGATCCTTTAATGGATGGAGATTGTGAGCCCTTAGATTTGCTTTGAATCCTCTTGTTTGAACACCAATGGCTATTCCATCATCCTAAAGTTGACATCCATATAACTGTCACTCTTCTTGGATAATTTCTTAAGAGGCATTTCTTTTGGGCCTATTGGAGTGTCTCCTCGAAAGTATTATTCTAGACAAAAATGTCTAAAAAAAATCTTTCAAGATTTCTACAAGTGTCCCCTCAAAAACTTTTTGAAGGACACTTTTGTCAAGAAAACTCCTTCGACATTTTCATTTTACCTCTCTTGAAAGCCTAAGCATGCCATTCGACATTCTTGAAATGTCCCTTTGGAAAGATTGAAAAGGACACTTTCCCAAGAAAAGGTCCTATGGGGAAAGTGTGTAGGGCACTTTGCATAGAAAAAGACACTTCAAACTTTTGCAAGTGACCACTTTTTTAAGAAAAATACCCTTCAAAAATTTTGAAAGTTCCCTTCCAAAAATTTCAAAGTGTCCCTTCAAAAAACTTGAAGTGGACCAATTCTTTGAAAGAACAAACCTTTCATAAATATTATTTTAGAAAAAAAGTATGAAACAAATCCTTCAAAAATCCTATAAATGCCTTTCAAAAACTTGAAATGTGCCCTTCAAAAAACTTGAACTAGACTAATTCCTTCGAAAGAACAAACCAATTCTAAAAAAGACCCTTTAGGAATCTTGTAAATGTCCCCTTCAAAAAAGTGCAAAGTGTCCCTTCAAAAAACTTGAAGTGGACCAATTCTTTGAAAGAACAAACCAATTCCAAGAGAAGACCCTTTAGAAATCTTGAAAATATCCCCTTTGGACTTTTGGCAAAGGACACTTCCATGAGAAAAAGACCTTTAGGATGAATGAAAATGTCCCTTCAATATAATGAACATGCCCAATTCCTTCAAAAAAGTTGGAAGGATGAATTCCTTTGGATAAATTATAAGGGACACTTTACTTTGGAATTTTTGTAAGTGACCAATTTTCTAAGAAAAAGACCCTTCAAAAATTTTGAAAGTGACCCTTCAGGATTTTGCAAAGGACCCTTTGGGATTTGTCTTCTTCCTTTAAGACTTGGAAAAAAACCTGAAGCAAAACCTTGATGAAAGGAAAAACACTTAAGCAAAAGGACCAAAATAACACTTGAGCACATTATTATGGGGATAAAAAAATAAGGAATGATGCACTTAGCTAAAATGAAAGACGCAAAATTGGGTGTGAAAATTGGCTAACATTCTGGTGATTCCAAGGGGAGGCATGCCTATTATGCCTAAGATCAGTTGCCTAAATCCTTCCATTAGGCATGGAATCACGTATATAGGCACCCAAAAATGACTTGAATATAATTTTGGCTTAAAAACACAATTTGGATTGATTCATACACACAAATTCAGAGATGCACACCAAACAAAAGGAAAGAAGCACACTTGTGTTACAAAGCACTTAGGGAACACAATAAAAAACCAAAGGAAACACACCTAAATTACTATTTACAATATACTTACAAGGATTAATATTATAAATTTATATGTATCTCATTCATAGGGATAGGTAATTCTTGTCCATTCATCTTGGTCAACTAGTAAGAGTTACTCTACTTGCACTTGCTAATGATGTAAGGGCCACTCCACAAAGTGTCAAACTTTGTATGTCTACCTAGTTTTGCTCTATCCTCATCTCATTTTAGAACCAAGTCACCTTCCTTGAACACTCTTTCACTTTCTCTTTTGTCAAAGGACTTCTTCATGAGTACTTGGTAGCGTTCCATGGTCCTGTGTGCATTGTCTCTTACTTCTTGCAGTTGCATTAGTTCTATCAATCTGACTTCCATTGGAGTATTTTCAAGTAGTTTCAATTGTTATGCAAGTTATAGAGTACAAAGTTCTTGAGATATGGACAACCTAGCCTCTATCTTATAAACAATCACAAAGGGAGAATTACCAATTGATCTCCTAAGAGTAATCCTATCAACCCATAAGGTTGTCTTCATCTTGTTGTGCCATGCTCTTTGATTGTTATCCAATGTACTCTTGATGATCTTGATGAGATTCTTGTTAGTATAATCAACCAACCCATTACGTTGAGGGTAATGGTTGGATGAGGTACTCAACTAAACTCTATTCCTATTTTCCCAATAAATTTTTTTATCACTTATGAAATCAAGTGCATTATTAGAAATGATAACATGGGGAACTCCAAACCTTATTATAATGATCTCATAGAAATCTAAGATAGTATTTTCACTTGACTCCTTCAATGCAACAACCTCTACCCACCTTGTGAAGTAGTTATTAGTAGTTAATATCCATTTATGTCTAGCACTTGATGGAGAGTTATTCATACCTATGAAATCAAGGCCCCATTACATGAAAGGTTGGTCTACTTGGATAGGATTCAATGGAAGGGCTACAAGTTTCTATTTGAATACAAAGAAGGCACATTAAGGACACTTTTTAGCCTAGTGTTAACAATCCTTAAAAAGACTAGGCCAATAGTAACCAGCCCTCATTATCTTTGTAGTTATCATTATAGGAGAGAAATGACCATCTACACCATTGTGAAACGTTTCCAGCAGCATATCAAACTAATCATTGTTAACACACCTCAAAAACACACCATTCATATTTTTTCTAAAGAGAACACCGTCTACAAGATAGTAAGGAATGGTATACAATCTAAAATACCTCCTTTGACACTTGTTCAAGCCATTGGGGCACTCACCATTTTGAAGAAAACTAATGGTGTCTTGTGTCCAACTTTGAACTTGTATGTGATCAGTTGGTTGGGGTTGAACTTGGTTAATCAAGACTTCCTCTTTTGGCTCTTGGAAATCTGAGACTAAATTCTCTCATAATACTTTTCCTCTTACCAAGTTTGTAACCTTAATATCCACATCATACTATATCACCTTTATAATCCACCCAACTCTCTTTCAATTAAGGTCTTTGCTTAAGAGAAACTCCTTGGTGCTAGGATGAGAAACCATGATATGTATCTTATTGTTTGAAACCATGTGTCTAAATTTTTTCAATCCTCTTATCATTTTTAGATCTTGCTTCTCAAAAAATATATACTTGACCTCATAATATTCCAATCATTGGCTAAAGAATGCAATTAGTTGTTCTACCTCTTCATCATTCTTTTGCATAAGCATAACTGAGATTGTATCAAGGTTAGCAATGGTATAGAGTATGAAATATTTGGAAAAGTTTGGGTTCAAGAGACTAGGAGATTCTATAATTTCTTGCTTGATTGCCTCAAAACTACCCTTACCTTCCTTTGTCCAAGTAAAAGCTTGGTTCTTCCTGAGCATGGTTGTGATAGGCTTTACCACAGTTCCAAAGCCTAGAATAAACCTTCTTAAAAAGTTTATTTTCCCCAAGAAGCTTTGAATTAATTTTTTATATTGAGGTAAAGACAAGCCTAAAATAGCCTCAATGCTCTCAAGGTCAATATACAAGTCTTCTTTTGAAACAATATGACCCAATAGCTTACCTTCATAGATAACAAAGATGCACTTTTTTGGATTAAGAGATATTCCATGCTCCCTACATTTCTCAAGCGCCTACCTTAAATTTTCCATATGATCAATAGCATCCTTCAAAAAAATGGTTATATTATCAAGATACACAAGTAGAAACTTATTAATCAAACCTTTAAAATCCATGTCCATTGCCCTTTAAAATTTAGCTCTAACATTGGATAAACTAAAAGGCATCTTATTATAGGAAAAGGTCCCCCATTTCATAGTGAAGGTTGTCTTTAACTGATCCTCTTCATTCACTAGTATTTGATTGTAACCTGAATAACCATCAAGAAGTGAGAAGCATTGAGAACCTGAAACAACTTGCAAAATTTGTCCCATGGAAGGTAGTGGATAATGATCCTTAAGAGACACTCTATTAAGATTTCAAAAATATACAAAAAGTCTTATCTCTCCATTCCTCTTTCGGATAGGTACAAGATTAGCCACCCAAGTTGAGTGTTTTTTAGGAAAGATAATCCTAGACTCAATCAACTTGGTCAGCTCTTTCTTCATGAATTCCTATATCTTGGGATTGATAGGCCTTTAATTTTTCCTGATTGGTTTAGATCCAAGTTCTAATTAAATGGTGTGATGAACTAGACTTATATTAAACCCTTTAAAATATTTGTATTCCCAAGAAAAAATGTCATGAAAATCTTTGCATAATTCAATAAAGGCCTGCCTTTTGGTCAGAGAACATATATTACCAATTTTTAGAAGCTTGTCCTTGTAAATCATGAATCTCTCATATATTTATTCTTTTTTTGACATGCTCACTCTTTATTTCTTATTTTGATCATATTCAATGAAAACACTCTCCAAAGTAATTAGCCCCTTAAGTATCTTGTTTGTCTTTGGTTGAATAATTTGTTCTTCATATTGATCATACAGCCTATTTTGGTTCATTAAGGAGAATCCTGATTCATTTTGTAAGAAGTGTGTAATGTGTCCATCACTTTCAAACACTTGCCATGATACTTAATTATATGGAATAGAAAGCCTCACAATGACCTTGATATGGGATTGATCTTTCTCTTTTCCTACATCAGCAACTGTATCAAATTGTGCTCTTATTGCAGCCAATCTATCAGCATGTTTATTTGAATCCCTTGGTATGGTCTATATGTTGAAGGCATCAAAGTCTTCAAGTATGTCCCATACCCTATGCTTGTAGGATTTAAGTAAGGGATTCTTGGTTGCAGCTTGATTTCTCACTTGGTGGATGACCAACTCACTATCCCCATAAACCTTCAAATTCTTGATCCCTCTCTTCTTTGCCCATAGGAGGCTATGAATTAGGCATTCATATTCTACCACATGGTTAGTGAAGCTAAATTGGAATCTATATGAGGAATAGTATTGATTCTCTGATGGATAAACTAACATAATGCTAGCTCCTACACCTACTTTGATTTTTTAGCCATAAAAAAACATCTCCAATATTCCTTTAAGTTCATGATCTTCATTAGTAAGTGAATGGATTGAATCATCCCTCTCATGCATATAATAAAATCCTAAATCAGTATCTTCTATGAAATTATATAGATCAAATCCATGTGTTTCAATGTTGTACTTATCAAAGAAAAGATCAGAAATACCTTTAAGGGGGGAGGATGATTCACCATCCATGACACCTTCTTCTTCTTTACTAATTAGATAATTATGATTTGAACTAGTCTCCATGTATGGATCAATATGAAACCTTGATACGGGATGAGTCCTTATAGTCACCTTAGTTCCATATCTTGTTTTAAAAGCTAGAAAAGACTAGTTAGTAGAAAGGTACCCTCCTATCTTAGCCATGAAGTCCCTTGACAAGAAGATAACAAAATGGACTGGAAGGTCTACCACCACAATGTCTTATATAATAGGGAAACTTGGGCAACCATGTAGAAAGACTTTCAAACCTCTGACCAATCCCACTATCTTGATTGGAGTCCCATTAAGATACGACACACCTTTACTATGTGGTTCATACTTTAATCCCAATTTATCATCCACCACCTTAAGCATGACAATGGTATTAGCTCCACTATCTACAATACAATTCTGAATAAATTTGTCTCCCATAATGAGTGTGAAGTAAAAGGGTGAAGGATTTTAAAATTTGGTTGAGGGATCTAAGACATGATTTGGAGAATTGGTAAGGGACACACTATTATCTTTTGAAGTTTGAGGGGCTACATGAATGTTTTCAATCTATTCTTGTAAGAGCTCCTATTAATCAGGCATATGCAAGACTTCCTAAAGAGATATGTTTGTCTTGGCATTCTTCAAAGAATCAAAAATGTTTAGAGGGGAAGTATTCTCCTTTTATTTCATTCTTGAAGGTAGTGAGGGAGTCTAACCTATTGAATTTTATGCTTGATAACCCTACTTGCATTTTAACTTTATTGAGGGGCATGATTGGTAGTAGGTATTACACGAGGATTCACACTTTGTGGCCTTAGAGAGGCATCACTTGGAGTCACATGTACTCTCAAAACATATCCTAGAGATCTCTTTTTAGCTTTTTTGTTAGTTGTAATTGATGTGCTTTGATTTAACACATAATCATCCTTAGCTTGAAAGTTCATCATACCTACACTTTGGCTACTACCTTCTCCATGAATATCCCTTTGGCTGGGATTCACTTCTTCTGATGTCATGTAAGGAGTAGTTTTTTCTTGTGCCACCAAAGCTTGGTTGTCTTCTCCACCATCATGCATAAATTGACCTTCATTTTTTCCCCATTGGTCTAAATCATCCTCCCCTTAGACCAGGTTAGCATGTACTAGAATAACAACCTTCATAGAAGGAATGGGATTAAGATCATAGGCATTGGGCTGCTTATTGAAACTTTGTTAACCCTATCCTCTTCCTTGGTAGTTGTATTAGGTTGGAGCTCTATATCCTTATTAAGGATAGTATTGAGGGTTAGGTGGAACACTTACCTAGAATTGAGATTACTTGAGCTAAGCTCATAATGACTGAATCTCTTCATATCTATCTACAACATTATCCATATTCTTGGGAAAGGTTCTCGGCTAGACATTGTCACTAGGAACTTGTGTTACTCTTGGAGCTTCAATCAAACTATGAGACAACAAAGGCATGGAAACTCTTGGAGGTAGTTTTATAGCCTATATTAAGCTATTCTCAACTTCCATAGCTATTTCATATGCATTTGGTAGAGTGAATCCTCCTATTGACTATAACATCAGCACCACATTAGTATTAATACCCTTGAGATAAGTGGGGAACACAAAGCTCATAGAAGGTCTCATGACATGTGGTAATCTATGCCATGTCCTTTGAAATATTTCATTAAAATCTCCCATGGATTAATTAAGACCTCTCTTTATCAAATTCAGCTAATGGATTAGTGAAGTACGGTCACTCTTATTCTCAAATCTAGTTACCAATAATTCCCCAAAGCCATCCTAACTTGTAATGTAACCACCTTCCAAAGTCCTATACCAATCAAGTGCAATGCCTTTTAGAGACATAGAAAGAAATATAATGGATATGTTGTCTTGAGTGACATTATGGAAGTTAAAAAATTTAAAAATTTCCTAATATGCTCAGATGGGGTAATATGACCCTCTTCATTGAAACCAAGGAGACACTTGGTAGCATTTGGAATAATAGGGTCATATGTAGGAAGGTCAATTGGATTTTGGGTGTTGAAGGCTGGGAAAGGTTGTTGCATATCCATTTCTATTCTTTCCTCTTGATCTCTTTTTTCTCCAACTTCCTCAACTTCTTCATCTCCAAATCCTCCTTGCCAAGGATCTCTAAGTGCTAGGAATGGTTCATGGAATTTTTCTTCAAGAAGAGCTTCAGCTAGAGGGGCTTGATCAGAAGTCCTAGATAACCTACTGAGGATAATGAAGAATAACATGGGAAAATTGATCTACAACCAGAGATTCTCAACCTTTCGAGTCACCAAATGCTATATTAAAGATATTTCTACAACCCTAGGCTTGTCAAGAACAACATTCACCTTGACATATAAATAATTCATCCCACCAAGCATGCCAAAACTATTGTCTCCAAATCTTACACCCTAGAAGAGAGTTTCAATCCTCTTCCATATTTGGGTAATGTTGGGACATTTCCAAGCATGTGGGTATACCTATAGAGGAAATGAACCTCTATATTTAAAGGGATATCTCCTTGAATGTATCTCTACAAAACAACCTCTATCTAAACTAGTTTTATTGATGGGAAAAGAGTTATAACTTGCATAAATAAAACATGTTCTACGAATGGTGATGCACCAAGATTATCTTCCACATGAATGTCATATTCTAGTGCACAATATAAAAAAATACACAGACTATTTTCAAGCTCTAAATATTCTAACATGAGTATTTTAGTAGAGAGGTGAGATGTATGAAATGACACAAGGCAAATGAACTAAAATATAACCTATACATTTAAGAAAAGTTATACATGTGTATAAATTCAACACACTTGGATGCACTCTATATGACCTGTTAGATCCAAAACTCTTACTCAAGCATGAAGGACAAAGGATAGAAGGATGAAAACCATCACTTTTTGTCACTACATGTCACTTACACACTTAGATAATTTCTTGGAACTTCAAATAAAAAGTCTTGTACCAATGCTTAAAGGTAAAACATGACATTAATTCATTAGGGCTTCACCATACACTACGTGGTTATTTTTTCACTAGCCCAAGGGATGTATTTCTAGTAGAGAAGAAGAGAAAAGAGGAGGCCTTTGGTGCCAAAGAGAGGAATCAATCTGTTAGGAGTCTCCATATTTAGCTACAACCATCTTTGCCAATGATGTTTATTTAGGCCATATAATTTATCCATGTTACCTCCCTTGAACACTCTTGGCTTGATCTCTCAAAGATGCTTCTCCAATAGTTTCCTAATGGAACCAATATATTTTGATAAATGTAATCAATGCAATTATTACAAGAGAGTCCACTTGTTGCAAATTTGTCTTGATGCTAACAACTTTACACCATCTTGTTGAGGTGTGAAATAGTGTAGGGGAGAGTTATTTTCACTCTATTGGCCTTGTCTTCTTTCTTTGATTGGTCATAAAAAATGACTTAGATCTTGATTTTATCAATGGTGAGATGATCCCTCTAATCCTTTAATGGATGGAGAATGTGAGCCTTTGGATTTGCTTTGAATCCTCTTGTTTGAACACCAATGACTATTCTATCATCCTGAAGTTGACATACATATAATCATCATTCTTCTTGGACAATTTCTTTAGAGGCATTTATTTTAGGCCTTTTGGAGTGTCTCCTTTGAAATATTGTTTTAGATAAAATGTTTGAAATAATTCTTTCATGCTTTTTGCAAGTATCCCTTCAAAAACTTTTTAATGGACACTTTTATCAAGAAAAACTATTCAGCATTTTCATTTTCCTCTATTGAAAGCCTAAACATGCCCTTTGACATTCTTTAAATGTCCCTTTGGAATTCCTAAAAAGGACACTTTCTTGAGAAAAGACCCTTTGGCAAAAGTGTGTAGGGTACTTTGCATAGAAAAAGACCCTTCAGAATTTTGCAAATGGCCACTTTTTTTATAAAAAGACCCTTCAAAAATTTTGAAAGTTCCCTTCAAAAAATTGAGAAGTTTCCCTTCAAAAAACTTGAAGTGGACCAATTATTTGAAAGAACAAACCCTTTGAAAAGATTGTTTAAAAAAAAAATTGAAACAAGTCCTTCGTAAATCCTGTAGATGCCTTTCAAAAACTTGAAATGTGCCCTTTGAAAAACTTAAACTAAACCAATTCCTTAAAAATAACAAACCAATTCTGATAAAAGACCCTTCAGAAATATTGAAAATGTCCCCTTCGAAAAAGTGCAAAGTATCCCTTCAAAAAACTTGAAGCAGACCAATTCTTTGAAAGAACAAACCAATTCTGAGAAAAGACCCTTCAAAAATATTGAAAATGTCCCCTTCAAAATTTTGGCAAAGGACACTTCCATGAGAAAAAGACCCTTCAAATGAATGAAAATATACCTTTGAAATGATGAACATCCCTAATTCTTTCAAAAAATTTGGAAAGATGAATTCCTTTGAAGAAATTGCAAGGGACAATTTCCTTCGAGATTTTTGCAAGTGAACACTTGTCCAAGAAAAAGACCCTTTAGAAAGTTTGAAAGTGACCCTTCAGGCTTTGTCTTCTTCCTTTGAGACTTGGACAAAAAACCCAAAGTAAAACCTTGCTAAAATGAAAAACACTTGAGCAAAAGGAATGAAATAACACTTGATCACCTTGCTATGGGGATAAACAAATAAGGAATGCTGCACTTAGCCAAAATTAAAAATTCAAAACTGGGTGTGAAAATTGGCTAATAGTTGCATCACATTTTCCACCTAAGTGTATTAAATTTAAGAGGTGAATTTTTTTCTAATCATCTACTTTCAAGTAATCCTTCATAAACAACAAGGTGGAGATCCTTAGGTTGATTGGAAAAATAGGATCTTGGCCATAAACTAGATGTTAGGGGGAAGTGCCTAGAGTGACTTTAGTTCTAGTCCTATTCGCCCATAACATAAATTTAAACTCATTATGTCAATTTTGAGGATTGATTTCCAATGTCTTTCTAGATATACTCATCAAAATCTTATTTATGGATTCATTTAGCCCATTCCCTTGCAGATAATAATTAGATTAGAATTTTAGAGTCACTTGATGATCATATGTTTGTTCTAAGAATTTTGAAGAGGATAAGGTAGGTCCATTGTCACACACCAATGTGAAAGTCATAACAAACCTTATGATGGTGTGCTCCTCTAAATATAAGTTGATTATGTTGGTTTTACAATTCTTGAATGGTTGAGCCTTAGCCCAATGAGTACAGTACTTAGTTTTAGTCAATATAAACCTGTGGCCTATGGATGAATTTTCTTTGATCATCCCCACAAAGTCTAGTCCCAAATTTACAAAAGGTTGACCTTAAATCACTAGTATTAGAGGTGTCACTAAAATGCACTCCATATGTACAACAAAATGACAAATATGGAAGTTATAAACATTCACATGTGCATCATTAAAAAGGTGTGTCAAGTAGTACCCAGATCTTAATATTTGGTAGGCAGTGAAATTCAATAATCCATGCCCAATCCCACATTCTCCATGGAAATAAATAATCACACCTACTACTTCATCTCTATTATGACACCTCAAATAAATGTCTTTGTTTTTTTGTATGTAGAGCACCATATTTTGATCATAAAATGGTTGATTTTATTGCATAGTGTTATCTTCTATATGGAATTAAAATTCATAAGGCACTCATTATTTTGTAGGTTTATTTATACCAGTCATTATTGGTAATGCCGTCAGCTATGTGGTGATTTCAAGTGATTTGTGGATTTATTTCAACCATCATTTTGTTGATCCACTTTCCTCTCATAGTTTTCATTGATTGAAGGTCAAGGTTTAAACCTTGAAGTATATTCATCCACTTTCCTCTTCACTCACCCAAATCATTTTGTATTAACATGGATTTCATCAACGAGTCAGGAACAATAATTATTATTATACTACACAATATGTAATGCCAAAATTTATTGATAGACTTGATCGATGTAAAAGCCTGCTTAACCATCATAGTGTATCATAATTCCACATTCATAAAATGGGAACTCATAAATGATACATGTCACTCATCTCCACCCCCTCTTATTTATTTCAAAATAATATAAATCACATGATTTGAGGTGAAGGAATAAATATAAAAAAGTTACATGTAATCAGTTCTAATTAATACTTGCTTAGTAAAATGCCTCTTTGATTTATGTGAAATTTTCCTACATTTCACTTGTCCATTAAGTTTTAGTATTCTTCCTAAGAATGATATTTAAAATTCTAACTATTTTTTGGTTATTCTATCCACCCTTGGTATCTTGACACCTAATTTTATTGGATAAGGTCATTCTTTGAAAAACCAAGTACACTCCTTGAAATCACCTTCATGATGATGTGTCAACCCAAAGAAAATCCTAATAGATCAATCCTAAATTCATGATGGTCTAAAAAAAGCATGTTTGATAATTAGAGATATGGGATGCTTTTCAAAGGTAAATTCATCCAAAAAGAGTCTATACCATTTTTTATTACCATGATAACCTTGTATAGGCTTATTCAAGTGTTACTAATGTGAAATAAATCAAAAGTCCTAACAAGGTATTTATGAGGTTATAAAGGGTCAAGAGATCCCATTTGAGGTTATTAAAGTCATTTTAGAGAAGTGAGGCATTTTAAAGTTTGAAAGAGCCATTTATTGATACTTTAAGGCCCTCATCCAACTCTCCCATCTCTATAAATGGTCAAAAAAGACATTGAACTTAGTAGTTTCCCTCCATTCTTATCCTTAGTGGCATTTAATTCTCCCAATGTGAGAAGAGTGAATCTGACCATCATAAAACCGTTGTTCCACCTTCAAGCATGATCATGGTAGTTTCAATAGTCTAAGATTATTTTTTATATCTATTGAATAAATTTTCAAATCCAAACCACCAAAGTTGAGTATTCATGATGTTCTCAAGACCTATCACTTTAAGCATGAAGTTTCAATCAATTTTTATAGGTTTCCTAGAGTCACATTAGAGAACACACCATGGTTTTAAAGGGTGTTATGGTATCAAAATCATGTTCAGGTTATTAAATGAAGATGAGATTCATTTGTAGAAGAAACGCTAGGTTTTAAAGAGTATCACAAGGAAAAAAATCTTGAAGACAACCAATGAATGAAAGTTATAGTCCTATAGATGATAGGTTTTAAATTGTATAGTCATGATTATAGGGGTTGTATAGGTTTTATGCATGGAATAAATATTTAAAACCCTCCTTCAAACAACTAAAAAATGTACCGATCCTCCTTGATTATTTAACATGCAAAACAAGGCATGAAATATCTCAAACATTGATAATAAGAATAAATTATAGTTTTTTACAAGGTTCTCTTGAGATTTGAAGGTCCACCATGATATTCAAAATATAATATACCCTTTATGTGCATTCCCCCTCATAATTTTCAATCCTTCCCATTCCTTCAAGGAATAAAATAATTCTCAGAGACCTCCTAATAAGGTAAAACCAATTCAAAACCTTCTTCCAAGGTACTTAGAGGCAGATTTTACGTATGAGCCATCATTGTTCAAGAGTTGCATGGATTAGTACAACCATTAGAGTACATGGGGGAGATCCTGAGGGGCCATCTATATGTGTTTATAAGTAGTGAAGGAGATACAAGGCTATGAATTATCCTTAAAAAGCCATAAAACTACCTACAAGTTTCTCAAACGAAGCATGGTCAAGGTTTGTATGCACTCCTCATTTTGCATGGCTTGAATCAAGTGATAGGGAAGGTTATGAGGTATACAATGAAACCACCCCCCCCCCCCCCGCAATAATTCATCAATATTGATCAAGAATATTGGAATCATGTCATATGTCATAAAAGATTATAAGCAGTATTAAACCCTACCAAAACCCTATAACCCATGAATCTACTTCTGGGTGTTTTATAGATTACTCATGAATACATGGTGGTTGAAGGGTTTAGAGGTGATCTTAAGATCCTATAGGATTATCCAAACATATTTTTAAGACCATGGGATTCATTTTTCAGGGTTTCAAAGAGGTTTTGAGCTTTAAAAAAGACTGGTATAGGTCTATAGATGAAAAATGGGGTTTTCAAGACATTTCAAATATTTCTTAGTATAAAATTTGTAGGCATTTAAAGGGACCCTATAAAACCATAAAGCTAGGCCTATGCCAAATTATTGATGTTTTATGAAGTATTAGGCCTATAAACCCTTAAAAAAAATCATTAAGGATTAGGTTTCTAAGAGAATAAGAACAAACCTATAGTCATAACCCAAAGGTTTGTAAGCTTCTAAAAACTTACATGCATGACTATCTAATGAGATTTAAGGGTGTCAGGAATGAATGCAAATTTAGTGATGAAATTACAGTCAAGTTTTAGAGAGTTGTTACCATATAGAATAGTCTTAAAGGATGATTGATGGACTACATGATTAAGAGAATTCAAGAATATTTTGGAGGCTTCCAGCATTCTCTTCAAGGCCATAGGATCCCCATTAGGCCTCAAGACCCTTATAAACTAGTTATAGGTAGGGAGAAAATGTCTAATCCTACCAAGGTATTCATCATCTCAAATATCATCCACTCTTAAGTTTCATGTCTACATCAAGACCCCCTGAAATACTTTGTAGGTAGTAAGTATAAGAACATAATTTTAAGCATATGAATAATAAGAATTAAAATACTTAGGAGCACCTACAGATCATAAACAAGGAGATGGATAGGTTTATGACTTCAAGACTATTATAAAAGTATTGCAATCTTGTAGGCTATGAGCCTACTCTATCAGGCCTTGGCAATATTAAATGTTGTTATAAAAGATTGAAAATGTAGGATGGTGAAGGAGTAAGTCTTTAAGAGGTCTCAAACATGATCAAGTGA
Organism: Torreya grandis; assembly: GCA_037957365.1. Classification (NCBI taxonomy): domain Eukaryota; kingdom Viridiplantae; phylum Streptophyta; class Pinopsida; order Cupressales; family Taxaceae; genus Torreya; species Torreya grandis. Next base: position 908,703 of record JARHVA010004666.1, on the reverse strand, counting down.
CCTACATGCCTAAAAAATGAGAATTATCAAAGATAAGGGTATGAATCAGGCTTAACAATGAGAATGTTGCAGACTTATGAGTGATGATTATTCGAGTGATAAATTTAGACCCACAACCATATATAAATATGCTTGAAGTATCCTAAGCTCCTCTTCAAGGTTCAAAACATGGTGAAAGAATTTTTATGCCTACTACTGTAGTGTCAATAAACCTAACATGGTCATATAAGTATACAACCATCTTCTAATTTTTTGATGAATATCCTAGCATGTTTAAGTATTTTGAGAGCTTTAAAGGCCCTTTTTTAAGCCAGTATATTTTTTAGGGTTTTAATATTCATAAATAAGATAACATGATTTTTTTATGATAAAACCTAAGTTATAGGTCTGCAAGGAGAAGAGATAAAAGGTTCCAAGCCTTAAACATAGTTATAACCCTCCAAGACAAGTTTAAAGTGTTTAGGGTCAATAAACATACCAAACAATCCTTGGGTAGTTTTTCCATGTTTTCCATAGCATGTGAAATCTCAACAAACAAGTTCAAGTACACCTTCAAAAACTTATCTACAAGCCTACATGGTAGTCTATATTTCAAATCAAGTTGAGGAGAGAGTTACAAGAGTTGCAAGCTCCAAGAAATTTTTTATTATTTGATCAAGATTAAATATTATATTTAAGGCTTATTTAGGATATTATAGATCAATATTTTATTTTTACAAGGGTGAGGAAAACCTATAATGTTCTAATGATAATATAAAGCTTCATAACCTTGATCTTCTACTAGTTGTATATTTGTAAAAAATACCAATAATGTTGCTTGACAATGAGGTTTCCAAGGTATTAAAGGAGGTATCCACATCATCTCAAGTAGATTTCAATGCTCTATTAATGGTTTTATGAGATAAATAATAGAATCAACAAGCTTTTGATGTTGTAGTGAGAAATAAGTTTTCTAGTTTGATAAGGTTTCCACTCATGCCTAATCAACGTTAGTACAAGTTTTAAAAGCATGGATCAAGGTTAAGTAGACCCATAATGTATATTATATAATCAAGACTCTTATGGGAGATTTGTAGGTAGAATGGACAAGCTCAACCAAGCCATATCAAGCCTACAATATTGTCCCATTAATCTCATGACTAATAAAAAAGTGAATACAAGATTGATGATATGAGTATAGGTGGAAGTGGTGAAATTGTAAGATTACAAGATTATAAAGGCTTTTCACCAAGTTCTAAAGTGAAATCAAGAACAATAAAATATGAGAGAACTAAAACATTGTTGATAAGCGTAATTAGGGTTGCAAATCCCCAAAAGGTCTTCTTCAAGTCTCTTCACATTGATAAAGCTCTAGCAATTCACCTATATGTTTGTTAAGTAGATATTCATGAGATTGAAGGAAAGGATGAAGGTTATTAGTCCTATTTATAGACCTCAAGACACATAAAAAACATTCAAGGATTCCCCACACCTATTTGTAGATCTATAGTGGAATTTTACATGAGAATTGTAAGGTCCTATAAGACAAAAACATGGTCAGAGATCTTTAGACCTTCAAGTTGATGGTCTGCACTTCACCTTGAAATTTTATGTCTTCTTCCAAGCAAGAGAGCTCAAGAACATAAAATTAGTCTAAAGAAGGTTGAATGCAATCCTTAGGATAATTTTCAAGCTATCAATAAGGATCTTAAGCTTAATAAATCTTCTACTATTATAGGTTTTCATGATCTTGTTCTTCAAAGACATAGTGCAATGATAGATGGGATTTATCTTGAAAACCTCACTTGTAGGATTAGTTGATCAACTTGAAAAATTTTAAACGTATGTTGGCAAATATTGGAGGACTATATGAATAATGAATATGGAGAACAAGTATGATAATGCCTAGAAATAATCTACTAGGCTTGAAATTGAAGAAATGAAGATGGTCATGACCTTAACACTTACTTTTGAACCTACAACAAGTTTTTAGGTGTCTTTTGGGGTTGTGAGGGTGTTGTTTTTATGTTTATAAAGAGAATGAGAGGACAAAATGGGATTGTCAAGCATAAAATATAGATTCTTAGTTTCTCAAGGAGTTCTCATGAGCAACTAAGATGCTACATCAACTTACCTACCTCTCCTAGAGACCATCACATGGATTTCAAGGTGAGCATGATAGAGGATGGATGTGTTTGAAAACTAATCCTATAAATATGTATCTCCTTCCATGAGGTGTCAATCATAGTAAGTTAACCCTTAATGCTCAAAATAGCATAATAGGTCTAATTCTAAGTTAACCATTCAAGAATCTTTGACATCCATGAAGGTGGAAATGGGTGAATTAAGGTAGTTAATACAAGATTTTATTAAGGATATCATCCCTAAAATAAAAAATTATCATATTCAAGCACTCATAATGATAAAAATAGAAAGAATTAAGGCATTTTCTGTCACTACTACACCAACTTTCATTGGGATGCCTTTATATAGAGGCCTAATGCATTGGGGAGAGTTCAATTCTCTTGATTTCCACTTATTTTTATCTTGGATAGGTTGAATTATGATCTACATTTATGCAGTATAGTAATGATTTTTCTATTCTCTTGTCTTATATTTCTTATATATAGGGATGAAAATGCTTTATTTTGTATCCCTATATAGGGTATAGAAAAACCCTACTTCTATGGAGACTTGTAATTCTATATTTAAGACTTTAAATTGAATAAAGCATAGATTTTATCTTCACTAAGCTTGTATCTTATGTGATTTTGGTGTTTGGTTGGTCTATATATGTGGTAGAGAGTGTCATCCCTTGTGTATGTCCATCTCCCTTCACCTTGGTGTAACTCAGTATGTCTTTTTTAGGTCATATGCTATGTTACATCTAGTTTTGCAAGGGATTAGTTATGGAAGTTCACTAATTATGCCTTGTGCAAGACCTTCTGGCTATCCCTTATAGCTCTAGCATAGGCCACCACCTTCATATGAAACATTTATGCCTAAAAAATCTTTTAGAGATTTTGTATAATATAATTTAGTCTTTATCTTTCCCATTATGTTGTTGCAGACATGTATATGAGATCCTCAATCTTGGTGCATCACCTCATTTTCAAGTTTTCAGCTTCATTCTCTCTCTTTTTATGAATAGAGTCTTAATGTAGCTTAGATATACTTTGTTAGTGTAGGTTTTTAGGCTCTAACCTAATTCTAAATTAGGTACACTATAGTTTTATAAGGAGATAACATTCTTTAGATATTTAATCTTATCATAGGTCAACCACACCTAGGAGTATTTCCATTATGTTAGTTGAAATAAGTTTCAAGACCTAAAATTATGCATTTCAACATGATTTTTTTTTGGCATGCCCAATGGGATAATTAAATACTTTTATAATAATTTAGTGTTGATATTGGTAATTTGTAGTTGTTTCACACACATATTAAGTAATTGGTGACTCCAAATGAAAGGCATTCAAAAGATCTTGGTTTTGGATTAGTACTTGGTGTTTATGCTAAAAGTAAATACAAGGTCATATTACAATGGTAAAGAGATTAATTTTTTTAAGTTACCATTAGATTAAATTAGAAATAATATATTTCCAAGGTCTGATCCATATTATATACCACCTTCTACTACCAATTCCCCTAACATAGCCCAATATCACCTCAAATATTTCACATGGTAGCCCAAAAAAATTGGCCATTTGTTCAACTTAATAGAGGTAGTCCATTACACCTCCAACAATATGATAGCATACATATTGAATCCCTAAAGATCATCCCATCCTTAATTGGTGAAAAATCCAAAATACCTATTGAGCACATCCAAGATGTTGTAAACATTTATTCACTTCACCATGTCACCCAGGATAATGTAGCTATGAGGCTTATATCTACATCCTTAAATGGGAGAGATATACAATAGTATATAGGTCTAAAACTAGGTTTAATCCATAATTGGGATGAGTTAGGAGAAATATTGTGCCAAAAGTTTGAGGACAAAAGTGACCACATTTCACTCATAGAACAACTAACCACCATCAATAGAGCTCCACATGAGTTCATGGTGGATTATAATTTTATATTTTAGAAAACATGGGATAGGATCCCAAAATTGGTTAGTTATACCCCTAATATTGTTTTCTTGTATTATTTGAGATCCTTAAATAGTGATATAATAGTTACGATCCAATATGTGGGGGTACAACTTTCCTTAATGCTTATGATATTGCCATTAGGGATGAAATTTTCTTCACACAAGCTAGAAAAAATACCCCAAGGCTTCCCTTGAAACTTTTTCCATAATGATCCCTCAATGTAACCTACATAACCTACACTTTCACTGATTCATGTGCCAACAAAATAACTAGCTAGTCAAGGGAGAATTACTCTTAGTGAACTACATGAGGTGAAATCACTATTATAAAGCTTTAAAAATAAATTGGTTGCTTTGAAGATGTATAAATTATATAATATCAAGCCTCATTAGTCATAAAATCATCCCTTCCAACCTTATATATATCCCTATCAATAAAATTCTCAAGAACATGACCAAATTACTCATGCTAGGCCTTACAATAGTCACAATGCCAATGCTACTAGTACCTCAAAGTCAATTGTGTTAGAGTAGGAATTTTCTTTTTTCCATATTTGTTTATTATGGGAATTTTCCTACTTTTATGGATAATCTTGCTTAGTTCTACTTAGAGTTATATTTTTCCTAGATGAATAGGAAGTAACTACCTTGACCAACTATTTTAGGTATGGGAGTTATTCTTCTATTATTGGCTCTATGACTGCATTTTTTGGGGGAGTTACTCATGCACTCCTATTTATACATCTCAGTTGGTGAGCTATTTTTATACAGAATACTGGTTTTGGATCTTATATTATTTATGAAATATTCTCATGTATGTGATTTCATTTTCTTGCATCTATTTTTTTGTGCACATGTTTGACTCGTTCCTATGACAAATATGTGCATTCGCTTGATCCAAAAATCTTGGCATCCACTATGATATGGTATCAAAGCAACTCTTGTATTCGATTGTCTAGTTTTTTTTATTGTTGTTAGTTTCATTTGAAATCATGAGATTCATTACTTTTAAATAAAATCTAGTTTTCACAATGAATTTGTAGGAGTTTTTCATTTTTGGTGGAGTAATTTTTTTGCAGAACTGGTTCAATGTCATCCATTACCATAGTTTTTATGGTTTCTTTATGATTATATGTTATGTGTGCCTTAGTGAATTTTTCTACAAAAAATATGCATGCCTCCATAAAGCCTTGATTTTGGTTTCCTTTATCTAATATCATCTTATGCTTGACCTCAGCCAATTCTACATGTTTGACCCTAGTTTTTCATTTCTTCCAAATGGCCCTCAGCTATAACATTTTCACTTGTTGAGTCTACTCTCATTATCTACCAATCAAAATTACCATTCCATGCAGCCTCTATGCCAAAATTGATTAGCTCAACCTAACTTCCTTGTCAAAAATAACCTTCAATTGTAGCAAGGAGCATACAACCCACCCCTCTACAACCCCCTAGTAAGGATTTTAGCCATGTCCAGTGCATGAAATTTGCACATGAGTTAGTCAATAAGTGTAAGGGTGTTCACATTTTTTTAATCTTTAATAACTTCAATGTTGTTAGTTAAACAATAGTATTAAATAGTTTTATTTAGTATATTATTATTTTGAATAACAAAAATAATATATGGGGTAGTTTTATATAGTTAGGATATTGTTTAAGTGAGGGTTTATAAGGATCTCAAGATCCCCAAATTTTGCTTATGTACTTCCTATATAAGTTTCATGTAATGCTTTGAATGAATATACTGTGAGAATTATATTATCATTCTTTGTCTATCCTCTATTGGTGTTCTATCTATTGTATAACTCTAATTTTTACCAATATCTAGTATCAGAGCTATGTCTAATCCATAGCAAAAAATGTTCCTCTCAAATAGAAAATTTGATGTTTTGATTATTGTTAGATTCCTATGTGTATAAGTTTTTCATCGTATCAATTGGTCTATGAATAAAATGGTCTTAGAATCTGATTGAGAGATGGTGTCATTTTGAATAGATATTCAACAACAAAAGAATAAGAAAGATGTTTAGCGTGTTAATGTTTTTTTTTTTCATCATTCAAATCTGATTGTGGATTCACCATCAATGCAATATATGGCCTTGTACATGATATCAGCTATAATTTTGAGCATTATTTATGTGTTCATCATATATTCCATATGGATATTGGTGTTATTTCTATATGATTTCATCCATGAAAGAATTTTTCAATGAATTATCACTTCGTTTGCACATCCACTATAGATCCAAATTAGTAAAGAAAGTGGCCATCATAAGAAAGAACTATTTCTCTCAAACCTACATGCCATTCAAATTGTTAAATTCATTTGAATTCAAGCCAATTCTCAAACTCTCATATTCATATTTGCCTCATTACTTAGTGCATTTATTTTTCTCTACCATTTCCTTGCATTCACACATATATGTATCACATATTTTAGAGATATTCATGGTGTTTGGGACTCATCCTACATTACATTGTTCACCAAATCATTTGAATTGATTCTAATTTTGCTTACATTGAATGGCTCTATATTTATAGTTCAACATCCACAACTCAGAACCAACTCACCTAGTTTGAACATTTTATTTATAATTTCTTAAGGGCTCAGATAATTGTTTGATTAGCCTTAGTCTGCTTTGTAGGCATCAAATCAATCTATGATTGATGTTCTATACATATCAAGTTTAGTTTTGTTCAACCTCTACACATGCAAATGGTGATGTGGTGTTATACATGCAGTTTGGCATTGGATTTATTCATGTATCTTGTGTACTCATCGAACATTCCAAAGATCATGCAAATTGACAAGACATCTTGATTTAAATGATAAGTTTATAGTTTTAGTTTGTAAATTTGTTTAATATTTAGTTATTTCATAGTATTTTAGTGGTTTGAATAATATTCTTTGTTTTGGTCATTAACATTTGTAAGTTTTTCAAGATTTTTTAATTTAATGTTTATTTTTATATAGTCTTTTTTTATTTTATGTTACATAAAGTCTATTTTATAGTTGTCATTTTAGGCATCTCATGTTTTATTCTTAAAAACATGAAGGACATATCCAATTTTTTAGAATAGGGAATCTTTCCTATGCACTATTTTTTTTATTAATAATATAGACAAGTTTTGAAAAGGGACCTTACCCATTACAAACAACTTACAAGTATGGTCTTAAAACCATAAGAGAACAATATTGCTTGTACAACAACTAAAATACATCACAAAAAGAACTAGAAATTTTTTATAAAAAAAAAATAGTATAAAAATGGCACAAATAAAGAACTAATAGCCCAGGCAATTCCATTTATCTAGCATATCATTCTAGTTTTTCCTCATATTATTGATGATTATATCCATACTCTAAAGAGTTTGAGATTCCTCTTTCTCTAAATCCCTTCCCTTCATCTTCTTATCCATTTTTCTTTGCTCTAAATATTAATTTTTTATCTTAGCCAATAGTTTTAACCCTTCCATGTTCTGAAAATAGTTTTACATAGATTCTAAAGTAAAACTAATAACCATTCTAAGATTGACCTTCAAATTTTCATTAGCTATCTCAATCCTTGAAATTTTATCATTCGATCTTTCCATTGGAAAATGAATTTCCATCAAATCATCCTTTGTATTGTAAATTCCATAATTTTTATTCATATTATTCACCTCCTCTTTAAGCCTATCATGGTCTCTCATGAGCCAACACATAAAATAATTATGCAACTCAAGCTCATCTCACATTTGATCTAGTTTATCTTGATATTTAAGGGAATCCAGAATAGTTTCAAGTTACATATTAATATTATCATTTCTAGAAGGAACTTCTAGCAATTTATTATTCATCCCAATCTCCAAACCACTTTCCTTAAGCATTTACAACCCTTCAATAACTACATGAATTTTGATCCCATCCTCGGCTATAGAATTATTCTCATCATCTCATTATAAGGCTTCTCTTTTTATTTCTCTAGGTCAAATGGCCTATCCAAACCATCAACAAAATTCTCCTCCCCCAAATTATTAGTTCCCTCATTCTCTAAATCTAAATCTATGGGGTCCTTACTCTACTCACACTAAAAATCATTCATCTGCTTTTCTCTAGCAATTTTTCTTAAAATTCCTTTGAAACCCTATGCCACCTTAAGAGGGATCTTTTTGGGACAAGGGAAGTTAAGATAAGGGTTAAGACATTTAAATAACTTGTAAATCAAGAAGATTACATCCTTATGTAAATGAATCTAACTTTTACCCTTCTTCAAGCCCATAACAAAGCTTTCCAATGAATGTAAAATGTAGAAGGGAAGATGATATGAATATGACATATGAAGTATTTTTAATATAGGTAAATGATAATAGTTAAAAACCATAAACCTACCTTAGATAGTTGTTTTCTCCAAATCTTGCACCCTAGAAGAGGTTGTTCAAGCCTCTTCAAGATTTGGCCAACATGGGAATACTTCTAGGTGTGTGGGGAACCTATAGTGGAAGTAAACCTCTATAATTGAAAGGGATAGCTCCCTAGATATGAATTTATGTGTTTATGCTACTAAAACTACCTATTATGGGTGAAAAGGGAGAGAAAGATACATTAAAAAAAACCTAAACTAGGAGGTTATACACCAAGAGTTGTTCTATTCATACAATTGGAATTTGCATAATGAAATAAGACAAAAAAAACTATCCTCAACACCATTAATGGATCTCCCTAGCATTAGTATTTCTCATGAAGGAAAATAACAACCCAAAAAATGAAGGCAAGTGGAGAAAAGGTCAGATATGACACTACCAAACTCATACACACTTCAAGAGTCTATTACAGTAGCATACACTTCATGAAACCTATTAGGAGAGAAGTCATTTTCAGCCACACATTCAAGGATTGCATGAAAATAAGATGAACTCAATCTATGCTTGACATTCATGGTGGATCACTTCAACACATAGTGCAAATGGGCTTAGGGTATAACCAACTTGCTTCTCATTAGCTTAAGTATAAATCTAGGTACAATTTTGGTAGGGCTTCACCATACCAAGAGTTAGAATCCCCTTTAATAGCCAAAATGGTTCATACCTATAGAACATAGAAGAAGAGAGAGAAGTTGAAGAGGCATAAGGACAAGTTTCCAAAGGTGAGAATCAGCTATAATACATGTGGATGCAGTGGAAAATGAGTCATGAAACTAATTTACACATCATCTCATCCCAAATTAGCCTCTTATTCAAGTGTGGCACAATAAATCTTCTCAATCATTCTCTCTTCAAAACAACCTTCATCATAGGCTTCCTTTTGAGCATTCCAAAGCAAGTTAGGACAAGTGTTTCATGTGTGATGAGGAGAGGGAGTTACAAAAAATCCTTCACTAAAATTGGGAGTTTTATTGATCATAAAATTCTCTTACACAAGTTCAATCATCACCTATCATCAAGATCACTCTCCAATAGGCTTTCATTAACACTTGACACTATAATATTTTCTTTATATGAGGCCTATGAAATTAATGAAGCTTTGTTGATGGAGTTCATAGTTGTATTAATGGAGTCTATAGTTTAGTTGTAGGAGTCTGAAGCTGGACTAATGGAATCTATAGTTTTTTTGATGGCTTCAACATCTCTATGTAACCCTTCTTGGTTAGAGCATCCTTCTTGCTTTAAAATATTCTATGTTGATTTATAATTCTCAATTGGATGTGTACCAGCTATGCAAACCTCCATTTAATCTCACTTGACCTTTGATCTATGATTTGACCCATTTCTTCTTCAAATTATCTCATGAGGGATCAACGTCATGAGGGATCAACCCTATATAATACCTCCATTCACACCCCTGTAGCTCTACAAGTGGCACCTAAAGATCTACATTTGACTATATGTGAGGTAATGAGGTTGATTCATCACTGAATTAAACCCAGGAGAAACACTCTTAGGTGTATTTATGCATCTTAAACCATGAAAAGCAATTTGGTCATAATGACATCACCTTAAGTATCAGCATTATGTCATCAAGACTATAAGTGGGTTTCTTAAATTGTATATGCAGACAGAGACATAAAAGAGCATGAGTTTGTAAAGGTAAGGTTCTCTAAACACCTCAAAATGCAATTCCAAACATTTAGTTTAGATAAACTCATCAAGAATATTTTTAAATCAACTCAAAACCCTCTCTTTAATGTATACAACCTCCATTCAAGACTCCTGAGGTGACTGCAAGTGTGAAGGACTAGTTTGGGAGCATATATAAGCCTAAAAGAGGTTTTCCTAAGACATTGAGCTTTCAAAAACAATAAAAATCATGGATATGTATGGAAAAACATTTATAAACACTTATAACACACCAACCCATCAGACCAAATCAATAAAAATTGAGACAACCTCAAATAGTGACCCCCCCATGCTTGCGAGTCCATAAAAAGTTTCTTGGAATGTTAGGCATTGTTAATAAAATAGAAAGAACCAAATTGAAATTTATTGTTATGAAAATGAATTACACTTAGATTAAAATCTAACCCTAGACTCACTCCTCTCAACTCCATCTATACCATCCACACCAAGTGCTTGAAGTTGGCCGTAATTTGGTTGCCAAGAGAAAATGGGGGAAAATAAGTTGTAGATGAATCTTTTGAATTCTCCTTGAAAAAAAAATGTGTAAATGGGTGTGGGGATATTTATAGTCACACTTTCATGTTTTCCAAGTGGCACACTTCCTCTCTCTTTGGCCAATAAAATTACCTTTTGTCTAAAAAACCTAACATTTTCAGTTAGTGACAGTTATTACAGACCTATTAGGATATATTTCACATGATAAAACTCTTTTACACTTTCACATTTCCCAATAAACTTGTATAAAGCATTAAATGCACCATTTTGACCCCTTAAAAAGATTTAGAATGATAAATGGACCTAGATAACACTCAACCAAAGATAGTAAAACATCAATTGGCACTAATTGACCTATGAAACACCTTATGACAACATATTATGCCCCTTTATATTCCTAAAAGTGATGTTTTTACTAGGGGTGCCCTATTTTGACCTAAAAGTCAAAATTGGTCAATAAATTGGTGACTCATAGGGGTAGTATGATTGCTATACTAAGTAGACCAATAGCCTTATTAGTATATTGGGCTTATGGATTCATATAAGGAATAAGATAAATAAGATACTTTTACCATTGACTCAAACCTTTGATCAACAAGACAACTAGTTGCTACCTTAACCACATAAAGGAAAAGAACAACATACACAAAGACCAAAGCAAACACACTTGTGATACTAAACACTTAGGGGAAGCAAGGCAAAACTGAAATTAAACTAATATGTACACCTAACTTGATATATTTTTTCCCCTCCTAGATCAAATGGGAAGCTTCTTAGATCTCCTTCATGCAAAGCAACCTCATGGTGGTAACCAAGTAGTTTGTTGAAGTAGGAGCTTGGTGACTTATCCTTTTTTCTTGCCACCTTGATTGGCATGTGTCCAAATGAATCAGATTCAAACATGTCTTTAACATTAATGTATTCATCCTATTCTTTGAAACCTATTTCATGATGTTTCTTCATGCTAGTTTAGTCCATCAATGCATCAAAGGCTGCAATCTCATCATTATATGGCTCATTTTGTTCATATACTTCTTGGTATGTATATTGGACCAACTCGTCTTTATCTATTTATTTAATAAGTTTGAAAAACTGATCCCTAGCCACTTCATGATCCTCTTGAGGAAGGGTAGATGGTATGATGTTTGAATTGAGAAAAAATTCCTCTAATTCATCCCAAAAATCATCACTCTCTTGTTTTAAATCTCCCTCTTCAATGTCTCTATCACACCAAATTGATTCCTCTCCTTCTCGCTCAAAAGCAAGGGTCTCTAATTGCTCAACAACATGCTTTTGAATTCCAACTCATGTCTCATGGCTGGGTCACTATCTATGCAAGTTTATCATCATCATCTTTCATGAAGCATGGCAATTCATCAATCCATTCAAGGTCTATTTCTTCTTGTCTTACAACTAAAGTGTCTTATTCTCCCAAAACCTTTGTTTGTTACTCCATGTCATTAGCTCCTTCCTCAAGCTCAAAAATTGATCTACTAGGGTGAAGAGGTGTGCCAATGACAATCTCTGCATCATATCTTCTTAAGGTATCATATTTAATATGTTCAAGGAAATCATATATGGCAGCATCATCCTCTAACTCTTGAAGAGTCTTAGGAACAATCAGTTGATTCTTCAGTTTTGAAAGCAATAGAGAAAAAGCACTAAATGGCAATTTTTTAAGTACCCTATCAACCTTTGGTATGTCTTGCAATTTATTAGAAGCTCTAGCATGAATGGTAGATGGAGACTTGGAACAACTTGCAGGACCTTTTTAACTTCTCCCAACACAATCCTCATTTTTCATAATCTGCCTAGGCATATGACCTTCTTTCCTCTCAAGGTTAGGCATGACATAGTTTGGGTTCTTAGTCCAATATTGACTGCAATATGAATCTATGGCAGGATCTTGAGTAATATTAGTAAGCTTGGGAGGAGACTTAGCATTAGAAGAATGAGATTGATCAATGTTTGGTTTTCTTGGAAGGAAGAACTACAAATGAAACTTGTTACATGGATTTAACTCAATTTGACCTTTCCAACCAAGATGAAACTTGAAGATAAATTGAGACATATCATTAGACACTCTTCCTCAATCTTAGTCATGAATTCATTAGCTAAAAATATAGAAAAGTATGGTTGCACATCTATAATTATTATATCTTGTGGGATTCTAACATTTGGATAAGCAGGAAAATCAAAAGACACTTTTATGTTTCTTGCAATGCCAAGAGTGTTTACATATTTTACTTCTAATTGAAATTCAACTCTAGGATCAAAATCATACTATAGGTTCAACTCATCAGCTATTTCCTTAGGAATAACATAATGACTTGCAGTAGTACTAAAGGCATAATTATGAATCAAGACATTATTAATGATTATGGTGTAAATGAAAGGAGAAAGAAAAAATTCCTTGACTTATTGAGGAATATGACATTGATGTTGCATTACTTGTTTCAAAATTTCTTTCAAGTTCCTCAATTCACTTTTCAAACCCTCCAAATCTAGGTTAAACTCATTCTCATCTTGATCAAACTAATCATTAGGAACAACAGGTTGGTAATAGGAGTGAGTTGATGTTGGAGGAGGATAGAAAGGTTGATATGAACCTTCATGAAGTGCAGTCTCTTGAGGGCAGCTTGGGGAGAAGCCATGAACACCAAAATTAGGATCATCTTGATAAGGAGGTACATGCTAATTGGAAGATGAAGTGTACATACCATAATTGATGTTTTGAATCACTAGGACTACTTACACTAGTTGAAAAAATTTGAAGTCACCATTGGTGATTTGATTACCTTTGGAGGCTAATGATTTAAAGAATAGCACCAATAATTCCTTCACTTGAATTCAATTATCCCATTAGGTGTGCCAATATTATTGTCTCCAAATCTTGCACCCTAGAAGAGGTTGTTCAAGCCTCTTCATGATTTGGCCAACATGGGAATACTTCCAAGTGTGTGGGTGACCTATAGTGGAAGTAGACCTTTAGAAGTGAAAGGGATAGCTCGCTAGATATGACTTGATGTGCTTGTGCTACTAAAACTACCTATTATGGTTGAAAAAGGAGAGAAAGATACATAATGCAAACCTAAACTAGGAGGTTATATACTAAGAGTTGCTTCCATTCATACACTTAGAATTTTCATAATGAACTAAGACAACCAAACTATCCTCAACACCATTAATGGAGATACCTAGCATTAGTGTTTCTCATGAAGGAAAATAACAACTCAAAAAATGAAGGCAAGTGGAGGGAAGGTCAGATATGACACTACCAAACTCATACACACTTCAAGAGTCTATTGTAGCAGCATACAATTCATGAAATGTATTAGGAGAGAAGTCATTTGTAGAAACACATTCAAGGATTACATGAAAACAAGATGAACTCAATCTATACTTGACATTCAAGACAGATCACTTCAACATGTAGTGAAAATGGGCTTAGAGTATAACCAACTTTCTTCTCATTATATTAAGTATAAATCAAGCTATAATTTTGGCAGGGATTCACCATACCAAGAGTTGGAATCCCCTTTAATAACCAAAATGGTTCATACTTATAGAACTTAGAAGAAGAGAGAGAAGAGAGAAGTTGAAGAGGCACAAGGATGTGTGTCTAAAGGTGAGAATCAGTTACAATACATGTAGATGCAATGGAAAATGAGACTTGAAACTAATTTACACATAATCTCATCCCAAATTAGCCTATTCTCAAAGTGTGGCATAACAAATCTTCTCAATCATTCTCTCTTTAAAAATTTCTTCATCATAGGCTTATTTTTTAGAATTCCAAAGCAAGTTAGGACACATGTCTCATGTGTGATAAGGAGAGGGAGTTACAAAGAATCCTTCACCTGAATTGGGAGTTCTCTTGATCATGACATTCTCTTACACAAGCTCAATCACCACCTATTGTCAAGATCACTCTCCAATAGGAATTCCTTGGCACTTGGCACTAGAATATTTGCATTCTATGAGGATTTTGAAAGTAATGAAGATCTATTGATGGAGTTTGTAGTTATACTGATGGAGTCTATAGTTCAATTGTAGGAGTCTGAAGTTAGACTAATGGAGTCCATTTTTTTTTTATGGTTTCAAAATTTCTATGCAACTCTTATTAATTAGAGAATATTTCTTGATTTCAAATATTATAGGTTGATTTCTCATGCTCCATTGGATGTTTACCAACTATGAAAACCTCTATTTGATCTCACTTGACCTCTGGTCCATGATTTGACCCATTTCTTCTTCAAACTATCTCCTTGAGCATGGAAAATCTGCTTTGATTTGACACAAAATAGTGGTGTGTTCCCCTTCCTCTTAATCAAAAAAAATAATTGTAGGTGCTTCCCCAAATCCCAAGGGTATTCTATACCAAAAAACATCTTTCAACTCCAAGTTTTAGACCTACATCTGAAACCAATTCTAAGGTAGACTTTGGAATGTAAGACTATGTGCAGGGGTGTTATGATGATAGTGTTTCTTATGTGTTCTATCTTCTTTCATTGGTGATAATGACCCTTTATTTTTCCCTTATTGTGAAACCATCATGGTGTGAATGAATTTCAACCATTTATTACCCTATAGCACTATAACCCTTCCACCATACAACCTAAACCTACAAGATGACCTCTCCTTTAGGTGTCTAACTGTGTTTCTCATTTAGAGACTCCTATTGTAGGTACACTTGGAAATATTTGGGATTTTGGATGGTGTGCTTAGGTTTTTCATCAATTCATTTAGGTAATATTTCAATAATTTAGGCCAAATTCTACCTATACAGTCCTTTTGATGCAAAGGAGACCCTACATATCACTCATTGCCCACATACCCTATTTGACTATGTTTAGAGGTTGTTCACTACAAAGCAAGGCTTGAAAAATGTATTAAAGCATGTTGAGGTTCCTTTGAGATCATACCTCATGTTTTACAACTCAAACTTCACTAACACAGTCCCATTTGGCACAAGGAAAACTTGTTTTCAACATACTGCTTATCTCAGTCTGTACATGCCTGTAGGTGTGTTTGGGATTATTTGAAACTTGTTTGAGGATGTTTTGATTATTATTGAATTTTTTGAAGTCACAAAACATCCTATTATTTTTTAAAGTTCAAAACAAATATCAAACTCAACTCTTTATTTCATACCTCAACCTTCAAGCAACCTCCTTAACAAGACTAAGTTTTACTTCTCAGGCCTGTGTACAGACCAAGGGAAGTGCTTAGAGGTCAAAACCATGTTTTAACCTTGACAAGGTGATATTTAGTCATTTAATGTATGTTTGGGTTACTTGGATTCATTTGAGCATAAAAAACCTAGTCAAGTTATGCCTAATTGCTTGAAGAAGGTCTCTTTTAGTAAGTTTTTTGTAGATGTCATTGAAGCTTCTCAATGGTTTTTTGACCATTTTTGAGGTGCTCAAGCTCCAACCTATACTAATCTCCTTGACCCCATGGTTTGAAAAGTGCTTAGCTATACTAGAAGAAATAAATTTCACCTAATTTTGTGCTTTGAACCTTGTCAAACAAGCAATATGTCATTTTGGAAAAGCTTCCTACCATCTATTCTGTCCATTTAGGAAAAAGGTCCTTGTATCAGTACTTCTCTTAGCAAGGTCTTCCAAACACCATATTTGACTCTTAATGGTTCTTAATCATGATATTTAGGCTATCAAATCACTTCATAACCTCATGAGGGCTCAACCCTATATAATACTTGCATTCACACCATTGTAGCTCTATAAATGACACTTGAAGATGTAAATTTGATTGTATGTAAGGCAATGAGGTTGATTCATCACTAAAATAAACCTAGGAGAATCTCTCTTAGGTGTATATATTCATCTTTAACCATGATAAGCAATTTGGGCGCAAGGACATCACCTTAAGCATCAACATGATGTCATCAAGACTGTAAGTGGGTCTCTTGAACTGTATATGTAGATAGAGACATAAAAGAGCATGAATTTTTAAAGGTAAGGTTCTCTAAACACCTCAAAATGAAATTCAAAACCTTCAATTTAGATAACCTCATCAAGAATATTTTGAAATCAACTCAAAATCCTCTCTCTAATGTAGATAACCCCCTTTCAAGACCTTGAGGTGACTGCAAGTGTGAAGGACTAGTTTGGGAGCATATATAAGCCTAAAAGAGGCTTTCCTAAGACATTGATATTTTCAAAATAATAATAAGCATGGTTATGTCTTTAAAAACATGTAGAAACACCTAAAACACACAACCCATCAAACCAAATTAATAAAAACTAAGACAAGCTCAAATAGTGACCCCCTCATGGTTGCACGTCCATGAAAAGCTTCCTAGATTGTTAGCCATTGTTCATAAAGGAGGAGGAACCAAATTTTAAAAAAAAATTAAGTTCACTTAGATTAAAATCCACCCCTAGAATCACTCTTCCCAACTCCACCTGTACCATCCACACCAAGTGCTTGAAGTTGACCCTTCTTTGCTTGCCAAGAGAAAATGGGGGAAAATAAGTTGTAGATGAAATTTTTTGCATTATCCTTGAAAAAAACATGTAAATGGGTTTTTGGAGGTGAAGAGTCACATTTTCCAAGTGGCACACTTCCCAAACAAGCCGTATAAGTGCCCATTTCTCTCTCTTTGGCCAAGAAAACTACCTTTTGTCAGAACAACCTATAATTTTTAGTTAGTGATAGTTATTATAGACCTCCTATGGCACATGTAACATGATAAAACTCTTTTACACTTGCATATTTCCCAAGAAACCCATATAAATCATTAAATGTGCCATTTTGACCCCTTAAAAAGACTTAGAATGATAAATGGACGTAGAGAACACTCAACCAAAGATATTAAAACATCAATTAACACTAATTTACCTATGAAACACATTATTAAAACATATTATACCCCATCATATGCCTAAAAGTGAAGGTTTTTACTAGGGGTGCCCTATTTTGACCTAAAAGTCAAAATTGGTCAACAATAGTCACATACCTCATAATATACTTTACTACATCATAGGGATGTAGAAATTCCTCCTTCAAAAAACCCCATTGGTATTATGTTAATTGTTCATCCTTGTTCAAAAATTTATCCTTTTCTTCTCTATAGTCCTTATTGTTTTTGACATATTTAGTGTCCTTAACCTTAAGACCCATTACTTGAGAAATTATCCTCTTACAAACCTCAATGATCACATTATTTATTTCCACCATACGCTCATTCTAACTTTTAAAAAAATCTTGGATAGGTGTTGACTATAGCCCTCAATCATGTCTATGAAAGAAACAAGACTACATTTTTGAAGAATCTCCCAAACTTCCACATTCTTTATAAACTTCTCACATTGGTTCCACACGATTCAAATTTCCTTCCATTATGTTGAACACATAATTTATGCTTCCCAGGTTGCCAAGAAGGAAATATACTAATAATAGCCATCTAGAATACCTCATCTACTCCTCATTGAGATTCATAAAAATCATTCAACACATCCTTCTATATAACTAGTTTTAATCATTATAACTCATAATAGTACAACCAAGGCACAAAAATTGAGTAATACCCATCATCTCATCACACTTCTTCATAATGATTAGTTTATCACCATCCTTTCTCCAACCTCTCATAGGACACAATACAATATATTTTCCATGCAAATCCATCATAAAATTAATAAAAATTAAATAACTTCTCTATATCCACAATGACCTTTACCTCATTAGGAAAGATGTCTTCTTTAGATGAATTCCCCATAGAATAAGTAGTGACACCCATATTAGAAACGTAGTCTGCAAATTAGTTACCTTCTCTGTAAACATATTGAAATCTAAAAGAATGAAATGAGGTTCATTTACTTAGAACTTATTCAATAATCTTTTTAATTCTTCAAAAAGCCTTATTTACCTTGTTAAGGTAATTTATTATGTTTAAATATTATCCATCTATAAGCAATTTATCAAGACCAAGATACTTGGCCATTTGTATCCCCCATAATGCAGTAAAAGATTCTAATAAGTGATTCATTTGATAACCCATACTAAATTCATAAACACATAAAACCTAACCATTCTCATCCCTCAGAACTCCACCACCACTAAATAAACCTATATTACCTTTAGAATAACCATCAAAGATCAATTTAACCCACCCATGCATAGGAACCCATCATTTGACACATATCTAATTTCTATTCTTGGATCTACTAGGAGATTAATTTAAATTTTAAGATTCCAATTCTTATAAATGAGTTCTTATTGAGGGCAAAAAATTTCTTCTTACTCCCATTAATAATTTTCCAATTTTCCATAATAATATTAATAATGTTGTTGGCTATGTTTTTAGAATACCTCTTTGAATCCCCAAAATTAATGTTGTTGTGTTCTTTCCAAATCCCCAAAGAAGGTGAGGTAAAACCATATTCCGTAGTTTGTTTAGATCATGATTTAAATATGGATATTTTTAGGGCATCCACGAGTTTAGCAATGAGGAATTATGAGACTAATATATTTCTAATTTACATAACATATCTCCCCACACCTTGAAAACAAATGAGCACTCCATCATAATATTCTACTTGATTAACAATGAAAAACATCGATTAACCAATATCAAACCTCTCTTCCTTAGGTTATCCATAGTGATAATCATATTGTGAATGCATAACTAAAAAAATATGTTAATTTTGGAGATAAGGTATTTATCCCATACTCTTATCCCTAGAATAAATTCATTATTAGGAGACCTAAAGAAGAGTAACTTGACTTGGCATTGTATTGGCCATCATGTGAATCTGTCCAAACTAGTTCATCTTCCTCTACCATATTAGTGATATGAATACCTTTTAAAATAAGATTTAGATTAGAAACAATACTCTTTACTTCATCATATAAATCTTAAATGAAAATTTATTTCCAATGCCTTATACCATTTTTTAAATGTATATAATCTACCAATTTAACACCAAAGACTCTTTGAATTTGAAAACCTTTATGATGCAATGTCTCCAAATCATTGAAATCATGATGTAATAAACACAAATCCTCCTAAAATATGATGTTAAGACCATTCCCAAGCTTCCAATTGAAACCATTGATAATACTATTCCTATTATAAACAAAGACATTTGAAATGAAATAACCACTTATGAAATGGTCTTTAGTAAGGAGCATAACAGTACTTATAGTATTTAAATACTTAGCCCTAAATATATTGATCAAAAGGTTTGAATCCTTAATAAACCTCCAACATAAGTTGGTAACCATCACTTTATTAATCCATTTAAACATCATAATCGAATTCCTACATTCTGTTTGGGAAGACAAACCTTATCCTAAGAGAACACAGGAAATTTTTATTCATCCTCAACCCTTGACCACAAGAATATTTCATGAATCCTCTCTAAATTATCTTGAATATATATTTGCATTTTAAAAAGATACATGAGATATACAATAAGTATTATAATAACACTTTTAATCAACAAGATCTTACTTTCTTGAGAAAGAATTGTCCCTTTTCAACCTGATATTTTATTTTGAAATATGTCTAGAAGAGGATTCTAAAGAGGAAGATGTAGAGAATCAACAAACAAAGGCATACCTAGATCATTTAAAGATAAAGATATAATATAGTACCCAAGGATCTGAGTAATTTTATGTTATCTCATAATGGGAGTATTGACAAAGAACGATGAATTTTTATAAAAAATAACAACTTGTTTTGATACATCTTCATAGATGGAAAACATCCTTTAAAACTTCTTAGCTTCTTTGACTAAGGTAAAAATAAGAGAAATAGTATCATCAACAAATTTTTGATGAAGATTAGGTTCCATTCCATTATCTAACATTAAACCTTTTAAATTCCCATGTCTAATATTAGGTAAGAAATTTATACTCAAGTAATTTTCCATAATAATAAATAAAAAATGGGATAAAGAATCATCCTATATAATACCCCTTTTTCTAATTAAAAACTAGTTGGAGTTCCATTTATAATAATGGAGAACATAAATATAGATATGTGACTTCATATCATGACATGAACATGAGAGTGAAATCAAAATTTATTCAGTACAACATCTAATCATTTTCAATCAACTCTATCATATGTCTTACTCATATCCAATTTTAAGATCATACCTAATTGTTTGATCTTTCCATGGAATGGATGGTTTCATATACCATAATAATCACATCCTAAATTTGCTTACTAGGAACAAATCCACCCTGATTAATGGAAACGATATTTTCCATTAATTACAAAATTATCAAAGCAATAATTTTCTTGAAAATATTATAGACCAAATTACACAAACTAATAGGTGAAAGGATTTGAAATGTGAAAATCTAATTTTTTTGGGAATCAATTCAATTAACATATTATTAAATTCCTTAAGAATCTTCATAGAATTCAAAAAATCATCAACAAATTGAACTTGATAATCTCCCAAAAGTTTTGTAAAAAAATCCATAGGAAATCCATCAAGCCCTAGGGGCCTTGTCTTTATTTTAAAAAAGACTATCACCCTAACATATTCAATTGTTATCATTTTTAGAAGTCCTTAATTATCTTGAAGAGAAATTAGAGGAGGGATATTATCTATAAAATTGTAAACCAAGTCACCATTAAGTGTTGGAACACAACTATCTACTGAAAGTAGGGGTGAATTAGTAGATCAACTAAAAATAGTCCTTTAATCCTTTTAAAGCAAATTCAAAAGCATATGAAGATTAAAAGATAAATGCAGAGATCGCATACACACACAAATTCACATGACACCAGATTTATATGTGGAAAACCGAAAGGGAGAAACCATGATGAGAATAACTGCTAGAATTTACTATTTTAATCCAGCATCATAGTTAATGCCTCACTTGGTAAAACCTCACTAGTTAAAAGCCTCATTGGCTACAAGCCTTATTGGAAAAAACTCACTAGTTACATTTAAGGACACCAATCCTAAGGAGACACCAATCCCCTAACTAAGCACTAACTTAGCTAGTCTGATGGCACCAACCAATCAAATCTATGGAGCTACAACTCCAAATTATAAAATAAATTCATAAATGAATCCAACTCTATTCTATCTATTACAAGTCTAATTTTTAACTACTCATTCCTTACACATTATCTTTGTGTGCCTTTCTTCCTCTCTACCCCTCTCTCTATGTCTATATATGTATCTATTTGACACACTTCATCTCTTTCTCTATATATCCTTTGTGTCACTATATTTTCTATTTGACACAATTCAAATGGCTCCAACACCTTTTCCTTTCTCCTAGATATCATATATATAAGCAATGGATCTAGGGTTTGCTTATTCTCTATGTTCACACTCAAACTATAACACATCACACCAATTCTATACTCTAGTTCATTATGACTTGAATTGTAAGTTTCTTGTGTCTAGATATTATGCATCACATTATAATTGTAGGTCTCTTTACTATCTATAACATCTATTAGACTCAAATTTTGATTCACAAGCTATTTAATGTAGATTTGATAGATTGGATCGATTAATCTCATTGTCTGTGTCAAGATATAAAGCTTATACATAAGTTTTTTTCATGTTCCTATAACTAACTATTTATTTTGACATGAATTTAATTGTCAGTCATTGATCTTGCCTTTGGTGCCATGCCCTAATGGTCCATACTCAAATAACTCAACTTTAAAAGGTGTCTATTCGATCACCTTCTGGTAGGTCATACTATCTATTAGATTTTTGTACGCTTCTGAACCTTAGCTTTATCATCTTTAAAATTCACCATCAATCTTCCTAATCTTAGATTCTAATTGTTATTGGATATCTAAAGATACACATTCTTTATCTCTATCGCGATGTTAAACATCAAGTTGTTTATCCTATCTCATTGATTCATATACCTTTAGATCACTTTCAATCCATCAATATTCTCAAACATGCTTGGTTTTTAACTCACCATTGTGTTGATAAACATCAATCACTTTATTCCATCTTAGTATACGTATTCTATTGATCTTTCTCATCCAAGCTTCCATATGTTATTATATCTTTGAACGTGTACAAACTTTACCTTGACTTGGTCATTAAACTTTGACACTTTCACCTCATCTCACTGCTTCCTATGTCTTTGGATTGATTTCACTCTATTGATCTTACCAAACATGCTTGGTTTTTAACTCACCTTTGTGTCAATAAACCTTGAGCACTTTATATTATTTGAGTCCATTCACTTTATTGGATCTCCTTTGCATGATCACCCATGCACCGTTAGACCTTCTAACAAGCTTGATCATTAACTTTGACAAGCTTAAGCTCATTAGGTCTCTATCTAACAAGCTTCATGAATGTCACACTTGTCACTTACAC
Organism: Torreya grandis; assembly: GCA_037957365.1. NCBI lineage: Eukaryota > Viridiplantae > Streptophyta > Pinopsida > Cupressales > Taxaceae > Torreya > Torreya grandis. The sequence continues at coordinate 885,681 of JARHVA010004666.1, read as the reverse complement.
ACTCATTTAGATCTTCTTTTGATAATTTGACTTCATCATACTCTGTTGGATCTCTAATGTCTGATTAAGCACCAACCATTGATCTTCCAACTAGCTTGAACTTTATCTTTGATAGGCTCACCCTCATTAGTCCTCTATTTGATAGACTCATGTGCTTGTGACACTTGGCATTAACATGTTCACTTAGAGAGACCTTTGACACTTTAACTTTGTTTCACTTCATTAGATCATCTACATATGATGAAGCGATAGCCATTGATCAAGCTTAGACATAATATAAATAATTCCTTTGATCATTTCTCAGAGATGGTAATTTCTAGGTCAAGGGGCCAATTTCTTAATGATGATATGCACTTAATTTGTAACTCAAGTTACCCATTCTTGGCTATACCAAGTTAGAATTAAAATATAACTTTTCTTATTGACACCATGGCTGAACCCTTAGGGTTTATTGAGAAACCCTATTCAATCTAAGAGCAAAGATAATTCAATTCTAGGCTCATTCTTTCTCATTTGAACCTGTGGACCATATATTCAAGATGCTCATGAAAAACCCATAATATATCTACTATCTGTTTGACTTTAAACATCCATAAATGTTCTCTATAAAAGCATGACAACTTTACATAGTACAACTATGAAACATGCTCTTCTCTCCATCAATCTTGCCTGATCCTTTTGACATCAATGACATCCACAGTGTCCCTTTTGACATCAATGACAATCATATTTCTAACAAAAACACTATCACCTTAACATATTCAAATTTTATCATTTTTATCAATCCTTAATTATCTTTAAGAGAAATTAGAGAATGGATCTTGTCAATAAAATCATAAACCAAGTCACCATTAAGATCATTATTAACATCAAGCTACATATTCTTAAAATAATTAATAGCTTCTTCCTTAATAGGCATAGGATCAGAATAAAGAACACCATCATCCCTTAGAATTTTGGATATTCTATTATGTCTTCTATGCATAAACATCGACATGTCAAATAACTTAGTAGTCTAATCTTCTTGTTTCAACTAGATGTCCTTGGATTTATGCCTGTAAAAGGATTCTTCACGGGCCACAATAGAATGATAATCACTCATCATTCTCATCATATTGTATTTTTAAACCAAAAAGAGGTGATCTAATATTATATTTTTGGTGGAAGATATTACCAAAAATATATTTATTCTACATTATTACATTCCTTCTAACATTCCTAAGTTTTTTTATAATCTAAACATAACAACCCCTAAAATCTCAAGGTTTCACCATTATTTAATTATATCAACCAAATCAAGATTAGAAAACCACATATGCTCAAAGATAAAATGGGTTATATTCTTATTAATTTTATCACCTATAGTAATAATAAAGGATTATGTTTTAAACCAATTATAGGAAGATAAGACAAACAAAAATCTTGATAAATCAACCAATAAGCAAAAATGATTACACAGTCCATTTTAACCTGAATAAGATTATCCTCCCAACCACCTATTCATCTAGGTGAAAAAATAACCTCTTAACTCAAAATCAAAAAGGCCATTAATATAAATAAAATTTCTTAAATCCTCCATACTATCCGTGAAATCCTATACACCACCTATATTTTCACTAGTGATATGGGGCATGTTTAAGTATCTGATAATCATCCAATAGATCTTCTCATAGTTGGATCTAAAATTATTGAGTCTATTCCATAATATATGACAGTTAATATGTGCATTGGGATCATACACATTAGAAAGGATCCAAGTTAAATATTGATTTCTATCTAAGATTAAAATGTTAAGGTGACGTAGATTTTCAAGTAAAATATCTTCCTTAAGAATCTTATCATCCCAAAAAGTGGCAATCCCTCTAGATGTCCCTAAATAACTAACATTAGCAACATTATACTTTTTCCAAACTTTATTTCTCATTTATTCAAACATGTCTTCATCCATTTTAGTCTCTTGAATTGCTAAAAGACTTGGCAAATTATTTCTTCTTAAATCCATAAAGGTTTTATGCCTACCAATATGATTCATCCCTTTAATATTATAACTTATTAGATTCATATACGTCTTTGAGGATCCTTAAAAATTATCATTTGGATTATGAATTCAACCCCATATTTTATTTACTTTTCAATATATCTTATATGAGTTTCTAATTGAGATGGTTTCCACACCTTTTTGGAAGAACCAACATCTAGCTGTCCCTGTAAACCATTTTATTTGGTTAGAGAATTGTCAACATCCTGTTCATTTTTTTAATTTTATAATATACAATGAGGAAAAATATACTATAACTCCCATAGATTAATTTTGATATTTCATTCCCTATAAATTCTTCCTTATCCTTCACTAAAACCAAATGAAATTATCTTTTACATGTTGAAATATTTTATTCCTGCACTGAGCATGGAACTACCTCCTCTATGTCATCCCTTTCAAAATATTATAATCAATGAAATTGGTTGTTACTAATAGAAGAAATATGTGACTTACTTGGGTTTCCAATCAGTTAAAAATTTCTTGCCTCAGTTGGTTCATGGATCCCATCTTCCTTTATATTCATAACCAATTCATACTTTTCCAAGATCTCTACTTATAGATTAGTATTTTTAACACAAGTTTCATTTTATTGTCCTTTTATAACATCTAAATCATCTCCATCTACTGAAAAATTCTCTAATCCATAGTTCTCATCCCTCCCAATAAGAAATAAATGTTGTAAGATGTCAAAATGTTTTATTTGGACATATTGAAGTCCATTTGCCATTTATTTTATAGGACTATTGATAGTAATTTTTCCTTCTCTTTTATTATATTTTATTACCTATACCTCAACAATATCCAATGCATTTCTATCTTGATTGATGGGCCTAGACTATTCATTTTTTTTCTTCTACCAAGCTAGGTTATCAATCCTAAGCATGTGAGAGAGTTATTTTTTGATAAAATATGGACATGCTCTGGTCATATGACCCAACTAATTACATCCTTTACATTTTAGAGCTGAGTTTTCATATTCTAATTACTAAATCCATTTTCCCCTACTAGAATTCAAAATCACAAAATAAGGGAGTTTTTTAATTCATGAATGCATTCACACAAAATCTTGCATGCACTAACCAATTTCTTGCTTTAGTGGAAGCATTAAAATATATAAGGTATCCAAATGTTTTGGCCACACTTATGAATAAATAATATTATTATAACTCTATAGGGAGACTACGATTCCTCACCCATATCAACATGAGATTGATTTTTTTTTTGTGGATCAAAGCTAGGTTTCCAATTTTTCATAAATAAACTTGTTCTCCCCATAAACCATGGCCCTCTAACCAAATATATCATGAAATCATCCTCATTATTAAAATAAATAAGGAACAATCCATTGGTCATTGATGATATTTCTACATGGCCTCTTGGTTCCCATTTCCTAGTAGCCCATTTCCTGAAAGTGTCAATTTTAGGTCTAGTTCCTAGAAACTTATCCACCAATGAATTCAAAATTATTGAGGAAAATCTATAAATAAAAGAGTCTAGGACATTAATATGTAAATTCATGTACACTATTTTTAGTGAGACAATAATCAGCTCATTAAACAAATTATTCCTTATACCCTCATCAATGTATTTTTGTATAAGATAGGAAAATATGATGTGTTGCATAGAGTAGCTTTAGAGCATGAACAACTTCAAATTATTGAGGCACATCAAGGAATCATAGGTAGGAATTTCAAAAGTGATTACATTTCAAATAATATAGTAGAAAGTGGCCTATGGTGTCCTACTCTATTCTAAAATGCACATTAGGTCATAAAACATAGTGATATTTCCCAGAGTGTGGGAAAACCTAATTAGAGATATTAGATACCTTTGAACCCAATGCTAGTAGATTAACCTTTTGAACAATGGGGTACTTTTTTTGGGGGACTATCAATCCACCAAGTATGTGAAATCATTCAATTTATATCATTAATGGGACAAATTAATATAAAAAATAAGTTGAAGCTATTGTAACACCAAGTTCCAGTGCCAAGTATGAAAACATCATTACAAGGTTTGGGTGTCTAATCAAATTGGTCAGTGATAAGGTAACACACTTCCTAAATAATATAATCAATACTCTCATAAAATAATTTATGATATCACACCAAAATATATTGTGTATCATCCAAGATCAAATGGAAGATCTAAAGTTTCAAATAAACTCTTGTAAGATGTTAAAAATGATATGAAATGTATCACAAGATGATTGGAAAGACAAAATTCCTATGATTATATGGGCATACAAAAAAATTACGAACATAAGATAGGATTTACCCCATTTTAGTTGGGCTATGGACTTAAGGTAGCAATGCCCATGGAATATATAGTTCCTACTTTGCACATTACTATGATAATGAGATTTGGGGGTTGAGATTCTCTACAAAAATAATTGATGAATTTAACCAAAATATAATAAAACATGAAAATATCTCAATAGATGGTCGAATTTAATAAGCTAAGTCAAAAAGTGTGGCATGATCGCTACCTACAATCTAAATAATTCTATCCAGAATCAACAGTCTTACTATATGATAGGAGATTTAATTAATATTTTGGTAAGATGTGTATTATATGTAAAGTACCTTATGTCATTCATGGTGTTTCAAAAAATTAATAATTATCTTAAAATATCTTCAAGTAACCATTCTACCAATATGTGTAAATGGCTATATGCTTAAGCCTTATCATCAATAATATCTATCATTTATCATATAAAATGAGAAAGGGTGATATGTATCACCATGTAGTTTAGGATTTTTTATTAATGTTTTATTTTTTTTTGGTTTTTAGTTTGTGTGTGTTTATACATTGTGTTATTTGTATCACAGGGCATGAAAATAGAGATTGAGAAATCAATGTCATAGTTTGAAATAGGTGAACAAATCCAACATGAAGGGAAGACATCTATTAATGGTCATATATGGATATTTAATTAAGTCTAGGAAATATGCACTAATACCCAAGGTATAGAAAAAGGGTAACTAATGATAATTTAAAACTATTAATGATGATACACTCGAAAGATTCCACCCTTCCAAAATTAGATCAAATATTAGAATGGAAGGATGTAAAATAAAATAAATTGGATAGGTGAAAATATGGAACATCACATCAATAACTAACACCAAGTAAATAAATGGATCAAGACAAATAATTTCAAATATCTAAGCACCATTAACAAATTAACATTAAATATTTAGATGAAATCATGCACAACCAACTCAGTGTATTCAAAGTAGTTTGATAGATGGATTTATGTGGAAAAATATATATAACAAGAAGTCAAAATAATAGAGATATTTTAAACACTATTTTAAAAAGATACCTCTATGGTCCACATTTCATTCTTCCAATTGTGCACAAATTTCTCATCAGCATTGATACATGTGAATAAATTATTCAATTTTGTATATAATAGCAAACATGGATCATGCACAAATATTAGTCTCTCTCATAGATGCATAGAAGGAAGAAATGGTAATTGGTCTCCCACTAGACAAACTAAATACCATGATCCAGAAACTTTCAACTTCATTGACACTACAAAAGACAATATATTCAACCCATATCAACCAAAAATAACACAAGCAAGAGCTCAGGTGCTTCAACACCCTCTACGAGGCTCTAATTTAGAGTGAATCATCAATATGACTAACTTTTTAATTTGGATGAGTTAATTCTCACACTACTTAGAAGATATGATAAAGGGATAATTCACCTTTCATAAGATTTTACCTTCATCATAAATCATATGACCATGGTGAGGACAACAGGACTTCCATCTTAGGGTAAATCTCTTCTACCTTATAAAAATAAGTCTCTAAATATTCACTCAAATACATAGTAAAAATATACTAGGGCATGCAATGGTATTTCCATCGACACATTGGATGATAATTTATTGCACAGTATTTTTATTGAATTACCAAATGCTTTTTGTAGACCATAAAAAGTGCCAAATAGGTAATAAAAGGTGTCACTGACATTGCGTATCAGATGATACATATGCATGAATATATTAATTGTCTTAATTTTTAGACTCATAACTTATTATAAGCATTGATAATGTCTTCATTGAAACATCATAAGTGTTCTAATATCAATTTTTGTTTTTGCTCTTATATTTTATGTAGTGTAAATTACTAGAGGGCTCAATGAATCTAGGTGAATAATTTTGGCCTAAGAATACATTTGCAAACATAATTTGGACCAAGATAGGTTAATAATTCACTTAGTTTTTAAAATTTAATGTATGTTAGATTGATATTAAATATCTAATCATCTCTCACCCCATAATACCCAAGGATGATATATAAGATCTAGGATAACATGCATCTATTACAAAGTTGCATAATGGGATTCAAATCAAAGTTCATGAATTGCCTAAAGAAACAAAAAATACATTTCCCTTTTTCATCACTATTATATATCCAAGGAAAGAATTTCTATGGTATAAATCCCTATCTACTAAGATAGTACAACCGATACAATCTATATCTACAGGATCATAACCTTTTCTTATAGAAGCATAAGCTCAAGAATAGGCACTACTAGAGACACAAGTAGCTACATATAAGGATGATAAGGGCAATAAAAAATCACCAACATGGTGATATTAACCATCCAACACCAAATACAAGGACACATAATACCAAATCCTATATGGATAACAAGCATGTTCTAAAAATCATTGCAGAATACGACCTTACCAAGTTAGGAATAGAAGAATAGGAAGTCCTATATTCAATTCTATTAGACATTATAAATAAGGTTTATGAACAATAATAGGAGAAATGATTCTTCTTTTATAAGGTAGTACACACCTTTTAGGTATAGAATCAATTGAGTCCAGACTTGTGCATCGATATTACCCAACCTATTCCTTCGATCATATTGGACACTATTGGGTAAGAAGTAATAATCCAACATTTTTAATTAGAACATTTTTTATATGGATCCAACTATAGGATCTTCCACTATGTAGGAAACATGCCTTCCATTATAATAAAGTCCACCTCTAGCCCTAATGCATAGGCCAAAGACTTATTCTACACCCAGAGTCTCTCCAACAGTCAAGGACTAGATGGTGTCCTTATAGATCCATTAAATGAGATTGAAAGGAATAAAAATATAAGCCATATTCAAAAGAAGAGGAACATAATAAAAAGGCTAAGGAAGTTGAGTCAAAAAATAAAAGGATTGAATAAGTGGAGGTGAAGGATAAAGAAGTAGTGAGCAACAAAAATAAAAAAAGAATCAAGAATCATAGACAATGCAGTAGGATAAATATAAATAAAATATAGTTGTAAAGTCTCAAAAATATCAAAAGGATAAAGAAGCACTATGTACTTAGGAAGATCAAGATAAGATATAAGTCGAAGAGTAGGCTACCAAAGCCAAGGCTGAGGTAGAAGCTAAAGCTAAGGTTGAAGTAGATGCCAAAGCTAAGCCTAATGAAAAATCAAAATCCAATGCATAAGTAAAGCACACAACATAATTATAAGTTAAATAAAATAAAATAGTAGAGGCCACCAATATAGTGGGAAAAACTGAGACCTAACATCCATTTTCCACATCTCAAGGCTCAAAATGTAATCAAGAAGGTGTGTAGGAGGAGGCATCTCAGCTCAGGCCTAAAATATGTATCCAATGGCTATGGTATGTCCCTTCATCATTCATATTAAGAAGGAACCTATGATGGCTATGATCTCCACTATGGATCTGGCTATAACATTGTATAAAGCATGTCTAAATGTTTCCTAGCTTCCACTCACTAAGAAAATTTAAGGGTAGTTGTATTTCAAGAATTAATTATGTAGAATAATTTGGCCTTATAATAAGAAGTCTTTCAAATTCAAGAGGACAATGTATATATACACTTCTGGTTCACCAATGCACACTAGCTCATTGATAATACTTTCTTGAGTTGGTCACCCAAGTCTTGGGTGGCCAAGTGATGTTGGAAGAGAAGCATGTATAATCTATATTATCATAGATAACCAATTAATGGCTTGTTATACACAAGTTTAAATCACTTCACATTCAAGGGAAGAACATCAAAGTGGAAATGGAGGTATTTTTTGAGATATTGGAATAAAATGAGCAAGTCTTGGATATGACCATGTTCCAAGCCATAT